>CM047394.1:31818489-32131648 GCA_026123125.1 Chironomus striatipennis
GTCCAAAAATTCAACAGAGAAAATTCACATAAATGACCAAGTTCATCATCAACCTGATGTTATAGCTACAACAGAAACTGTCGATCATTCTGTAGACATTGATAATCAGACTTTAAAATATATTTTAATCGGTAAGTAAAATATTTATGCTGACTATAGAAACTTATACGCCTACTTTTGACATCACGCGATATTTCTGTCCATTGGGCTTCTTTGGAGAAATGCTGACGCGTTTCTTTATGTTGTTTATTGTTTTAAAAAGAGAAGTACGTGCCTCAATATTGACAATATTAATTACTCATATACATTTCATTCATGACTGTTTATCCGAGTGACATATAAAGTCATTGGCGGTCATATGGGTGTTGTATGACAAATATATGTACAGCTGTCATGTAGAAGCTGTATAACTTCTTTTAAGTGCTCGGTCTTTTGTCTTGTAAGACGTGATGAAGATCACCTTCTCTTTCGTACTTAAAAACTGCAAGCATTGATGTCAAAACAGGTTGTAAAGCAGGAGTATAGTGAGGAGAGGGTCCAAGGGGGTTCAGATCAATTTCGAGAAAAAAAATTCCTCATTTTGTTACGGTTTTTCGAGCAAAAAGCATTTTGACACCCCCCAAAATTGTTGGACCCCCCTATAAAAAATTTCTGACTAAACTCCTGTTGTAAAGCATGCACATGCAGAACAAGTTATCCTTACTTTAAACTTTTTTTTTTCTCTTTTTTGCAGCTATTCTAGCAATAACTTTATCGGGCATTATTATTGGATTAGTGTGTCGAGCAGATGTGTGTGGCTTAAAGACGAAAATGTGCAGAAGTAAAAAGGCCAATAATAATCGTCGTGCTCCAGAAGATACTGTGAGTCCATTTGAGGAAATTCCTTTAAATACTGTAAATTCTAATGGAAAAACTATTGAGGGACAGGGTTAAGCAATAACGTCACTAGACATATATGATATAAAATTTAAAATTATAAAAATAAATTAGGATGACATGAGATATAGTAATTACAGGGAAATTGGTGACCTTATGCTTAAGACATAATTGATATTTGCAAGTTTTTTCGTGCACAAAAAAAAAGCAAAACCAAAGTTTATGAAAAAAAAAAATATTTTTTAAGTGTGTAAATATGATTAAGTCTCTTTCCTGTCTTTGTGTTACTGCGGCTCTTTTAATTCATATACTGGAACAAATCTAACAGGTTCTTATGATCAGATTAATGGTATCAAATTGCATCAAGCTGTGCAAAAAAAAATTCTTAAAAACCTGTTTGATTTGTGTTCCTTATTGCTCAATTTTCAAGTTATGCAAATATTTCTTTTTTACTCATCGCAAATTATGTGTTCAAATCGAAGATGTTAACGGGGATTTAATTGACATTGAGACATCTTTATTGGCTACAATCAAGATATGCAGATGTCGATGAATGACCTTAAAATTGTCACATTCGAATGCAAATTTTTATCAATGTTGATATAAGGAAGACTTTTGGATAGAGTGTATCGAATGTTTGGGGTAATATACCCAAGAGCTAAAATTTATTAAAGGCAGCTATATTGCTCTATGTTGCATTTGAATTCAAGAAAAAATCATGTCAAAAAATTTTGAGTAATTTTGTGCAATCAAAAAGTTTTCCAAAAAATGCGGGAAAATTAAAATTTTCCCTCGGTTTGGGGGTTCCTCGATTTGCATGACTGGTTGGGATCGAAAAAGCTATATGCAAATTGAAAATTCTCAAATTAAAGCTATGCAGATCGAGGACCACCTGGACATATTTTAGACGAGATTCATTTACAGAACAAAACTTACCAAGATCCATTCGTTAACATCTTCGATTTCCAACTTAGTTTTAATTACCTTAAAAATTAATTTATATACACATTTTGATTAAATTTAAGGCAATGATCAAAAAAAAAAAAAAACAAAATTTAAATTATGAACTGCAAAGTGGGACTTGGGTGATGAAAATCTTATCAAAATTATTTATAATGCTATTTTTTTTAATCACATTCCTATCTACTCCAATTTATGAGAATTAAAGGTTGATTCCTTCTTATTTTTGCTTTAACCACACCCATAGAAAAAAATTAACAATGAATAGTTGTTTTGTATGAAAATTTTAACAATGCTATAGTTAAAATAGCGTTAACGATGAAATTGTTAAATTTTAACAATGGTCATTGTAATTTTTTTTGCCAACAATAAAATTGTAAATTTTAACGATGGTCATTGTTAAATATTTTTCTGAAGAAAAAAATGGTCACCTATCCAATCACTAAATAGGTTGAGCGTTGCTTAACTTCCGAAGCCCTATGAAAATCCTCTGGTCCGCTGCTTGTATTTTTTATTTTAATTCTTATTGCTAAATCAACTATTTGAAATGAGCATTTTTTATCTCAAATTTAAATGTCATTGGTCTAAAATAAATGTTTTAATTTTTAAATAAAAGTTTAATGAATAAAAATAAATAAAATCAAGAAATTCAAATTTTTTTGTTAGAAATTTTAACTTTTAATTTTTTTCTCGCGATTTTTTGAAAATTAAAAGCGAAGATAGATAAAAGCTTATTTATTATTTCATTTTAATTAAATTTCAAGTTTGAAAACTCAAGATTTTTAAAGTTTTTTGAAAATAAATATTAACAATGACCATTGTAAAATCAACAATCACCATTGTTGATTAACAATGTCATTGTTGTTTCATAGTAAAAACAAATTTAACGATAGCATAGTTAAATTTTTTTTTCTTCATACAAATTTAACAACTTCATTGTTAACTAAAATTTACTATGAAGTAACAATGAAAAATGTTAAATTTTTTTTATGAGTGCAGTGTATGATCCCAGATGTGCCTTTACTCTGGCAGCTCTGGATTTTAACTTCCTTTCAAAAAAATCAAAATTAGCAGAACTTAAAAAAAGTTAACTTAAGTCTCAAAATTAATAAATAAATTTTCAATAGGGGTCGTTCACTTATTATGTTCAATTTTTAAAGGGGGTTCTGAGGCTGTGTAACAGTTTAAAAAAAAAAAGATTTTTTTTGTTTAAAGATTTTGTGACAGAGGGGGGAGGTGGTCTAAAAGTCCAATTTTTTGATGGACGTCATAAGTGAGTGACCCATAAACAAAAGTCAACCATTAGAATTTTCATAAAACTTTTTCTTATATCCAACAAAACTATATTCACTAACCTTACCGACACTTTGGGATTGACCAAAAGTGTTAAAAATTTTGCTTATTACTCATTACTAATTCATTATGTAAACCCATAAATCTGCCTATCCAATTTACTCTCCATACGTAGAACAGACATTTTTAATTATATCCTTTTTAAAACTATGTAAGTATCTACAAGAAGAAAAGAAAAAATATTTAACAAGATCCAAAACAAACCTTTTGTGCTTTCGTGTGAAATTTAAGAATCAAATATTTATGAACTTTTAAATAATAAGTAAGAAACTTGCCATGATGTCAAGATTTAAGGAAACTTGAAGTACCGAATAGAATTGAAATAATGATTGTAGCAATACTAATGGATAGGAACTTTGTAATTAGATGAAAAATTGAAGCCAGAAAAATATTTTTTCTAAAAAAAATTGTAAAAATTGGACTGAAAATTTTTGGAAGAAAAAAATTATACGAATAATGATGAAGAACTTGAACTGAAATAAAAAAAAAAATAATTTAATTTAAAGATGAAGCATTTTTGGTACTTTTTTTTGTTGATGGCTATGTGGCTTGTCTTGAATTTTTGAGAATCAGCCCTAAATCTTCCTAGTTTACACAAGCATCGTGCTTTAGGTAGTGTGACCCAGTGTGACCATTTAACTTTTGTGAAAATACGGGACATAACGGAAATTTTCAAGAAAAAAGTATGGGACCAGGAATAAATTTCTAAAATTTTATACTGGTCAGCTGTAAAAATACGGAACGGCCCGTTATAAATTCTCGCAGATGGTCACTCTAGTCTTAAGTAAATTTTTTGGAACATCCAGTACCCGTCAAGATTAAGGTTCAAATTCATCAAATCTTGTCCTCACAACAACCTCACTGTGTGCATTATTTTCCTACTTCTTTCATTCATATGTTTTAATCCACCTTGAACAGCTTTTTTCGTAACTAAATATTCTAAATTTAAGCAGCCTCTTAACAGCAATTTATGTGACATACAGGAGCATTCCCATATAACCAAAGTATTCCATATGTATTACATTGACCTTCCTTAGGAACATGAATGGAATACATTAGGTCGATTTTGGTTACTAGGGTTGGATCAACAATTTGGACATCATTATTGACTACCAGCAAAATACTTTTTATATGTTGCTTTTTTATCAATTTTTTTAAACCTTTACTTCATTCACGGTTTTTTGATGATCACGTGTTACTTCAGATCAGTTATTTGATATTCAACCATCTAAAATTCAGAACTCTTAGATTTATCAGAATGAAATTTTTGTCTGTTTTCTCTTTTGCAGGTGGAGATGTGAATGATTTTGAGTCTGTGTTGTAATTTAAAAAATTAATTCAACTAAAAGTTTATTAATGTGAATTGAATCTTCCTTAAATAAAACTTTAATGGAGAATTGAATCTTGGTTTTAACTTAATTATTAACTTTTGCCGGTCAGGAGAAAATTTGTTTTTTTCAGTAAATTTTTTATATAAAGTGATTTTTTCCAGGGGTTGACACCTTCATCAAGAACAAAAGGATTTTTCATCCGTTTTCATCCAGAACAATATAAAATTTCATCCGGATGAAGTCGTACCAACCCCTGGAATTTTTTAAGGGAGTTGGACAATTTTATCGACAAAATCATCTCTGAAAAGAGGCTTTGAAGATCTTTTTAAAAATTCTGAATGAGTTTTTGCTAGGAATCGTTAATTTTTTGATTCTAAACTGTGGGTCACAAAATTTTCTCGGAAATGCCATGACGTGTGCGGTTTCGACTTGCCATTAAGATGTGTCACAATTCCGAAAATTTCAATACACTATAACCAAGTTCAAGTTAACGGCTCCTTGAAATTAAATAAATTTGAATAAAAAACTCTCTCAAAATCTAAAATTTATGAAATCTTAACAACCTTTGAAATATTCTTAAAAAAAAAAACTCTGAAAACTTTAAAAATTAAAAAAAAAACCAAAAATCCGGAGATGACATTCCCAATTCTCGATCGAAGCATTGTCAAACCGTTCAGATGCAATAAATGCACGAACATGCAAAAATGTGAGCATGGATTTAGAACGTACAGAATTCCAAACTTATCCGGTAAGTTTTTTTATTAATATTTTTATCAACTTTTAAAGTCCAATTTCAACATCATGACTGTACATACCATTCGTAATAGTCATGTGGGAATATCCAGCATACCTGCGTTTAAAAAGTCAATTAGGTATTCAAATTAAATAATCCGTTTTTTTCTCGGTTTGGTATTGCTGTTGCCTTATTTCCTGTCTCAATTTAAATATGAAATGGAAACTCGCAGAATATGGCATTGATCGTAATATTAATCCAATGATGATGACATCAAATTTTGAGTATGGAAAATATCCACCGAACAAGTACACAATTACACGGAGGTAATTATTGTTCATAATGGAACTGTCTATGTGTCAGCAATTTAGAGATTATGCTTGAATATTATCGTCATATAATGTTGTCATTGCTGTCTATGATTTATGATTGGATAATTTTTCGATGTTCAGGAACTGAAATATGATTAAAATCTTACCTAAGTTGCCATCCACAGACCTCCATTTAATTTGCTATAAACCAACAATTTAGGTTAAGAACTTCCAATTAAAATTTCATTTCCTTTTAAAAAATGTTAATAACAAAACAATATGCAGCATAATGACAATTTAGATGACGATAAGTCCACTTTATAGCTTAATATTCTAATTCATGTCATTACATTTTCAGTTATTATCCATACAATTACCATTTGAGTCGTGACTCGATATTGCGACGCTTAAGGAACGGAAGAATGAACCAATAATTATCAAAATCTGTTGTCTGTTGAATCTGAGCTTGCTGAAATAACAATGTCCTGTAATACTTGTAAAATAATAAAAATAATTTAAATTTTCATCCCATTACAAAAAATGGTTTAAAATTTATTTTTATTTTTTCTTCATTTTTGTGTTATAATTTTATTTTCTTAGTTTTTTTTCGGGTTCCATTAATTTTTATTTAATATTTTTTTTTTTGTTTTTTTTTTTTCATCTTAGACAGTTATTCAATTTTTTTTTTTTCAGTTTATTATTAATTTTTATTCTACTACTTTTTTTTTGTTTCTTACTTAACATATTCTTTCATTTAGTTTATCAATAACACAGCGAACAAATCAACAAATCAATTCAATATATTTTGTTATTTTTATTTTATTTTTTTTTCTTGTGTATATGTGTGTGGTTGGGTGTATCTCTTTAATTCTTTTTTTATTTTTTTGGTATATTGTAATAAAGGCGAGCGAACGAAGTGAATCTTAAGTTGATGGACTTGTTTTGAGGGGTGATAACTTATAGATTGTGAAGATGTTTTGATTTTGTTGAAGTTCTGAGAATTTTGAGGAAAAATCGATGGATCTTAGTTCGAGATCTAGTTTAGATAAACAGATTTATGTCTTTATGCTCAATGAGTGTCTTTTGCTTATTCTCAATTGATGTAGTAAGATTTAAGATGTATTTTCATTCAAAACATTCAAAATTCTATAAGTTCAACATTTTTGATGATCTTGAGCTTTTTCTAGTTCCAATCCCCTTAGGCCTCATTCTCAAATTACGTAACAACATAAAGGTAATTTTTCAAAAAAATGAATAGTTAAATTTTCAGAAATCTCGTTTTTCTAATCCTTAACCCTCCACTCCACGTTACAAAAAAAGTTAACGGCCCATTGTTCACAATTCAAAAAGTTACCATCCCCTCAAAAAAGTCCATAAACTTTATGAGAGATTCAAATTTTCTTTCTTTCTCTCTTTAATTTCCTTTTTTGGTTCAATTTTTAATATTTTTTCCACCTTCTTCCATTTTGGATAAAAATCATAAGTTTGTTTCCTTTCTGTTCTCTATTTTCAATTTTTTCATTTGTGCTTTCAAACTTTATTTTTGTTTTATCTTCAACTAGCGTGACAATCTTCAACATTTCAACATTACATTAAATTTATTTCATTTCTAATCTCTTTTCCTACCAAACATTCTCAACATATTTCATGCCTTTTCATTTATTTAATGCTACATAAATAAGAAAAGAAAAAGTGTGTAGAAAAGGTAAATGGAAGAATATGGCAAGATTAATAGATCAGCGTTATCAGAAGGAAAGAAAATAAATTTTTTGGATGATAGTTTGTGAGTGTGTTTGGAAGTTATGCAAAAAATTGGATCATAAAAAAGTTGTGCACAGATCTATCGAAAAAAATCAGCATTAAGTTTACAAACTTCTTCTGCCAACAGCAGTTCCTTGAACTGACGAAAATACCATTCATTCATGCCAAACTGAAGGTGATCAATCTCTTAATCGCAACAAATTCTCCAATAAATTTTCCATTGTCAGTTCCAAAGACATAAAAGAACTTCTCTCAAAGACACAAAAACAGATGCAAAAAGAAAACTTTTTTATTTTATTTCTGTTCGATCTCAATGATTTTATTTCTGACAAAAAAAAACTCACTTATTGATTGATTGTTTGAGATATCAACGTAATAACTTTATCAGCCATAAAACATTTTCGTGTATTGAAATGTTTTCTTTTGATTCCACTTGTAAGTGTGTTAGTTGATATCCTTTTGTCGACACGTTCTTTTTAGAATTTCCTTGTGAGAAAATTTCACAAAAAATATTTATGATCTCATAAACATTGAGTCGAAGGTGTGCCTTTATGACGAAGTGCTGGAAAATTCATCAAGAAGTTGACGAAAATTTCATATCAATATAAGAGAAAATATTACGCTAAGGTTAAGGAACTTTCTACATTTATGTATATCCATGTCGTGATAATGTCAATGTCATGCGAATATTTGAAGCTTTTATCATAAAACTTGATTTTTCTTCTCGATATTATAAATTATTTTCTTCTTTAAACCACATTTTGACGTGTTTATGACTTTATCGAGAGCCATGATGTGAATTTTTTCCACTGATAACATGTTAATGTGGTGCTGTTATGATTTTTACATCATATTTAAGATTATCGAGGAGATAAAAGCTTCCTCACATTTTAATGATTCAATTTGTATCCAGGGTGTGCAACTAATCAAAATTGATCAAAAAGTTTTTTTAATAGTTTCACACCCTTGATTTGCATAAATTTCTAGAAAACAAATCCAAAAAATCTGCCATATCCATTTCTAATTCAAACAACCAATTCTAATCACTCAAGCTCCTCTATGTCGTGACTTCTACGCGAAAACAAGAAGTCAAACTTTTTCTTTACGAGATCTCTAAACAATTTAATTTAATGATTAAATAAGTTAAAGGATATGTAGCATGAAATGTATTTGAAGTTCTAGTCATTGTCAACTAAAACTAGAAAGTTTGAATTTCCTTTAAATATATCTCATACGTAACAATTCCATAGTTATTCCTTAATTACGACAAATTCTTTTGTGATTCTAGTGGTCAAAAAAGCTTTTGAACCATCATGCACTTGATTGATAATTAATTATAATATATTTTTGGGATCTTAAACAAAACTAATTTGCAATCGAATTAAAGTGAAGAAAAATGTCTATTATATAATTTTATAACAATTAATTAAGCATTAAATTTCTAGGAAGGACAAAAACTTTCTAAATTTTATTAAAAACTTTTTAAAAAGGTTCTTCAAAGTAAGGTGCAAAATAAAATTAGTGAATCTTCAATATTCATTTTTAAAATATATATTTTTTTTAATTATTAATCTCGTCTATTATTGTTGTGTCTTTTGAACTTTATTAATGAAATTGTGCGGAAGACTCAAATTTCAAAAATGAGAAAACTTTCGCGACTTAATTTATGTTTTTTTGCAGCTTTTTTTTTTTGATTTATTCACTTGAGAGTCGTAATTTGATGACAAATTTGACGACTTTAATAATAAAACTAGTTAATAATATTAAAGATTGAAACTTAGAAGAAAAATTTGAAAAGTTAAGGACAGGATGAAGGGATATTGTCTTAAGTTTGACGTCTTTATAGATTATATAGATTTTAGATCACTTAGGATTAGTATTAAGTTTAATAGAGTAACAAAAAAAGGATTTAAGCACTTCAATTGTGTGAATTATTATTGAAAAATGTTTCATAAATAACAAATTGCTCAATCGCAATAAATTAAAGAATATTTTCCATCCTTTTTTCTTTCATATTTATTTTCAATTTACTTTCTCTACTTTCAATTTCATATCAATAAATCATCCTGGATCTTATTTTCTTCATCGTTTCATAAATATTTAATTTCATTTACTTATTGATTCATCGTATAATAAATAATACAAAATTAATATATTCATCTGTTTTTTTTTTTCTTGTTTTTATTCATTCATAGGCAAATATCTTACGTTCTATATTTTTCTTTTATTTTTTTTTTATAATTCAATTATTTTTACTTTATTTCTCATAATAAACTCCACTTGGATGTGGATTGTTTTTTTTTTTTTTTGGTTTTCATATTCAAAAAAGAGAGAAAGAGAGTCACATTAATGCATATTTTATATTTATGTGTGTGTGTCAGTGTGTATGTCTGTGTATATAGCTGAACTCAATTATGTCTCGTCATATCATTATCGAGGGATCAATTTTTAATAACAATATTTCAATATGTATCGTTGATACATTGATACATGAGAACATGCTGTGATGTAGTTTATTAAAAAATAATGATTTTTTAGGCTCATAATAGGCTCCACGAAATTCATAAATAATATCCTTTCAGGCATTTAAATATTGGCTGCATAGCCGTCGATATTATCGTGTGAAATTAACAATAACTGAAAATTATATCATGTATGAAAATTGCATAAAGTACTGCTAAGAACTGAAAAATTAATTTCTAGTCAGAATGGAGGTTAAACGATTCGATCAGAGGATGCACATTTGATGATGATTTATTTTTGTACACATTGATGCTGTTCGCACCCCGCATTTGACTCTGATTTAGCTACAATTTTTATATTTCAATTCCATGACGACATTTCCATGCTTTTTTTTTGTTACTGTATTTATGATCTTTAACATTTAATTCTATTAGGTTTCGTTTTTATCTTTAACCTTACTTAATTTCTAGTGCCATTACGAAATTTTTCACTCTCAACCATCCTCAAGTCGTGATGTGGATTTTTTTTTTAAATTTTATTTTATTTTAAATTTAATTTTTTAAGATTAAAGCGGAAGTAAGAAAAGAAATTTTATTTGTAAATTTTTAATTTTTTGGGGGGTGTTTGGGGGTCTGTTAGGTTCAATATTAAAGCTTCAAACATAGATGTTTTAATGCTTCGTTATCTTCCATTTTTGTCCTCCATGCATTGCCTAAACTTTCAATAAATGACCTGCAAACGATGTCAAAAGCCATAGACCCAATTAACCTCAATGTCCCTCCCAATTACCCACCAAAAAATTATTTTTTACTCTCAATCTATTCGCATTTATATATTCTAAATATTTCATCTATAATAACATTATTTCTATACGGATTTCATTTTTTGTGTGTATTTGTGTATATATGCGCGTGTCACTGTGTGATTATATTTCCCCATACCATATGCGTGATAATAAAAATAATCGAAAAAAATTTTCTTCTTTTTTGTGTGTCAAAAAATATGGAAAAACTTTTTTTTTCTTTCATATAATTTTTTGTAATAAATATTCATTTCTATTTGATTATTATTGTATTTTTTGATGTTTTATGTTTATGCCATACATATGCAAAATAATTTTTCATTTCAACACTTCTTCTTTTTTCATGAATAATGAAATTGTCGAAAAATAAATAAATTTTCTTTTCTTTATTTCTTTATAGCTTCATTGATGTGTTTATGTGTCAGGATAAGTTTTTTGTGGATTATTTGATAAGAATCTATGAAGGAAGTTAGGTGATTGATGTAGTCAAGTGTAACTCGACTGCACTTTGCATTCCATACTCCCTTCAATGGTGGGACTTTTTTTTCTATAAATTTCTATCTCGGATATTGATTTAAAGTGAATAAGCAGACTACTATGAACCCAATGGAGCACTTTTATTCGGAAATAAAATTATGAACTATGACAGAAAGATTCAATCATCACATCTATTCTTTATATCACATCACATCGTTATTACATACATGGATCATCCAAACATTGATAATACATTTAACATTCATGTTTCTGGCATTTCTACTTTATTTATTATTTGAAGTTGGGATGTGAATTGAAGCTTTTGGAGGAGATGATTTGAAATTTCTACTTCCATTTTTTTAAAAACAAAATCATCAAAATTTAAGAATTAAGTTTTGAACAAAATAATTGAGAAAATTTTTCATAAGAAATCGCATAGAAATGTATTTTATACTTTGAAGACAATGATTAGCACTTATAAGCTCTAAAAACTACAAATACAGTAAGAGAAACAAAAAAAACTTAAGACAAAACTTTCATTCCCCGTCCAAAGCTTCAGTTTTTAACAAACAATTAGCTAAGGTGATAATTAAGACCATAATAGGATTATAACTGGCGGAGCAGATGCAAAAGTTATATATATTTTCTTTCTAGTATGTCTAATTGTGAGAAGCTTCCTATTGGGTGGTAATTATGAACTTTTTAGCGCATTTTTGGAAACTTGTTTTCAAAAAGGAAGCTCAATCATACACTTTTTCGGCTGGCTGCAAATTTTCGAAAAACTATCTTTTAATCTAGACATCGTAGAGAGCTCTGGTTTGTTTTATTAGCTTCGTTTCATCGAGTTATTGGCGGCAAATGTATTTAAAAGTCCCAAATTTGTGTTTAAACAACTTAATTAATTAGGGTAAATAATCTATTTTTTCGAAAATTTTGCACTTGAAAACTTTAAACGAACAGAACTTTTAAACCATGCACCTTCTGGTCCTCAACTAAAAAGTAATTAATAAAGGAACATAGGAACTATTAGCAACTAATATTTGTTTTAATGCATTCATAAAGGAAGTTCCTTAAAATTTGATTCAAAGTCAAATTTTATTAATTCGAAAGAAATTTTATTTTTTCGAAAGAAAATTTTTATTTTTCCGAAAGATTTTTTAACAGAAAGCATTGAAAAATTTTGATGAAAAAAATGTAAACAATAATTATTTTGATGATGAATATGCCTCAGATAACGAAGGAATTGAGTCCAGTTTATCGTTTTTGATCCCAAATTTTAATATTGATTTATTTCTTAACAAAAAAATCATTGCTGACAGTTCTTGTTCTTACGTGATAAAAGCTTCCATTTCTAATGACTCTGAGGTTTTTCCAGTACTTATTACATAAAGAATAAAAAATATTCAAAACTAAACAAATTTTAAAAATATGAAGCTTAAACCCGCTTGAACTTAAAGTAATTACTGAAAGATTTTGAAGGCTCAATGAAAGAAAAACAATATTTAGCAAAATGATGCAAATTTATAATCATAAATTTATTTAAAATGTAATTTTTATGCCATAAAATAAATATTTTAAACAAGAAGGCAGCCAATTCGTGAAAGGACGACAAATTTCCAGTATTTTCTTCTAAACTTCGATAAAATTAAAATTTTTGATTTTTTTTTTCCGTTTTTTGATAAGCTTGAATATTTGTTGGAAGTTCTTTTGCTGTTTTTGATACCATTTCCTTAAAAAGTTGCATTTTTGAGCCATTTGAATGATGCTTTTAATTAAAAATTATGTAAACAAAACAGTAAAATTTCAATGAACAATGCGATTAAAACCTTTCAGAAAAATAAAATTTCGCAAAAAATTCTTTCGAAAAAATAGAATTGATTTGGGACTTCAGAAAAATTGTAATTTCTCAAGAACGGCTGAATGTTTTGCCTCAAACTTTTTAGTAATTGATAGTTGGAGAAATGAGCTACGCTTCATGTTAAGAACCAAAAGCCCTACTTGGTTTAAAATATGATTTTTTTCTCTCGAAAAATTTTAAACGGTTTGTATGGAAAACAATAATTCATGGATTTTGGCTATTTAAGCAGTTCCAATTTCATGAAAATAAGAGAAAATCATTCTTTATTTCATTGTTAACAATTTTTGATCTACACTTTATTTTTAGAATAGACCATTTGAGTAAAATTGAGGATTTAATTTTTCGAAAAGTTTTCGAAAAAATAAAATTTTCGAAAAAATAGATTATTTACCCTAATTTTTAATTTCACAAAGAAAAATAATCAACACATGACTGCAACTTCACGTCATAGAAATTTCAAATATTTTTTAACCGTTGACATTTGAAAATTTTTTGACCGTTATTTTTTACGAAAAGTTTTTTGTTCAGTTTTGCAAGTTATTAGTTTGTGCATAATGAAAACACACTTGTGCATGAACAATGAATGTGAGGAAATTGAAACTGAAGGGTTTTTGATTGTTGTTGTGACATTTTTGTAAAATTATCGTTATTTTTATGTAGAATATTGCAAGGTCTGTCCTGAAAGTTGATATACTTTCAATTCGTAGCTCGATTACTGATCGCTGCGCCAAAAATGCGCTGAAGTCCCTCGATATGAAACACGAGGACTTTTGTAATTTTTTTAAATACCTTTACTTTTTGTTAATGTTTAATGTTTAATGGTACGAGTGGATTTTTGGATTTATCTATTTTTTCTGGTTTTTTAAAGTTTGTGGATATTTTTTTTTTCATTTTCATCTAACAGTTAGTTCTTATGGTAGTAAACTTGAATTCGAGAGGAAAAATGTCTAATGTTGTGTGTTTTTAACTTTTCAACGCCATTCTCACACCTATTCATGTCATAATGAGTCTGGTCGTGCGATGAAAATTTTCTTCTAACCGCTTTTTCACTATTGTATGTGCTAAATGTTTTATTGTGACTTCTTATAATTATTTTATTCCAGGAGATATAATGGCAATTTGCTGTTTATTATCATCTTAAATTTGTTATTTTTTCTTTAGTAAATATTCTGTGCGACTTTGAACTTTCTAACAACTTTTTATTTTTGAGTAAATTTTCGGTGAATTTGTTAATCATTAACAAAGATTTTGAATTGATTTGAAAGGAACTTGAATAACGAATTGAGATTTTGTATACAAAACGCGAAATTTTGAGTATGAAATTGAAAAAACTTTTTTTGGTGCTGGATGTTGTCTGTATCTTAAGAAGAATAAAAATGTGATGAAGTTTACTAGTGCTGGTAGCTATTTCAAATCAGATTCAGGTTGAACTTTTAAAAAAAAATTTTAAATGCTATGAGTGAATATGTTAAATTCAATTTTTTGAAGAAAATCCAAAATGGTGACCTTTTAGGACTTCATATTTTAGTACAAAATGGCCGACATAAAACATTTAAAAACAAAATTTTGTTCTTT
Organism: Chironomus striatipennis; assembly: GCA_026123125.1. Lineage (NCBI taxonomy): Eukaryota > Metazoa > Arthropoda > Insecta > Diptera > Chironomidae > Chironomus > Chironomus striatipennis. The sequence goes on from CM047394.1 coordinate 31,832,990, forward strand.
TTCATTAGATTTTAACTAATCAAACTAGTTTAATGATTGACTTTAAACTATCAAAAGATCCATAAAACAAAAATCAAATTTTTAACTCAAGACTGAATTTTATTAAAAAGAAAAAAATTTAAAAACTAAAATTTTCCAACCCAAAAGTTTTGAACCCAAAAATTTTCGAAAAAAAAAATGAATTTTGAGTTTTTTGAAAAATTTTTGAAAACCTTTGTAAATTCTGCTGTTTACTATAGTCATGATTTTAAATTTAGTTCAAAACTATTTAAACTTGTTTTATTGCTTTAAACAGGGGGAACCACTTGGTGCAATAAAATTGTAATAGTTGGTGTAATTTTTTACACCATCGGTGTAATTTGGTAAAATTTACACCAATTTTTTTTATTACACCAAGTAGTTTTCCCCCTGGCTTTAAACAACCTATTCAGACACAAAAATTAAAAATCCAGCACCACCTAAATTTAGAGTGAATGTCAATGACTTAATTTGCTTGTAAATATTCCAACGTTGCATGAAATTTTTATTTCTTCTTTGTTTTGATTATATAATTAACTTTATATGGAACGCATATCTAATTAATCATCTCCTTGAAAGAATCATATTTATTTTATATCTAAAATGACAGCCATATGCAGTACGAATGATGGTCTCTTCTCGTGATTTTCGTCTACTTAATCAATTTTTGTTTTTGGTTTTATTTTTTTTTTCTTCTTCATCCTATGTTTGTGTGTTTTTATTCGGAAATTATCCCTCAATAAGATATCACTTCTATCCCATCTCTCCCATCTTTTTATTATATATATTTTTTTTTGTTCGTAGTTTTATCTTCATTTTCATTTCTTCGGATTTTCTTTTCTTTTATTATCGTTCCTGGCGCCGGCTTTGCAATTTGTCATTCAATGATATTTCTATTTTTATTTATTTATGCTTCTTTTTTTCATCATCATGTTCTTCTTCTTTCTTATAGTGTATTATCATTATTATTATTATTATTTTTATTATTATATATTTATTCATTATGTATGTATATATGTGTATATGGGCTTTATGTATGGATCCTCAATGAATCATATTTTTATTTTTATTTTTTTTCATCTTTCCCTCTTTTTTTTCTTACTATTCAATGATCAATGATATTCAAAAAAAAATTGTTGTTTGTTTGTGTCAGAGTTGGTGGAGGAGCTTTAACTTAATTTATTATAGGATCTTTGACCTAGTTTAGCTTCAAAAGCTTTCATTTCATTCATTAAATGCGAAATTCAGCAAAAGTTTATCCATCAACTCTGACAACATCCACAACAATAGAAAATGATAAATATAAATATATTTTTTTGATCCTGAATTCAATGACTAATTGAACCAGTCAATCATCAATTTTCTTTAAATATTTTATTTTTCTTTATATTGAATGATATCAAAAACTTATAAATTTTTATTTATTTTTTTCATTCACTAATTTTTTTTCTTGTTATTAGTTTATCAATAAAATGTAAAAAGGAAAAATGTTTTCAATTTGATTTATTTTTTCATTAAAAATTTTTTTGAGCTACACGAGAATCAAGAGGGGATCATTAGATGGCTGAATGTTTGAGGTTATAAAATAAATCAAACATCTTAATCCCATCAATTTGTAGCAAAAACCAACTTTTTTATTTATTTAAGTTCACCTTGGTACGTTGAACACCTTCAATTCATTCAACCGCCAACAACCCATACCTCCATGCTCTCTTGTAGCTCAGCCTCATTAATCTTCTTGATAATGTTTTCATTTTTTGATAAAAAAATTATAATTTTTCGCATTCTATAAACTTTTAATTATATTCGCTTTTTTTGAACTAACTTATTTACTCATTATCATTGTTTCTTTTTTTTTTGGTATCTTAAATTAATTATAATTAATGTAAAATTAGGTTCCAAATCTCATGTTTCTTTTACGTTGTTTTTTTTTCACATTTTCATGTTTTTTTGAATGCACTTTTTATGATTTTCTTTGTCCAAAAGAATCTCGGAAGAAGCATTCATATGAGAGAGAAAAATAAATTTAAAGTTTCATCATTTTTATTTAAGAGAGTGTGAATCTTTTCAGCACTGAGTTTATGCAGCATGGGCTCAGGAGAAAGATCAATTAACAGGCTTCAGAGGGAAAGCCTGCTCGCAAAGCTGACACTAGTTGCGCGCCATAAGTATCATTACAAATTCTGAAAATAATAATGTAAAAAAAATGTGGAATAATGGCAGGATGAAATGAGTTGAAAGACTTACCATCGTAGTTGACCATACCGTCACCATCCATATCGGCTTCCTTTATCATGTCATCAACTTCCTCTTCCGTTAGCTTTTCACCCAAATTTGTCATGACACGCCGAAGCTCTGATGATGATATCAATCCATCGTTGTTCTTATCGAAAACTCTGTTGTGAGAGAAAAAGAGGATTGAACATTAATGTTGGTGCTTTATAATGACTTTAATCCTAATGTAATGTCTCGTTTGCAATTTTATGAGCTACAGATAAGTGAAAATCAATGAAATTCAGGAACTAAATTCAATTTCTTGCATGCTAATGATCAGATCACATAAATTGCATAAGCATACAATCTGTGGTACTTAACACAAATTTATACTCTATATTTAGCATGAATGAGCTCAATAATTTCATGTAAATCCAATAAATTCACATAAATCTCGATAAAATCCAATAAATTTTGCTGGTAATTTAGCACAAAAAAGGGAAGAAGGTAAAAAATGGAAATCATAATTAAAAGGAGAGATTAAAGAGCTTTGAGCAGGCTATTGCATGTTAGAGGACGATCCATATGTGTGTGCTATGATCAAGAATCATAAATATTTACGTCTTGACAGCACCATTACTTATTCTTTCATTAGTTAATTGAAACAAACGTTCTATATACATACATTAAATTGAACTCAATAAGTACTCAATGGCATGCATAGATTTCAATATATGACTGTAGCTATAATTTCGCAATAACTATAATAATAATGATACAAAAACAACAAGCAGCATAATGAAAATCTTATTCTATAACTTCAGATAAGGAGAATCAAAAAATTAATGTCAATGAAGTCACAATGGCGGAAATAAGATTTTATCCAACCCACACAAAATTCTTTCTATTCTTCCCAATTTTTTGTTTGCCTTTAATTTCTATTATTTAGTCATTCATGCATGGAAACATATAAATAAATTAAATCATTGAAAAAAATAACATTTCTCAATAAAATATTGTGTGTGTAGATCCTTGGGACGTTTGAGCATGAAAAACAATAAAAAGAAGAGATATCGATAAGAAATGTACCGACGCGCGACAAACAAGGATGAAAGAAAAGTCAAAGAAATTTTAGATTTGGTGAATGAGTAATTTGAAAATAAAGCGCATTTTAGACTACGAAAAAAAGAAGAAATCGTTAGAAAATTTTCAAAATATCGAAATGATTCAAAGAGGTTTTTTGGACACTCTGAGGAACATTTTTGATGCAAATTTGCGTAAAATTTATTGTCATTTTCTCAAAATACCTTGATATCCACTTCTAATGTGAGTTTCTAGGTTTCTCGTTTCTAGTTTCTAGTTTTTTAATTAAGGGTTTAAAACCCAGCTCTGCGATTCTTTTTATAAAATATTCCAAAATTAAAAACCTTTAAGCTTCTTCGAGAACCTAGTATCAAGAAAAAAATGCATGCTGGAACAAATCATCGTTAATTTACGTGCCTTCGTCCCTTAAAATCCAGCTAGCGATATAACCAAAAAGAATCTTGACAGATCTTCGAATCTGTATAAACAAAATTGAATATGTTAAGATTTTTTTCAATGAAAATTTATCACAAAAATCTGGAAAAGTGGAGACGCAAAGTCTCGAGAAATTCGTGCTGTAAAATAACCGAGATATTCATAAAGAAATGAGGATTTTTTTTTGCATTTTCTCTTCATTGTTTGTTTGCTTTTCGATGCCTTTCGAAGGAGAGAGAAAAAAAAAAGTTTTTTTTTTGTTGGCCTTGAATTTTGTTTCTGTTCTTCTTGTGCTGCGTTGCAATATTTTTGGGTGACAATAATTTTGCATGAATGTTGTCTGGTTGGAATTGAAGGGGATGTGAAATAGAATCGAAAATTTAATAGTTAGGCTCAAATTGTATTTAAGATTTTTTAGATCATTAAATTTATGAATATAAATTTCGAGTTCAAATTGTAAAAATGCGCTTTTCAAGTTCACTTTTCATCAATTGCCAACTTGATGCCCTCTTCGGATCATTGAAAAGCTCAAGGAACTTCAAAAGATGAACACAATTTCTTTCTCTTTCCAGCTAAAAACAAATAAGCACAAAAAGAGCATTGCAATAAATTCCATTTGGGATTTTGCTGTTTTTATTCCCTTCTTATTCTCACTTTATTGTTAGTTAGTTAGTTCTTCTTTAGCATCTCACATCCAACCATTAACCGACGGTTTTGTTGGCTTTCAATTTAAAACGCATTTCAATGTTAGTTGTTTTTGCTTTTGATCCGTGCGATTGTTTTTTTTTTTTTTGTTCAATTGAGGAGTAATTTTAAATGAATTTCATTTGAATTAGTATGCTAGAGTAAATGCAATTATATGCAGTCGAATAGTTTTGTAGATTGAAATTAGTTTTAGATTAGAAATTGAGTTTGAATGATTTATTGATTTTCACAAAATTTCAAGAGAATTAAAATCATTTGTGTTTGAATCATTTGATTAGCTCTTGATTCGATTTATTTTCTTAACGGTTTATATTTGAGCGCTTTCAGAGAAGAACGTGACACCAAAAAAACGGAAATTTTGAATTTGAAAATTGTAAACCGATTTTTTCAAAATATTTGCTTAGGGGTCGTTCACTTATTACGTAACGCTCTGAGGGGGGGGGGGAGGGGTCAAGAGTTTGTTACGGTCTATTGTTCTCGCACCTGATTCTTTTGTTAAAAACGTTACGGAGGGGGGGGGGGGGGGTAAAAAACCCGAATTTTTGCGTTACGTAATAAGTGAACGGCCCCTTAAAAAATTTTGTTTTATTAGAAATATTCAATTTGTCAAGCTTTAATATTGATCATTTACGACATAAAATAGATGTTCTATATTAGATGTACTATTTCAGGTAAATACATAGTTATTGAATGCTTAGCTTGTTTAAAACCAAACTCAACATCAACACAGCCAATAAAGACAGAATCTACTCGTCAAAAAACTCAATTCTCTTATCCAACTTTATTTTCACTGATAGATTGATAAATCATTATTGATCAGTTAATTTCAACCTCAATCTACAGCCTAACCTCACACAAAATCCTCCTGAGATCAATTCCTAAAAGTTTGATGAAAAACAACATATCTAACTTCATTCAATCTCGTCTTATTTCTCCATAAAAAAGTAACCAAGAAAGGCAAAAATAACAACAACAACAAGGGCAGATGTAGCAATAACCAACATTATATTCCATGAGTGACACATTCATTGAGAAGTGAATAAGGCAAGTAAGAGAGGATGATGTAGAATATACACACAAAACAGTAATGACACTTTTGAAACTATTTTTTTGTAATAGAAAATTATGCTTGGCATGACACTGGGACTATAACAGAAGGATTAAGTTGTAAAAAAATTTTCTCTCTGCCATCCTAATTTGAATTCAATGATCCAAGCCTGTATTGATTTTTTTTATTCTAGTAAAAAATTACTTCAATTTTACTAGAATTTTTTCCTCTCTTCTGCTCGTGTGCCTTAAATGTAATAATCCTACGTGACAAATACAGAGAATTGAATTTTTGTGTGATGTAAAATCTGATAGAATATTTTTTATTGCTGCACATACAGCGCATTTAAGTTTCCAATTTTATAGCATGGATGTATGAATTCTTATGATTTGACAAAATTATGGATTTTTCTTCAATATCAGCTTCCCAACTGTCATTCAAACTACACAAAATAGCTCTTTAAAGTGTTGCACAAGGTCATATGAAAGATTTGCTAAATAGAAGAAATAATATTGAATGCAAAGTTCTTTTCATCTTCAAAGCTTTTGATCGTTTAAGCTTTTCTATCAGTTCTTTTTCTACATAAAATTTGCTTTTCTTTACTATTTTCACTTCATATCAAGCCTGTTTTGAGAATGACATTATGGGGATGGTGAGATAAGGTTTTAAATATTTTTATGGAGAATTTTACCCTTTGAGAAGTTTTGGGTAGGATTTCTTTGAAACATGCTTGCTGAAGACACTGATTCGAATAAACTGAACATCATAAAAAGGAATAAACTTGAAAATTTACGAAAAATAATCCGAAGGATATACAACCTTAGTACTAAAGATACTAACAAGTTGAATCTGTATTGATCCAGGGAAGAATATAAAATAAGAAGCTCATTCACAGCATAAAATACCGTGGATGTAAATCAAATAACAAAAGGATTATCTTCCTTAAATTTTCATACTCGAGATTTTACTTCCGATAAGCTGTTATGTACAGAATCTGAACTTCAAATGTGTAAAAGTTTCATGAGTAAAATTGATCGCGTATCTAATAGGAATATTATTTTACGAAAGAGATTTTGTTGATGCTTCAAACTTATTTATTGAAAATTTTCAAACTTCATCCTGCATCCAACTAATGAAGACTTTAATCTCAAACTTTAAAATCCGATTACCGAAAAAAATTCCATTAGCATAAAATACAACGATAAAGCATTAGTTTTAGTATCATAACATTTTACTTTACTGACTCAACAGCAATATCAGTAACATCAGAACCATGTCGATTATACACACTATTTTTTGAAAGCATACAAAAAATATATTTCAGTGATTTCTCAAGAGACATTACATTAAGATGTGAGATAAGCATAATATTATGCATTACATTATCATCAAGGATTTATTTATTTAAAGTAAACGATGATGATGATGAGGAGCTGGCAAATCTCATGTAGGCAAAGTCATTCATAAAAAAAATAAAATTTCAATACTCACTTAAAAGCTTCCTTCAGCTCATCTTCACTGTCACCCTCGCGCATCTTTTTTGACATCATTTGCAAAAATTCATTGAACTCTATCATGCCGTTGTCATTTTGATCGACATCATTAACCATGTTTCGGAGTTCAGTTTCTGAGAGTAAAAAAAGATAAATTATTAAATGATTACATCGTAGAACATAATATAATTTTTTTGAGACTCGAACTCATATCTTTACGAAATTTTAAATTTCTTTTGATTGCAACATTTTGCATTGATTTTTTTGAGTTCTAATGTGATAAAAACTTAATTTAACTTACCCGTGGGACGTTGACCAAGTGAACGCATCACAACGGCCAGCTCAGCCATTGTTATTGAACCATCTTCATCCTTATCAAAAAGCATGAACACTTCTTTGAATTCTGAAAAATTAAAAAAGTTAAATTGTATTTTTGATAAATTTTCTAAATTTTTATCGATGCTTGAAATGAATCAAGAGTAAAAGCTTCTTTAAGTTACCAAAAGTAACATTATCAATTAATTCAAGCTAACCTCTTTATTTTCACGTCTGTTCTAAAACGTATTATCCAGTATCACATCCATAACAATTTCAATGATGTTATCGAATAGAAAATTTAATCAAAAGACGACGATGGTAAAAAAATTTAATTAAACCATCTGGTGCACTAAATATTTCCCTCTACCTTTCAAACCATTTCAAATATTGATCAACTCGACTTTATAGTATGGACCACTTTATATTAAGTATGTACTTTGCATATATTTTCTTATGCATGATATTAAAAATACCGCAAGAACATACATGGAAAAATGTGTCAAGTGTGGGAGAAGCACAAGGAAAAAAGGAATTTATTATAACCTTCGTTCTCTCCCAGGATGAATATTCAGATCTGCATGCAACTCTGTGTGAATCTGAATAATAAAGATGCTCCCATTTTTTAACTATCTGCTGTGCATAGAGACAATGTTTTTTGGAAAAGTTTCAGGAGAGAGTTTTTTGAGGTCACAAATTGGTTGAAGTTTGTGGGAGAAAATCCAGGTTAAATATTTTGCATTGACATTTTTATTGGTTTTCGAATGAATGCAGTTTTTGGATTTTTATGTGAATTTTGTCAGTAGTTGAGGTAGAATGTATGTAGGCATCATGTTAAAAACTAAATTTCATTCATATCCTCTTAAAACTTCTGTAAACCAGAAGTGTCTTCTCCCCAATTCATTATTTTCCTTAAATAAGCTAACAAGATGGAAAAACTTCCATTCTCGCTTAAAATTAAAGTAAATAAAATTAAATTTCATTCTCACCTGCTACTTGCTCCTCAGTTAAACCATATTCCGACTGTAAAGTGATAAGCAAGAAAAGAAAGTTGATTAGTGAAGGAAAATAATTTTTTTTGTACATTTTTTTCCTCTCATTTCCCAATGAATTAAGAATCTTTTCGCTCCTCATATACACAGTAGGATACAGAACAACATAAAAGTAGACGAGATGAAAGTCAACAATGAAGGAAGAAGCAAAAAAAGTTAAAATTGAGTTTTTTTTTGTAGTCACGAAAAATTTTCTTCGTTCTTACTACTTTTTGCTATCCTGAAAAAACTTTAAATCGATTTCAAGCATGAAATCGCTGGAAGAAGTTGAAAAGTTTAGATTGCTATACAATGTACCAAAAGTCAGAATCCATTCAATTGAAAACACGTCGTTCCATAAATATGAGGAAAAAAAAAAATTGAGGACGCGATGTTTTGATTTAAGTTCCAAAAAATATTGATATCAGTTCATCTGTGGCACATAGAAACCTCAATTTGATACTTTTTTTATTTTTATTTTCATGTCAAAAACAGCACAGATAAAAAAAAAATATGAAAAAAAGAAAGTTCACGATAAATATTCAAATAAGAATGAGGAATTACGGCCTAAATAAAAAGAACAAGTTTGTTACTTCCTTGATAGCTTTTTCCTTTTCCTTCTTCTTCATATCTCAACATACGTATATCATACAGAGTAATATCACATGCATACTTTCATATTGTTATGGAAACAATGATGTATATAAAAAAAGAAGAACACAAGGAATAATAATAGTAAAGAATAAGAGCTTTTATGATAGAACAAAGTAAATCATATCACATGACATAATAATTGAAACACATGTGCGCGATATTACAATCCTTTATCGTAGTCATAGAGCACGTTATGGCAATTTTTCATGTACTTCTCTCGAGTGAGTAAGGTTCTTTTCCAAATTGAATGGATGGAGATGAATAAACTTAGAAAGTTTTTTTTTTTTATTTTCGGGGCGAATTGAAGATGAAGGGTGAAAAAAAAATAAAAAAGGAAAATTTTGTGAATTTTTTATGCGAAAAAAAAGACGAAATGAAAAGTTTGGATTCAATTCGGTAATAGAATTAGCAGTATCAAAGTCGATTTATACACCTGATGCAAAATTGATGAGGATTTTCATTCAGATAGATTCAAGCTTTAGCAAGTTGAATGACTTTTTAGAAATAACTGGACATTTCAATCCTGATGAAAGATTAATCTTGAAATTTTTTCTTTGATCTTCTTTGAAGGCATTGAACTTGAGAGCCCTTTTGACTCTTTTTTTTGTAATATGAAATCTTTGTTATTTTTGTAGAGTCATGATTTTTTTAAAAATGAGATCTTCGGATTGATGAAATGACTCATTTTCTCATTTTTTAAAAAGGACTTTCATCTCAATAATTATTTTCTTCTCCTACGATTTTCTTTGGCGTTGAAGGAAAAAAACTACACTGAGAGGAATTTTCGGTTGATTGACAGAAGATTTGAACAGTTGTTTATTTTTAGTATGAAGTAAGTGCATTTTTATTAACTTTGACCCAATCAATAAACACTTCCCACGTAGCCAAAATCGACGTATGAAAAAAATCGACGTAAATGGACGATTTTAGGGATAGTACATTACACGTCGATTTTACGTCGATCTGTCTTGAGCCATCATATACTTCACAAGAGCAAGCAGAAATCGCTCATATAAGTCCCGACAAAATTTCATACTTAATGTGAATAATTAATGTAATTAATTACAAGTGTTATTCCACGTGCGTGAAGTGATGGCTTCAATTTTGCAAATTTAAAGTCCTTAATAATGTTTATTAATGGATTTTGAGTTTTAAAATTTATTATTGAAAAAAAAAAAAATATCCAAAATACAGTCCAAAAATAACGTTCAAAAAAACTTTAAACTGTAACGGTCAAAAAAATTTTGAAAAAAAAATCGACGTGAAATCGACGTAAAATCGACGTGAAATCTTCCATTTCCATATTAGCATAATGTCCCATGTACGTTACATGGAATGTACATATGGAAGATACATGGAAGATTTTAATGTAATACATGAAATCATCCATTGATCGACGTTTGGCTACGTGGGTTGTAGACGAATTTTAATTAATATTGAAAGATTATTTAATAAAAAATGTTTTTTTTTCTTGATCGTTTCTAATTTTCATAACATCAAAAAATTTTTGATCCACTTAGGCGTCGTTCACTTATGACGTGTGACCATCAAAAACTTAGATTTTCAGAATCCCCCACTCTGTCACAAAATCTTCAAACAAAAGAAAATCTATTGCTTAAAACTGTCACACAGTCTTAGATCCTCCTCCACCTAAAAATCGGACATCATAAGTGAACGACCCCTTATTTGATTCTGAAAAATTTTAAATAAAGCTAGACAAAATTTTTCCATAAAAGTTAAGAATTTTATGAACAACCCCTCAAAACACATTCCTTTTAAGTCAATCATGAAGTTCATTGCTAGTTTTTCTCTATACAACCTACATTAACAGCTGCTCATCTCGACGCGACACAAGTCATAAATTATTCAACAAAACAACAATTTTTAAATTTAATTAAGCATAAAATTCACTCACAGATGTCTGTCGAACATAATTACTGCCCACAATTGACTGAAAACGCTTGTATTCTCGTTTATAAACTTCATCACCGTCCGTGCTTTGTGTTGCCATTTTAAATGACTTAATTTTCTGCTATCTTATCTCAATTTTGATTTTTCTATAGTTCAGTTTGACTTTTGCAAAAAAAACGATCCGCAAAATTAAAACTTTTGTTTTCAAGCTGTGGGATTGAGGCTCACAATCAAATTTAATGCCTCGTATTGTTTTCTAAAAATTCACTTCCTTTTTGCTGTTTTTAATTAAAAAGTCCTTATCAAGATTAATTCTCAACCTCGTTAATTTCTATTTCACATAAAAGTTCAATCAGCAGTCCACAAAAAAAAAAAAAATCTACTTCCGAATTCACTGATTTAAGATAACACAGAGTAAAATGTTTTTTTACGATCTTATTAAAGTTCATCTATATTGAAGACTATAAAAATGAGTCTATTGACACTTGCCAAAAAAATATTAAGAGAGATGAGAAAGAGACATAAAGGCAAGATGAATCAATTTTTATTTTCTTTTTAAAAAAAATTTGTGGCGATGATGACAATTTTCTTTTTCGTATGAAAAAAATAAATTAGCGAAAATATTTGAAGGCTGACAGTCAATTGGTCAAGGGTAAAATCACTTCCTGAATATTCTTGAATAATTTTGAAATTTTTTATAAATAGATTATGAAAATAATTAGACAAGACTTATTGTCACATGAAAAAATGCGTTTGTGACATACAGCATGAATTTTTTAACTCACAAAAATTTTCTCTCACATTTTTTTCTTTCTTCATTTTTGACATTGACTTTCAGGCCATTTTCATTTCTACGCCACATAGAATCATCTATATATACAGTCCCAATCTCTCTCTTTCTATCCATTTAAGCTCATCAAAACATCTGTTCATTTGTCACATTTTTCTCATCACACACATTCGAATGTGCTCAGAGGTGGATGTTGTGGACGCTTGACAGACATTCAATGTTTTTTTACGATTTTTTTCTTTATTTCATTTTATTTGAAAATGTATCGATGATACGATGATGATGATATCAAATTTTGCCTGCCGGATATGATCATAGACCATGCTTAATAGCTCCTTTGCGAGTTTCAATGTCAATAATTGAAATCGATTTGTTGGTAAACGTGTAAATGACACACATTTTGAAGACTTTTGTGAAGTCTGAATGACTTGAAAGACTCTAGAAATTGTCGTAAATATTCTAGGACATAAAAACCATCAGTCTAGCTTCACAAAAGTCACAAGTTCCAGTACAACAAAAATGTCATCAATACAGTGTCATAAACGTGTTTTCTTGTGAATATTAATAGAATCCGCTGATTGATAATTTGCGTGTTAGCACTTTATATTCCACAAGCAAAAGTTCTCTTCTTTTATATTTATTATTATTGTTGTGCTGAATATTTATTCCATAAAAATGGCAAATAATATTTAAGTACACTCGACAATTTCACGTTAAAATTGAAACTGTTTCGGCGAAATAAAAGAAATGTGCGAGAAAATTTTCATTCTTCAAAAGATGAGCAGCGAACGAAGAGAAAATGATCATTTTTTTTTTGTAATCCCTTGTTTAAATTTTGTAAAAGATACAATGGATGTGAAAATATGTAAAATTATATTTTTTTGCAAAATATTGTTTAAACATTTTAATTTTTTTAAGAAAAAGAAATGTGAATTAAGTAAACAGCAGATGTTGCTGCAGATGCTATATTTTATTCATAGTTTATGTGTAGGAAAATTTTCAAGGTCTATGTTGTCGCTTTTTTGACCTTCTGATCGCTAATCTTTTACCAACAGAAAATCCTTTTTAATTAATAGTATTTTTGGTTATTTTTTTGGGGTCAGTTTGAATGTGATGTTTGGTTTTTTGGGTTTTAAATTGAAAAAGGTTCAGATCTAAAATAATATTGATCTATGAAAAACTAAAGAAGACTGGTTTTGCCAAATGAATCTAAATTAGTTCGAAATCACGAATAGGTACAAAAATTTTGAAATTAAATTAAATTTGACTATTTATATTACACTACTCCACCACACTATATATTTTTTTTTCTAAGTAGGTAAATTTAAATTTTTTGGCAATTAATTTAAATTAAAAAATTTATCGTTTCTCGCAAAATTCTCATAGATTCTCATAATCAAAAATTTAAAACAAATATCAGCACACATCACTAACAAATAACCCCCTGATGCTAATTTAATAATATCTAAAAATGAAGGTGAAGAGATTGAGAGAAAGAAGAAGGAACATACAAAAATAAAATAATTTTCGGATATAAAACAAAAATACTTGTTCAGTGTTGACGTTTCTAATTTTAGATGTCTAATTCAATAATTTCTTATGAATGTTGATGTGGCAAAGAATTTACGCTCAATTGAAGTTGTGAATTTTTTTAAGTGAATTTTTGTTGAGATTTAAAAATTTTTCAAATGAATGATTTAAAGCCAGTACATAAGGAAAATTTGTGCGGTTTTTTTTAGGTTTTCTAAAATTCATAAATAAGTCATAAATTTTCCAAAAATAAAATTCCCACGCCATCAAAAAATAAAAGCAATGCATTCCTCATAAATAATAGTCCTCGCGGTTTATCTTATCAATTTCACACTCTAATGCCCAACGACAATCTTGTGTCCCTCGGGCCATCAAGAAAAATCATATCAAAAGAAAAATATTTTCCAAATTCAACTCAATAGCTTGAGAAAATTCAATTAAGTACTACACACTTATAAAAATCATTTTTCTCTGATTTTTCCACTCAACCACATACACACACATGTACAACCAAAGAAATAACGAGATGAGAAAAGAATGCGAATAAGATTGTCGGTTAAAAGAAGAAAATTTCATTTCCGTCTATAATTCCTTCGTTTCTGATGACGTTTCAATTATACGCACATATAGACGCCGCCAGTTGAACGTGTTGTGGTGGAAAAATCTCGATGACGATTAAAAATAAGAAAAAATACACAAAAGTTTTTTTTCTTTTCTTTTGTGAGCAAGATATACACACAAATACACGCCGATTGCTGCTGTATGTTTATTTTGTATTATTTTCATCATCAATATAAATGATGTGGGAAAAAGCAAATCGATGAGAATTGGAAGTAGGAAATTAATTTTGTTTAGAAAATCACATCAGTATTGTTGGTAGGCATTATCTGTTGAAGCTCAGGAATGTTAGTAATGAGAACATTGTATTGAATCATGTCGATGATTGAAGCTTTCAATCAAATGTCTATGAAAATTAATCTTTAATCAGCACATTAAGCACATATATTCCATTAAATTGGAACTCTAGCAATTAAAATCCTTTCATTTCAACCTAGTTAAGGATAACAAGAAATAATTGCTGATTTTTTTTTAATTCCCATTAGTAATAAACCTGAAACATCAAGCTAAAGTGAAAACTGTGATTAGGTAAATGGCATTCACGTGTAACCTCATTCAGTCCTTTTTGATTTCCATTTTTTACGATTTTTTTACTATGATTTGATACAAATTTATAGTAATGTTTAGAAAGGAAGGTGTAAGAATGACTGGCAATTTTCATGTAGAAAATTCTGTTCGTGAATCATTCGAAAAGAATTGGAAATTCCAATAAAATATAATAATTTATTTGTCTCTAGATTGTTCATAGTTGAATGATTTCAATGGAATTTTACCAAGAAGAAATTTATTTTTGATATTGAACTTGGCAGTGAGGGAAAGGATTTTTTGTAATTGTGGGTTATTCCTTATTTTGTTGGATTTGCATTTTGGTCACGTTTCTTCTGTTTGTTTATATTTTGGGAAAAACTGAGAATTTTTGTTTGGAAAATTACTATGACCAATAGTACAATGTAGATTCAACTACTATACATAACATTTTGTTTGAAAATTAGAATATAATGATCAGCACGAGACAGCAATAGCTGTGATTTTTAATTCATGAAGATTTTGATGACAAACAGCACATGTTACAAGAGTATAATTGGAAGAGAATTTGATCGGATTAAAGTTCAAATCTTAAAACCTAATTTATTTCAACACAAAAATTGTATATTAGAGCTAAAAAGACCTAAAATCTCGTCTTATCATCTTCAAAACAATCACAAACTCATTCTATAGTAGACATACTAATTAACAATAAATTGCAAATCCATGAAAAATTCTATTCCACATTCCAACAACAATCAAGATCAAAATATTCTAATATGGACAACAATTACAACAAAAAAATTTCGGTAAACACACTTGAAGACTCAAAAAAGGACACAGACATATCCAATTATTCAATATTGATCATATGCATAATCAGAAACATGTGTCATGATAAAGAAATAAAATCAGACCATATCATCGACCGATCTGAACATTGGTAAACGACAAAGACACAAAGAGGAGCACAGGATACAAAGAAATCGATTTCAATTTAATTAAGAAAATTTGACGATTCTTGATTCCAGATAAAGCCAAAAAATTGCTTTTCAATATTGATTTTCCATTTCATTCATACTTTGCATCCATGCCCCACGAGTATGTGTATGCCTTTATGAAAACTTTTTGGCAAAGGAACATAGATGGGAAAAAATTTTAGTTTTTGGCAACAGCGAGCTTTTTTCTTTCGTCAGTTTGGTAAAAGAATATTGCTTGTTTCAGTGATATGTATCGTACATCATTAATATGCTTATTTTCTCGCTATTAAAACATGAATAATTGATGTGGCATATTCAACATATATACACATTTTTCATAAACATGTTATTAGTTTTGCATATGCAGTAGCTTGTACTTTTTCATGCTCACAACTCAACTATATATAATTTAATATCATTATCATTTTCTATCTTTTGCCTGTGTGACTGTGTCTATGCATGACATACATTTTATGCCATATTCATGTTTGCATAAGCACTAAAATTAATTTCGCTCTTTTACTCCTTTTTTTGCGTTTCGATTCATAAATCAAAAAACTTTTGCATCCCATTTTTTTGTCCTCATATGAACTGTATGTATGCAATTAGAAGTACTTAATTGCGATTGTTGTGCGTTGAAATTAGTAAGTAGCTTATTTTGGGTGTGGGAAAATTTTAAGAGGATTTTTGGAGCTTTTCGAGAGGATTTTTATAGCATGATTTATAATCTGACGTGCATTAGAAATAAGACAAATGTCTTGAGATTTGGTATTAGTGGATTTAAGGCATGATAATTGCATATTTGAGAATTTTTCATGCCATTTGCATGTGTCTAACTATTTGTTCCATTTGAAATTGAAAATATTGCAGAAATTGTCAGCAAACAAACTCGTTGACCAATAAAATTTATTTTGGACGATAAAAAGCTGCACAATCAGACCAAAATCCTCTAAAATTTCTCCCCGAGTGGCAGCAAAAACTAATAGAATCTACTGATTATATTTACTCACAATATCGATTTTAACATAAAGCTCGTACGTCTTCTTCTTGTTTTTCTTGTTGCGCTGACCAGGTTTTGGTGCTGGTGGATAATAATCACGTCCATCTAGGAAGAACAATTGGAGAAAATTTTATACGGTTAGTGATGAATTTTTAGTGAAAATTATGAATATTTTTTTGATGGTCTAATTACTTGAGAATTATGATAACTGAACGATATGATCTAATTTTGACAGAAAGAGAAAAATTGACATGGAACTGAAGGTTCCAAAGTTTTTTTTTCAGGCACCATAATACTTACCATCTATCGACGATGGCGTTTTTTGAAGCGAACCTTTTGAAATGGAAATGCTACCCTGCTTTCCAGATGCTTGTTTGCCCATTGGTGGCTGCTTCGCTGAATGAGCTTGCTGTTTTGTTGATTGACCTTTATGGCCAGGAGTTGGTGTTTTCTCACGCTAAATAAAGGAATTTTAAAGCTCGTTAGTGATGTAATTAAGAAATTAATTTTTTTTATCGAAAACTTACTGTCTTGCCAATGTGACTTCCATCAGCTGGCTTATTGCGTGCCTATAAATGAGAAATGGAAATGCTTAGTCTCATGAATTATTGGACATATTTTTGTTTCTTTCTTGTGTGTATTTTTTGTTGCTGCTCGTTGAAATCATCGAATGAATTTCACACAAAAAAAATATGAGAATTTTAAAAATTTTGTTTTGAATATTTTTTGTGTGTAAATTTGGAAATTTCCAATTAATTAATGTCGTTTCGCTACGATAATGTAGAATTAGAAAAAAAATTCCATCAAACAAAAAAAAATGCAATAAAATATTTATTATTTTTCTGTATTTAACTCTGAAAAAATTCTAAAAGCATATTTTTTCATCAACAGTCATGCAAGAAATAGTTTTGTGGATTTTTTCACTAAATAAAAAGAAGAAAAGTAAGTGTAAGAAAAAATGTATGGTATGTTAGGTACAAATTTGAATTTTTATGGAATTTTGTAGAAAAATTCCATAAAAAATATTCAGCAATGTTGATACGTAATAAGTTGTCTGCATTATGCAGTCCTTTGGTATAAACCTCAAAAAAATCGCTTAATATCCTTGAAAATCTACCACCTGAGAGGAAAAAATTCCATTTATTTCCGCAGTATTTTCACATTTTCCATTCGACTCGTTACATACTTTTTTTTTCTGAAAAGCATGAATGAACAAAAATTTTTTCCACGTTTCACATTTTTTAAGGTTGAGCATATACAGATATCACATTTAAGAATGCAAGGTCGAGAATATAAATTATGAACTCAAATTCATTTTTTCTTTTAAAAATTTGTTCCTTTTTTTCACCTGATGTCTTTTTATTCTTGAAGATTTATGCTTCTTTTTTGCGCAATATTGGCTTTTATATTCAATAATTTAGTTCAATTCTAAAAATTCTATCAATAATAAAATTTTCAAGATTCAAATGTCAAGTCATACAAAAAATATTTCCACAATAAAAATAGCATTTCTGACACATCACACGACAAAATATTTACTCATATTTTTTGTACCTCCTTAATTCTTTTTGTATTCCGACTTTCTTCTTATCAGCCAAGCAACGGAGACATTCTTTGTCCCCTTCCATCTCACACAAAAAAAGTAAATCAACTTGATAAAATAAAAATAAATTTTGATAGTCCATTGCGAGAAGTCCGGTAACTCAACACATTTCTTGTGAATTTGAGAAAATAAGTGCCTCGTATATCATCACATTAATAATAATGAAAATGTAGATATAAAAATATTCCCACAACTAAAATAATCAAAAAAAATCAGTCGAGTATTTTGAAGACGAAAAAGAATGGAAGTGCGAGACAGAGAGCAAGCAACAGAAAAAAGAGAAGAAAAAATCTCATTTTGATGGTGATATAAGTCGCACTGTTGGAATTATTATTGGGTGACTAGACAGAGATAAAAGAATATTGTGAGAGGAAATTGTCATCATTTGCATGCTTGAATTAATCATAACGCTGTTATGATAATTTTTGTTTGTCTTCCTTTTGGATTCTTGATGGAGCTTGATGTCTTCAAAGAAAAATAAATTATCGTAAAAATATTCTTTTTTTGTTTAGATGATCGTAGATGTTTAGAGGGGAGATGATAGTAGGAGATTTTTGGTTTTTATGATGTAGAGTATGAGGGGGTCTGTAAGTATTTTATTTATTTTTTGTTTTTTGGTAATGAAATGAATGGCAGAGTGTACAAAAAATTTTTAGACTCCCCCTTAAAAAATTTTTTTGGCTACACTTCTGCATACTAGATTTCTCTTATTTATAGTTATATTAATTATAAGAGAACCCCAAAAATAGCCAAAAAAACATGTAAAAACCATTAATTCCTGTATGTATGAGCTTTTAAGTCGTATATTCCAAGAAAAACCATTTTTCCTAAAGAATCATTAATAAATGACATTAAATAATTTGAATTTTTAACTCCATCCTAATCCTAGTTCCACAACCATATACCTAAATGATTCAATAAAGTTATTCATTAACATCCTTAAAATTCGTAAAATTCCAAATAAATATAAATTTCCCCACCCACATCGCCAGATTAATTGCCATCACATTTTGTCATTATTTATCAATTCATCAAATAACTCGAATATTTATTGAAATATTCATCATATTTTTTAATGCAAAAAAAAGAAGAAAAATCCAATCATAAATTTAAAAATCAAGCACATGGTTTACAAACAACTTAAGGCATACGCATGTCAACAAATTAAACGGCAATTTGTCATAAAATTTGGAACATTTATTAAAGCATAAATCCCAGTTTATTTTTCTATTTTGACATGAATATCCGAAGTCATTTGGAAGATCCTCAGTCAACGAAATAAAAATATTCAATTATAGATATTAACAGCTGGTGTGTCATAGTTTAAAATAATGTGAGAAAATTCACATTCATCAAAAAACAGATACTCAAAGGCATGAAAATATGCAAATGTGAGTCGTCAAAAAAATGAGTAATTCCATTTGAATGTCATCAAATAAAAAAATTTTGTTACGTGAGTAAGAACACAATTTTCCATTTTGGATCAATAGCACAGTAAAAAATTTCATTTAAAAAAAATTATATCAACAGTCACACAGGACATTCAAAAAATTCTCATTCCAAGTATGTCAACCCACATTACATTTTCCTCATTTCGTGTTAATTTGACAACAATGGTTCATAAATTTATTCGTAGTCTATTATTAAAGCATACATTTTTTCTTCTTTTATAGTCACCCAAAAATAAAACAAACAAAACCATCAACAGTCTTCACTCATTTTTTTTTCTTTATATTCATCAACATTCTTTCTTCTTTTACTAAATGATTTCAATCCACCCGCGAGTGAATAAAGGAAAAAATATTTCTTGAACGAAGACTGACACATTATGAGTGAGTGAGAAAGTAGTAAGTTTGGAGTGTTGGTTGACTGTGGATTCAGGGAGGAAAGCGCATGATTTTGATCGTGATTAGGGGTCTAGAAATTAATTTTCCTAATAAATTTGGCTTAGATTAAGAACCGATTAATCATAGTACAGAGGTGATCATAGTACAGGGGGTCCACGATTTGAACAGACTCGATTTGAATAACTAAAAAATTCCCATACAAAAATTCAAATTTTTTATTTTTTTAATGGTTATTTCTAATACCTACGTTTCGATTTGAATAAATTTCATTTAAATAGAAAATTTTTGGAACAAATAATTGTTCAAATCGAGGACCCCTGTATTCAGAGGGATGTGCGTTTGTGGCAAATTAATAAATTGATTAATTTTACTTCAAGAAATTTTGATACCAAACTTTACAAAATAATTCAAGGGTAGACTCAAAAACCTCAAAAATTAACAAAAAATTATCAAAAAATTTTAATGCGTAAAAAATTTGGTTAAAACTCGAGAAATTTAGACAAACCCCCAATCAATCAGCAAGCATGCATTCATTTTTCTCCAACTACATCTTGAAATATTATCTGTTGAGCAAACACTATCAAATTTCAAGTTCAACATCAAAAATCATCCTCGCTTCACTAAATACACAAAAATTTATTTTTAAAACGAATAAAAATTTAATCTAATTAATCATTGAGAAAATTTGTCTAGTTAACGTGTGAATGTTGCAAAAAAAATACGTTGTTGCATTCATCATGTCGCAGTTCATTAAGTGCTAAGTGATTGTTAAAATATGACACACGAGAGGGAAATAACTTCAATGTAATGTAATAAAATTATTAATTAAAAAATATGGAATTTTATTATTTTGTGTTTGTTCCACATCAGATTTAATTATGAATAATGACGACGGCATGCAGTCGTGAATTCCTTTTTGAAACTAGAGTTGTCGCACGTCGCGCGATTTTCTGGACATCAATTTTCCTGGAGGAGTAATTACCTCATAACTCTCATCATTATCACATCATACACTACACACGTTGACATAAAACACGTCCGCAAAACATCAATTAAATAATTCAAATTGAAAATGAGGAGAAACTCTTTTAGGTGCGGTGATTTTAAAAAGCAATAAATGCGTCTCCACATTACCCCCCTTGTGAAATCTACTGGAAAAAAAGTTTTTATAATAATAATATTTCGTCTTGTGTGAAACCGAATATAAAAGAGAAGAAAAAAAACTTCACACTGACTCTGTTTTCTTCTCTCTTTTATTCGATATGAAGGAAAAGAAAAGAAAAACGATTTTTTTTTTCGAGTTGTGAGTTGGAATTGGAATTTTTATGAATGGAGCGATTTTTGTCTGGAGTTATTTTTAGATGCTGGATGAGAGGTAAGTAGTTTTGTGAAATAATAGAGTTAGTTTAGCTTAAAATTGTAGTAACTTTAAGGAATCGTTGTTAACTGACGTCACATGTTAGGATCAAGAGGGTGAAAATTGGACATACTTTCTTGTAATTTTTTATTGGCATTAATTTAAAATTAATCTGAACTTCTCATGCATTTTGAGGTTAGAATTATGGTAAATTCTTACAGACGTCATTTTGAACAATTCATTACTTGTCAAAAGGTTCGAATCCTCAATGAAAGACATCATTTTGGTTAAAAAATTATAGAAATCTTTCAATATGCTATTTTTGAATAAATTTCAAATTTCCAAAGGATTCGAACCCTGAATAATTACTTAATTTTAGTATTAAATCTAACTCTAGCCTTTAACATTCAAACTTTCAACCATTATCTATAAAGCTGATTCTCAAACTTCCATAAGGGCTGATCACTTATTATGTAACTCAGGGGGGAGGGGGGTTCAGAGAAAGAACAGTAGAATTTCTGAGAATCCGATTGTTCTTTTTTGAAAAATGACCGTTATTTTGGTACGTAATAAAAGAACGGCTCCATAGTAACAAGCAAGCACTTCCATGTGACATTTCAACACAATCACTTCCTTTTTGATTTTAACAGCAACATAAAAATCAATTTTGTGTAACAAATAAAATTTTTTATGTACTGATTACATAACTGATCCCAGAAATTATCGATCTACAATGAAATTTAGATGTTGTTTTTTTTGGCTTTTATTGTCAAAAAAATTTAGCAATAAAATTTACGAGTCTGAATGGCATGATTAATGGCACCAAAAAGTCATATTCAAAATTGTTATGAATCCTTGATCTGTAGATTATTTCGTAACAAAATTCACACAGTTTGAAGCTTGCTGGCGATAAATTTAAAATAGTCCAAATCAGCTGATTTTAAACGATGAAAAAAACTGAATCAGCAGAATTTAATGACTCCATTTAGAAAATTCCATTTCGTCACATGTATAGTTGCTTGCAAAAAGTGCTGCTAAATTTTTTTATATGAAAAATAAAAAAAAGAGAATTAAGAAGAGGATTTTGTGTCGAATGTCTAAGACTTGTATCTCTTCTTAGGTTTCTTTATTTTTTTGATGTGTGTATCTCCGTATATTTTTTTCATTTTACATTTTAATTCAAATATAAAATCCAAATGAAAATTTAATTTCTCCTTCAGTTGAACAGAATTGTTTGATTCGTGATCAACTAAATTCTGAGTCAAAAAGTCATCCCGACCCGGATTAAAGAAAGTTTTTTTTTTTGTGGACATTCCACATAAATCGTCATATTGATTACGTGTCAACATAATTAAATTTTAAATTATTTAAATCAGTGAATTCACAAAACTAGAGTCAGTGAGAGAAAAATTGAATAATTTCAATTAATTTTAATTTATTGAGCTTTGTGCTTTTACGTGGAGTTTTTGAGCATTATTGAGTGAATTGTCCTTTTGATTATTGTTATTTGTCAACATGATTAATGTTAGTAAATGTCGATTTGGATTAAATTGGATAAATTGAAATTAAATAAAGTTGATAAATTTATTGATGAAATTTAAATTGAAAATTCTTTAAAAGTGAAAATTTTGAAAAAAATCAAGGCATTTTAAATAAATGAACTTTTGCAAAATATCTCCGAATATTGGCTTAATTTATGGAAATTAATAGGGATTCACGGTTCCGGGAACGGGACGGGAAATAGTCGGGAATTTCCCGTCCCGTCCCGTCCCGAATCCCGAAATAAATACGGGACGGGACAAGCGGGACAAAACTATAAATTTTCAAAGTTTATCGGAATAATTCCGATAATTTTCGGAATAATTCCGATAATTTTCGGAATAATTCCGATAATTTTCGGAATAGTTCCGATAATTTTCGAAATAATTCCGATAATTTTATAGTTCAAAATAATTCCGATATTTATCGGTAGATTTTGTTTAGTGCAGAAAATCTTAATTTTTGGTTAAACATGATTAAATTAATTTTTAGAAAATGAACTAAAGCATTTTTAAGATAATATTTATCTATATGAAAAATTGTGAAAGACACAAAAAATTGAATATTTTTGCTTTTCAAAACATTGAGTAAAAAATTTTGTAAAAAAAAATTCAATAGCAAAGATAGAGCCTAGATAAAATTACTTAAACATTTAGGTAGATCAATTTAATTTTTGAAAGTCATGCCCAAATATCGTTTTTACGGAAAAAAATTGTTGATCGGATTTTTTAAATTAAAATATATTTAGTTTTATGTTGTTTTTTCATCAAATACAAAAATTAATACTTTTAAAACATTATTTTTAATGTTTTTAAATATATTAGCTTAAATTTGGCATCAGAAAAATCAATATATATTTTAATGTCTAACAAATCCATTCAACTTTTATTTCCTTTGTCCCGTCCCGGACATTTCCCGTATATTCCCGTCCCGTTCCCGTCCCGTCCCGTGTCCCGAAAATCATACGGGACCGGGAAATCGTGAATCCCTAGAAATTATGGACAATGTTAAACGTAAAATGTGGAATTTACATTTGTGTTTTGGATCATCATTCAACAAGAAAATAAATTTTCGTACAAAATAAATTGAACATTTATTTACAAGACAGTGAATGGGTGATAATTAAAAATAACAAAATCCTACCTAACTTACAAATTTAATAAAATTAAATTCATATAAATTAAATTTGTTTTCCAAGAATAATACTGTTAAAAAATGTTAAAAACTGTGAAAAAATGAAGAGGATTTTGAGAAACAAATTTATTAAGCATGTGGGTGACTTTTTAATTAAATGTGAAAGAAAAGAATTTGTGGAATGATCATAATAATAATTCAGTATAAATTTTTGGCATGTTGTAAAAAGTATGAAAATTTTCTGGTCAAAAAAAATACAAATTTAAATTTATTCAAAATCTGTTTGATTTAAGTCTCAAAATTTCATGTTACTATGCACAGATGTGATAACAAAGTGTCACAAAATCATCAAAAAATGACAATAAAAAATTCAGTAAATAATGTTCATGTTCAACTCTATCAACCATCAATATTTGCCATTTATCATTTTTTCTCATACAAATAAAAAATTATTCAATGTGTAATAAAGTACAAGAACTTCATTCCCAATTGTAGCATGAAGAAAGAATGCAAAAAAATCACGAAAAAACAATAAAACATTTTTTCAATCAAACTCTCTAAAAATAAACGATAATCAACATGAATGAATGTTGTATGACAAAAGAACATTCGTAGTGATGATAGTGATCATTTAAATGCTATATCAACGACAAAAAAAAAGATTTATGAATTTTTTATTGCATAAAATTTTGAATTGAACAATGTTAAAAAACGAGTTTGAGTATGTATGGTGAATGGAATAAAATACTAAGGATGAATGGGAATTTAAGGAGAGGATGTGTTAGCTTGATTGTCTGTACAGAATATGGCACATGGACCAACTTGTTGGAGGCATATACAACACTTTAATTTTAAAAAATTTAAAATTTTAAAAAAATTTTAAAAAATTTTAAAAAATTTAAAATTTGAAAATGTAAAATTTGAAACAATTTTAAATTTAGAAACAATTTTAAATTTTATTCACAAAAAATTGAAAAGAAAACTCTCAAAGTTCCGAAAAAGTGACAGGATTTGTGAAAGCTTATGATTTTTAATTTTTTTTGCATTGGTTTTGTCTTCTCACAAAACATGCTAAACTCAACGAAATTCAATTTATCGCTCATATAAATCCCCTTAAATGACCTCGAATTCAACATAAATGAACATAATTTCCAATAATCCTGAAAACACGAGTTGGAGATATTTTGCATTAAACCATAAATAGCAACCAATTTTTATGTTCATGTTTATATCCATTTATGTTGCTTTAGCTTATTCTCTGCTCGAGAAATGAGCTTAATGAAATTAAAGAAAGCAATTATGAGCCAAAAAAAGTTTAATTGAATATATTTTTCCTCTTTTCCAATTTGCATGTTTAAAAATACTTGAAATGAAAAAAATGGAAATGAATTTAATGAAATTAGGAAATGGATGATGAACATGTTCAATGTGAGTATTTATATTGAAAAATCTTTATTCTTTTGATTTTAATTTCTTGTGAATTTTAATTGAAAATTTGCAGACTTTTTTTGCGTATTTTTCTATGGAAATTGAGTCTGAATTAAGTTCATTTTGGATGAATTAAAATATTCCAAATATAATAATTATTCAATAGATAAAAATGCCCAAAAAACTAATTTTCTTTTACAAAATATTTTATCTATCCCTCGTCACACGATGATCAATCCATCAATTCCACAGTACTTCGTCGGGCATTTACAATGTTTGATTCAAATAAATCTGGCAAGATTGAAAGAGAGAAGGTTCGTTTAATCTTAAACACATTGGGATATACATACGATGATAGTGAATTGGATAGATTATTATCAGCAGAAGATACGGAAGGTGAGTGTTCTTATTCTTAAAATATTTACTTTTTCATCAATCATATTTGAGAATTTCTTCATGAAGTTTACTGATGAGAAAAGAAAAAATCTCTTGACCTTCGGTCGTCCATAAATCACTTCCTTAATACTTTATTCCAATTTATTTTACCCATGACACCAACAAACTGAATGAATTTTTGTTCTTATTTTTATGATCTGTTTATGGATGTTTCTTTTTTTTGTTTTGGTATTTTGTGTGAGTGTGCGGCACTAGATGTATTTAGGAATGAGTTGATCAATTTTAATTTTTTAAAAACTTCAGATAAAATTCAGCAAAATAATGCATGTCTTCTTCATTTGATCAAATCGAGTTTTAGTTATTTTTGTTGGCCAATTTTGATCAATTTGATCAGTTCCACACCCTGGATTCATATTATGCTCAAATAAATTAATCACATTTTTAAAACAAGAAGAAGAAAAAAAACAGAAAATCTCATTTTCAACATGAATTATATGCTACCTGCTAGCTTACTTTACTCCTAACTCACGATCAACAAAAAATATAGTAAGACTGCGAAAATATTTTATTGCCATCATTTTCAACTATTTTATTCCTACTTTCTCCTCAAACGTGCAAATGATTAAAAATTATTCCATCCAATGTCATGTATACGTTCAAAAAAAATATAGGAATTATGAGTCTCATAAATTTTTCTCACGCTCACATCGCGCAATGTTGGAAAATTCAGACACATTCACACACATGCTCGCACATATATATATATATGAAATTAAATGATGAGAAAATAACTTTAATATCACGTTTTCTTCTTTTTTTGGGACCTTCCAAAATTAACTTTGAGGAATTCATTTATTTTTTTTTCGTACACCACTTAATGAGACATGTCATTTATTAATGGTGAAGATGATAGATAATAGGTGAAATGTCGCCATATAAAATATGAGATGGGGAGAAAGAAATGAAATGCTGAATATTTGACCAAATGACACATTTATTGGAATGTGTTGACAGTCGCAAGTCAAACTGAATATAAATTTTTCAAGTATGGTGATTGGTGTAGTAAACATTGATGTTTATCTTGGAAAATTATTTTGACCAAATTCTTGGAGGCGGCGAGGAATTTCTGGGAATAATATTTATTACCTATTAATCTTCTTCAAAATTTTGTACATTTTAATTTAAATCCTCTCATGTCTACTTTTAATCTTACAAGCATTTTTCACCTCACTTCACATCCAACAAGGCACAGTTTTCATTCCTAATTTACTCCACTTAAAATAATTTAAAAAAATCGCACATTTTAATTAACAGAATCAAACAGAAAAAGAAAAAAGGAACTGGAAGCATAGCAATGAAGAAAATTGCGCGCTTTTATTTATTTTTTCATAAACAAACCATAAAAATAGGTTAAATTAAATCTCAATTTTAAGGTACCCTTTAGTGGCGGTCGTTTTATGTTATGTGAAAAAGATGTAAATTTGTGCGAATAAATATTCAAGTGGCATATGAAACATTTAAATGATTATAACCATTTTAGCATGTAGTGCTGAGTAGACTAACGATGGAATGGAAATGAATGTTGAGTAAAGTAGAATTGGGGATGTTGTTGAGGGGAAGGTTATGGCGCATTATTGAAAGAAAAATTTGGAACAAATATTTAAAAATCGGAAGGAATTTTGTAACTGGGGATCAAGTTAAATTTTTGAATCTGAAAGGTAGTTTGAGACCGCAAAAATCGTTTTTACCAATTTTTGTATGAGATTTTAGACACTTTTTCACATTTTTGATTATTTAGATCTATAATGTTAAGTTCTGTTAAAAATTAAGACATAAAATTCTAGATTGGTAACTGAATTGATTAACTGATACTCTTATGCATCATCAGACATGCCAAGCATCTAAAAGAAACAAAATTTCCAATAAAACCTCTCAAAATGACTCAATCATCCAACTTTCTCCCCAAAAAACCAGTTAAAGGTCGTAAAAATCACATTAAAATGGCATGCCATGGCTTGCATGTCACCTGAAGAGGATCGTGAATGAGAGAATATTAAATTAATAAAATAAAATATACAGCATAATGTGTGTGAGAATGTTTGATATGCCATGCCTATTTGGTATCATAAATCTTTACGATTTTCATTGTATACATGCGTGTATGGTTTTTAATGAATTGTTTTTTTTTTTGTGTAATAAATAGGAGGTCATAAATACACTCAGACACAAAACAACCCAGTCATGGTTTTTCATATATTTTAATTGGTTTTTATTTGCTTTATTAAATTTCAATTTCATTTGTGTTTCACGTCAAAAATTTGTCATACATACATAATTGAAAATTTGTTATTATTAACATGATGAATGGACATTTTTAACTCGTGTTGATCGTTCGTGTAACATATGTTTATTTCCTATCCCGAGAGTAAAATTCTTCAACTCTCGAACATCACTCACGCAGGATGATGAGGAAGAAGAAAAATTATGAAAATCATATTATTTGTTATAAAATATTTTTCACAGTCGAGAAAATAAATATGAGAAGAAAAAAAAAATTGTTTCAAAAATTCCTAGATTAAAATGAGTGGCTGTAAATCATCACGAATTTAAGAGTTCTCATCTTTTTTCTATCGCATCCCATTTGTCATGTTTTAATAATTTTTTCTGACTGTGAAATTAAGTGAGATTAATCACGTTTTTTTTGTGGATAGCTATGAATATTTTTTTCTAAATTCTATATCAATAAGTGTTTGTTGATATTTTTCAGAATTTAGTCTATAAATTATATCAAAAAATGCTTTTCGCACTTTGTTTCGTCGAATTTAATTTTTAGTGATTTTTTGACAAGGAACAATTTAGAATAAGAGCTGTATAAATTTTTTGAAATATTGACACCAAAATGTGAAATATAAAGGGCTTTTCCACTTAATCATTGCAACTTGCAACCAAAAGAATTTTTTTCATAAGGAAGAAGTTTGAATCCCAATTATCATCTGCTGAAAATTTTTCTAGCTAAAACTAATCCCCAATAACTTTTCGAAATTAACTCCCTTTGCGTTTTCTTTTAAAAATGATAAATCCACTAAATTTTCAATATAATCCAAATCCCCTTCTAATTACAAGGGGTCCTAGATTTTAACAGATTCGATTTGAATAGTCCTCGTTTTAAAAAACCTAAAATTTTACAAACAAAATTTCAAATTTTTAATTTTTAACGGTCATTTTTCAAACGTTTCGATTTGAATAAAAAAATTTGGAAACAAAACAACTGTTCAAATCGAGGACCCCCTACATCAAACTTCAATTCCACTTCCGCCACGCGAGTGCAAAAATTCCTATCAGAAAAACTAGGTTAATATAATCGCATTGATTTATGAATCGCATCTTTTGAATACCAATCAATCAATCACTTATTCCTTCTTCCTATTCCTCACCAATCTTCTCTCTCTTTCATGTCTCATGATAAAGTTCTTTATTACATTTCAATCCATTTAAATTCATTCATGTGCGATTCGTGTGCTTTTTTTCTCATTTACTTCCGAATAAAGAGCCAGTCAGCGACTGAATGAGAAGAAATATGAGATTATTAATCAAAGTATTGAGAGATGGTTTGGGTAGTGTGAGGGACAAAATTCAATAAATCAATGATATAATTAGCATATAAATGGAGGAATAATTAAATAACAATGACTGCAAAAGCTCTAAAAAGAGGAAGTGAATAAGCAAACAGTAATATCAATCATTCATTGAGTAGTCAGGCTATTTGAATTGTAAGTGAGTAAGCATAACGCTATTTTCACAAGAAATCTGCGTATATCTAATGCCTCACACTTTAGTTCCATTCAGTACCCCCAAACATACAACTACAAAAAAAATCAGCAAAACGCCTTAACAAAATGAATCTTATTCCAAGAATAATAGAAGGAAATGTTGCAAGCATTAATGTGACGACTTAATACACTTATGCTGATTTTTCATGGAAAGAAAAAATATCCATTTCTCATTGTGTCAATATTCCGGAATCATTTCCATCTTCATCTCTTCCCTTCTTGTTTGTTATTTTTTTTTTCTTTCCTTTCTTTCTTCTATCATCTTCGAATGTCATCTCTTCTTCGTATTGTCATATAATATTATTGGCAATAACATGAGCATCTCATGCTGGAAATTATATTTGGAAAAATCGTCATGTAGAAGAAAAAAAAAATATTAGAATATTTTCTTTATGTTTGATGAGAGTTTTAGTATGAAGTTGAAGAAGAAGGATGCATGACTGATGGATAGACGTAATGAACTTGCTTACAAAATGCTTTATGATGATGATGACTGTTATCAGTGAATTTTGGAGACTTTTTTAATTGATGTACTTGAGGCTCTAGTTTTTTTTTGGTAACAAACTTGACAGTTGGGTTTGTGTATAAAAAAAGAACTCGCTTTTTATAACCTCAAACTTATTCCATCTGAAATTTCATTATCCAAACCAGCGTCTTTATTCCAAGAAAACCCAAGAAATTCTGATTGAATTTGTATCCATTAAAATCAGCAACAAAGCAAGTCAAGCATATTTACCATCAAGTACTTCCAAGAAGGTCATTGTTCATTCTATAACAAGCAATTTTTTTTCTCAAATCTATTTTAAACTTTTAAGTTCATTTTCTCTCTTCAAAATTTCATTTCCGTGCTCATTTATATATTTTTAAATTTTCCACATTATCAAAAATGCCACAAAAAAGTATCAACTTTAACTTTTTCATAATTCTGTACATTGTGTGTTGTTTGCCTGCCTCTATCAAAAAGTATAAAATGAATGAAGTTAAAAATGAAAATTGTCCTCAATTCTACAAAATTGAGCACATAAAAGAATGAATGAGAATTGAGGAAAAAAAGTAGCAACAAAGCACCACTCTCGTGACTTTTTCATTATTTAGAGGATTTTTGGAGCTGGTATATTGTGTAAGTGACGCTTAGATTGTTTGTGGATGAGTGGAATAGGAAATTATGAAAGGGGTTGTTCACTTATTTTGTGACATTTTCAAGGGGTTTAAGACTTTTTGACTACTAAAAATTAAATAAATTTTGAATTTAATATTTTTTTTTGTAGATTCATTTTATGTTAAACTTAGGGTCCATCCAAAAGTGATATTCATCATAAAATTAAATTTTTAAAGCCCTTTAATTTTACAAAAATTTAATTGCCACACATCATTTCCCCTAAAATAATTAAGACATCATTTACGAACAATCCCTTCCTTAGCACTCCTAAATTCAAAAATTTAAAGCTACAAAAATAATTTTTTTATTGCCAGGTAGCTAAGCAATTTTAATCAAGGCTTCCGCAGATTATAATCTTTAAAAAATCCCATACAAAGATTATAATCTTTAAAAATCTTTCATACAAAGATTATAATCTTTAAAAATCAAAGATTATAATCTTCATACAAAGATTTTTTCAAGATTATAATCTTCATACAGAGATTATAATCTTTAAAAAATCTTCATGCAAAGATTATAATCTTTGATTTTTAAAGATTATAATCTGCGGAAGCCTTGATTTTAATTAATAAGCCATAAATTCTCAAAGCACTAAAATTTTTACAAGAAATAAATTTTCCTAAGCCTCAAAAAATTTCCCCAAAATTACTCTAAGGATTAATTTTCCCACGAAGACTATGCATGCTGAAGAAAACTTTCCTTCTTCCAAGAAAAAAAAGTGCTTCACTTGATTTATCGTTGCTTGGCAAAGCGTGAAAAAATATGAATGCTGAATGTGTATGCTTGTGTGTGTCAAAAGAAAAGAAAAGAAGATTCCGTACTCAACAAAAAAAGAAGAAATGTTGTGCTTGACAGAAAAATAAGACAGAACTCATGTGTAATTCCATAACCAATTTTTTTTATGCTTCCTTCTATTGTGTTAAAAGATTCTTTTGACAGTCTTATTCTTTTCTTGTTGTACTCTGAATATTATGTTAAAAAAAGTTTAACTCTATAAAAATTTATCAACAATATTGTTTCAATTAAACTCTTTAATTCATGCTCTACAATCGCAATTGCACATTTCCTTCTGACTTCTGACATATTTAGCATTAAAAAAAAAATTATTCAAAAATTAATTTACATAAAAAAATCCAATTACCAATGCTAATAATATGCAATGACGATAGACATCGCCATCCTCAACGGCACACTTAAT
The DNA here is from genome assembly GCA_026123125.1 of Chironomus striatipennis. NCBI lineage: Eukaryota > Metazoa > Arthropoda > Insecta > Diptera > Chironomidae > Chironomus > Chironomus striatipennis. Next base: position 31,864,831 of record CM047394.1, read on the forward strand.
GAGCATCTGTCATATGATTGATGTCCTTGCACATATTTATTGTCGTTTTCATAATGAGATTTTTCAATTTATCACAAAAAAAATGAGAACATTTCAATTTAAAATTTGTCACATTTTCAATGTCCTGCTCGAAGGTATTGGAGATGAGGACAGTAGAACGAGAGAGCTACATCAAAAATCGTGTGAGACTGAATGAGCATTTAATGAAATTTTCATTTCAACTAACATGATGAATAATGGAACTTCATGTGCTGTCTAGCATTCAAGGTACAGAGATGGACAGGCAAGTGCTTAATTATGAGTGATCTGTGAATGTAGAAACTGAATGAAAATTCAACTCTGACTGAAAATTGGTGTGAGAAGTAGCAGTTGTTAAAATATAGAATGTACCTTGTCCAACAAACGTTTTAACATTTCCATAAGCTATGATCTAAGGCACTAAATATAGTATGAAGGAAAATGTTATTTTAATTAAGTCCTTAACTATGTTAAAAGTGTTAAACTGTTTTTTTTCTTTTTTACTGCTGTTACTACTAAGTCGGGTGTTTATATATTAAGCTGTATGCGATGCTTGTATTGTTACTTTATATTTTTATATATTTTTTTTTTTTGTAAAATTAATGTTCGTATAATGCAAACCGTTTTATGTTAGTCGAGGAGAAAAGTTTCACTTCTTGTACAGTTTGATATGGAATTTCTTTTTTTCACTCACTTAATTCGCTTGAGAAGAAAATTGCATTTAATGCATAGAACATGGAAAAAAAGTTTTGCACTTTAATTTTGCAATAAATGGGGGGAATGTTGAGGATAAAGTTGGTTAAAAAGTCAGAGGATGAAAAGCTTGAAGTGCATTTTTTTTCAAGTGACAAATTTACTGCAATTATGTTACGCTCAACACTTTTGTTACAAGCAAATTAAGGACTTTATTGCATTAATCAACAAAAGTTTGAAAAATGCTTGAAAAAAATTTCACTTTTGAATTTTTTTTTAAATATATTTTTTGGTTTTTAATGTGCTTGTTATTTTATTTAAAGTTTTAGTTCCCGAAACTCAAAACACAAAATTTTGTATCTTGTTGTTTTTCAGCTTCACAGCTCACAATGTGATGTTTCCCACACGAAATGAAAAGAAACTATACAGAATAAACTTTTTAATGAATTCACAACATTTATTTTTTAAAATGAGAATTTTTTTTGCCTTAAAACTTTTTGTTATTTCTTTGCTTTCTCGGTTTGTTCTTTTCTGATCGTTATGGATGTAAGAAACAGACTGAAGAAGTCAGAATCATTTTTCTTAATTAAAAGAAAATAAAATATGAACAGAAAATGACGAATATGTTTTTGGAATCGATTTAAAATTAGTTTTTCATTTGATCTCGTTTTTATTTTTGAGAAAGGTCTTTTTTTGGATATGCCAAGGGACGTAGCCAGAAATTATTTCTTGGGTGTGTCCAAAAATTTTTTTGTATGAAAGAAAAAATTTTAGGGGGGGGTCTAAATGCTTTTTTCCTCAAAAACCCTAGCAAAATGAAGAAATTTTTCGTTGAAGGTGAGTTCTGGACCCCCTTGGACTCCTCCCTTGGATAACATTCTATGGAGAATTCAATTTAATTTAGGCTGAATATCCAATTTAAATCTCATAATAAAGCTTTATATTGTTGTTCCAATAATTTCAGTGTCAATAATAAATTCATTTGCAGAACAAATGACATAAGCAATTATGAAATCATTTCCAATTTATTATTGTCTCTTCCACCATCCCTCCTGCTCGCTCCAAATAAGAAATAGAACAACGAATGAAAAATTACAAAATTTATCTAATAAATAAAATCAATGTCATAGCCAAATGACGAAAAATAGGGGAAAAGAGGAATTTGAGAATATGAGCATAAAAAGGCAAATGAAATTGTTCCGTTTATATTTTATAGACAATTTTAATGTTGCTTCGTTGTTCTGTTTATTCAAAATATGGAATTGACATGCAGAGAAAATGGAGGTGGAATGAAATATTGAAATTTTTAATCTTCTTAAAAGTTTGCTTCTTTATTTTGCTGTGTTTTCTTGATTTTTGGAGGTTCTTTGTGTACTCATATATTTTAGCTACTTTAAGTTTATACTGAGAATCTCAAATTTGAAGTTCTGAATAAAATTTTAATTCTTCACATTGTGCGACAGTAAAAATTCACAATAACAAATGAGGTACCTTAACTGGGATTTTTTCTTTATTCCAAAATTCCATTGAAAAAGAGGACTTAAAGAGAAATTCAACTTGCTTGCACAAGGATGATAATAATTTTACTTTTGACTGCTTGTGACCTTATTTGAATATTTTGTAATATTTCATTTCTTTTGTCTTTTTTTGCTTTCTCAATTCTTACAATTTGTATGTTAAGTATATGGAAATCATGGCACACACACTTGTTTTGTATGTCAGCAGAAATTTTTATGTTTTTTTTCTAATGTATGGAAGTAATGAATTGGATTGAGAATCCCTTGTGAGGAAAAATTGAGATGGAAATTATTAAGAATTGTTTTAATGTTGTAAAGGTTTGATTGAAGGTTGAATATTTTGGGGATTAGGTATTTTAGGTTTTTTGGAATTTTTTTGTAATTTTAAACTCTTTTTAAATCCTTTTCGAAAAAAATTATGAATATTTAAAAATTGAATTAAATTTGAAACCTATTATGGCTTAGTTCGATTTTTATATTAAATTATCATTTACATTTGATCCTAAAATTGGTTGAAAAAACCAATTTAGATACAACTAATCAGTTGTCAGCCGAGTCCCAAAACATATAATCAAGCAACCTAAATTTTTCGATTTTGTATCTAAATTTAAATTTTCTTTCTAAAAATCTTCAAAATTCATCTTTTAAAAAATCAGAAAGTATCAATAATTTCCAATTCATTATGAATACTTCACAAAAGAAACTTTTAAGCTTCCTCAAAAAAAAAAAAAATCTGACAAAATCAACTCAAAGAAAACTTTCGAAAATAAATTTAAGCAATACAAACTGAAATGTTGAAGCCATTAATAAATTGATTTTTCCATTTTCCTTTATATCTGTAGCAAAAAAAAATGTTTTTCTTTGTAAAAGAATGAAAGAATGAACAAAAAAAAAGAAATCTTAAAAGTTTCATTTTTCATTTCGGCTCTACTTTTTTTGTGCTCCTTTTTTTTCTTCTCCACTTCCACAGCATTTTAATAATTTTGAAAGCATTTGAGAATCACACTCGGTAAAAGTGAAAAAGTGAAGAAATGTTTTGATATATTCACGTAAAAAAAGGAAAGGCAAATGAATGATGATAGTTTATGATGATGAAATGCAATAAATTATCATGAAAAATTTCTTATGCCATGGAAGTTTTATATTTTTTTTCTGATAGGTTGAGAGAGATTTAGGAGCAAAATGGTGATTGAAAGGTTTAAATCTTTTAAATAAATTTATGCTCACATGTGAATTGACTTGTTGGGTTCAATGACTAGATATCTCCGAAATTACTTTGTTATTTCAATCTCATGACTTTATCTGCATTTACGACTTCTGTGGAATTGATTACACTTATTAGCGGTAATTAATGGAAGTTGATGAGCATCATTAAATTGAAGATTATTAGCTCCATAATTTAGTCTGTCTTAAAAGACTGTTACTTTCAAAATTTATTACTTTTTTAACCTTAAATGCCATAATATAAATTTATATGATTAAAATTAAATTTCAACCCCAAACCGCCATAAAAAAAAGTAAAAAGAAAAAAAAAAGTTTCAATCCATTGTAAAAACAAGCAGTTGCACATTCCAAAAAGTTAATCACGAAAAGAGCTTTATCACTGTAACAATTTTGTGCTCCTTTTTTTCACTGTTGTTGTCTGCAACGTAAACATTTTTAAATGCTAAAATATCATCGTGACATTAATGTCCCCCCCTTTACAATTTTTTTATGTTATTCCATGAATAAATGAAATTAAAATGAGTGAGATGGGATGGATGGAGGATTATACGGCATTATGAAGTTGATTTCTTTATTTCTTGGAAAATCATGATGATGAAATTAATTTTTGCGCGTGTAGAATGGATATCAGAAAAAAATGAGAGATAGAGGATATGAAAAAAAAATATGAAAAATGTCAGAAATTGGTTTTGATATGCTGACCGTTTTGGATGCGAGATCAGTGAAAAGGGTTTGATGACCCGTTGGTTGGGTTTCTGAATTTTAAGAAGAAAATGCTTATGTCATTCGCATTTATGAAGTCAGATTTGATAATCCATGGAACATACATACAGTGCTATGACCCCGAAACTAGTGAGATTTTTTTTTCTTGGTTCTCATTATAGAAACTTCAAGGATCATGATATTTAATTAATAGCAATATTAAAGCTAATTTTTACTTTTTTCATTTATTTTCATGTTCATTACTACATATTGTGCCTGTGACGAAAAAAAAATCTCCCCAACCGTGTACGCATCCGGAATTATACTTAACTGATAAAATAAAAAAAAAAGGAAAAGGAACATTAACTTTTGATGAGTTCTGTCGTGTAGCCGTTCACTTTTCAGAAGAGGACGATGAAGCTCTCCAGTAAGTTCTCACGACCATTTCCAATTCCGATTACATTTCACACTGCTTTTTCTTATGTCATAATGTATAATTTAATTTATTTTTCTCTGATTCGGTGCTACTTAAGATGATTGCTACATTTATTACTATATTTTTTTTATTCCCTCAACAGAAAGGAACTGAAGGAAGCTTTTCGACTCTACGATAAGGAAGGTGAGTTTGATAAATTTCCCATGAACTTTGACTCATTTTTCATTAATCAACATTATGTTGTAATGTCCTTTCGTCCTACAACCCCTCATCTTGACTTTTTTATGAACCTTTTCAGTTCAAAACACTTTAATAATTTTTTATTCGTCTTAAATTACTTTATTATATCTAGCAACTGTTATATATTGTTTAATTTAATATTCCTAACACATAGGAAATGGCTATATTCCCACATCATCATTACGTGAAATTCTAGCAGCTCTTGATGATCAACTCACAGGTGATCAACTGAATGGTGAGTTTATGAATTATTCAATTAGTATTTTGCAGTAACAAGTGTAATCTTAATGGATTACATTTCTTGAGGATGATTTATTAATTTACGTGATCTTATTCAGTAATTTTTATTAGCTTTAGTTTTTGATGCACAATTTTGCTTCATAAAAATTTTCTAAATATTTAAAAAAATTTTTCTTTTTATTTTCATTTCCTGCGATCTAAATCTCCAGAAATGATTGCTGAAATTGATACGGACTCATCCGGAACCGTTGACTTTGATGGTGAGTATACATTTTAATTTAATCTCATTCAATCTCATCAATAACTTTCTCACAATCTATTATTCCATCTTTAATTTCCATCTGATTCCATTCAATTATTCATACTTCCACATCTAATTTTTCACACTATTTTCACACGTAGACTTACACACTTAGTATCCAATTCCTCATACTATTTTCTCTCTATAATTTTTTCTTATATAAATTAATACGACGAACTGCAAGTTTTATATTTTAAGTTATTTGATATAAATTACTTTACGGAAAATATCGGAGAGAATTGTTCATAAATTTTGGGTAGTTTGAAAGTTTTGTCAGTAGATACTTATATTTACTCAAATTTGGAGTCTTTTAAAAATCACATACGTCAAATTTTTTAATTCTCAATCTGTTCTAGCTCGTGACAAAAATTTAAGAATCAAAGTTTTTTTCATAAAATATTCGGAATTTGTAAGAGATATTAAAAAGTAAACAATCACTGAATCTAATCTCTGTATATCATTTTTAAACAAACTCTACTACTAATTCTAAATTTATAGAACATTTAAGAATTGAGATATTTTTCATTAAAAGACACCTTTTTGCCCCAACTAAGTAAATTTGTTCAAATATCAAAAGTCTCCACATCAATCTAATAAATGCGCTCTAAACATCAAACTTCAATAATTTTCAAACTTGACATCCAAAGAAATTTTTATCGTTTGAACTCCCAAATAATTTATGGATAATTCTCACACGATTTTCCGTTTTTTCCTCTTAAAATATTGGTAGACATTAGCACTAGTAAATATAACTATTATTATTATTTTTATTTTTATCATTATTTCCTTTATATTATTTTATTTTTTTTCGAGTCACTAATTAATTCAGAGGAACATTCGACAACCATATAGACGAAAAATCAGAAAGGAAACAATTATCGCGTTTCATTCCTCACAATCATAATATATATACACACACATAAGAAAAATATAAAAGGCACTTAAGTTCATTAAGCATACATGAAGTAGTGTTCTTATAGAATAAACATTCTTTGTTCACTTGCTGTGCTATAAGCAAAGCTTTGATCGTCGGGATTATTTTTTGTTTCACTCGGTCGTTGTTTATGCTATCGATATCGTCATTAATTGAATAATAGTAATAATAATAATAATTAGAGAAAAAAAAATTGAAATTTAATTATTTTAACTTGCGTGGAATTATTATTATTATTTTTTTTTTTGAATATTCTGTTTTATTTACATCATCGATTGCATGAATGAAATCTTAATTTGTAAGGAATACGCAAAAAAAAACTCAGACTTCATTTGATGATATTTATAGTCATACCATTTGAATCATTGTAGGGCTGCTTTAAATTCTCTCATTTGACAGAATCGTGAAATTTTCCATTCACGTTTTGACTTTTTTATCGTAAACACTCCTCGGATTTTTTGTATTTCAAAGAATAAGAAGCTTTAATATATTTAACAGAAAGGTGAAGAAGAGTCCGGGTTACACGTGTCGATAATGTTTTTAATAAAGAAAAATTTTCTTCGAAAAACAGATTTTTTTTTGTTTATTTTTAAAACTTCTTTTCACCTGGTTTTTAGCGTATTTTTTTTAAACTTTTTTGAGTGATTTAAACGAGAATAAATTTTGTTGAGGTTTGAAACCTTGACCCTAGCCTTGATTTGACTTAAGGGTTTGTTATAACTTTGAATATTTTCAATTAATTTGTAAGGAGTCGTTCACTTATGATGTCCAATTTTTACGGGGAGAGGGGGGTTCTGAGGCTGTGTGACAGTTTTAAACAATAGAATTTTTTTGTATAAAGATTTAAAGACAGAGGGGGGGGGGGGTTTAAAACTTGAATTTTTTGATGGACGTCATAAGTGAACAGCCCCTAAATTTGTGATTTGAAAAGAATGTATTAAAATTTGGGAAGAAATCAATTAAAATTTTAGGATTCGAACTCATATACTTTAAGTTTGATATGAGTTTATAAATTTTCCATTTATTTTTGGGCTCTTAATTCTTTATAAATATAAGCCAAAATACATCCAAGAAACTAGAAAAAAATTTGCTTTTTAAAAATTTTAAATTTAAAAAAAATTCATATTCTTTTTGAGAAAAACACACAGTAAAGACAAATTGAATAAAACAATTTTATAATTCGTAAAAAAAATTCAGCAACTTTCTTTTCATAAATGGCCCCCATATAATCACAATTCTAATTGACACACAAGTAACAAAATTTATTTCCAATAAATAACATCAGAAAAAAATAGAAGTATAAAAAAAGAGAAGTTTCTAAATTTGTGTTTCCGTTTGTTCTCTTTCCAGAATTTATGGAGATGATGACGGTTAGTGTCTATTTTCGAAACTCATCATCATCAAAGAAGTTTTTCAGGAATTGTTCATAGAAATATTTTCACAACAATTTTCAGATCAAGATTTATGAACAAATCCTTAATTTTTTTGATTTTTTTTAATTCTAAATTCCTCTAACGCCAAATTCTCTTTTTCTCTACTTTTGTAGGGCGACTAATGTGCGATTATTGTGGGTCAAAATGATGTCTAAGAAAAAAATTCTTCTTGTTTAACTTTTTTTGTTTTAAAATGTTCTTTATCATTTTACTTCTGGCATATATGCTCAATAGTGACACGATGAGATGATGAAGGATAATGTAAAGTTTAATTCTTTACGTGCAATAATACCAGATTAAATTTATTTATTTTCTTGTTTGTTTAAATTTTTCAAAAAAATTGTTAAAGTAAAAATTCAATTTGTTTGATATTTCCTATAAAATGTTCAATAAAATAAGATTTAAAAAAATTTTAATTTTCAATGCCAAAATTAGGGTAAAAAATATAATATTTGCGCTATTTTGCTTCTTGACAACTTTGAACGCAAATAACTTTTCACTGACAAATCCTTTTTTAATATATTATAGCTTAAAATGTCCCTGAACCAAAACAGTTTAAAGTCTAATATTCATTTCCTAATGAATTGCTAAGATTTTCATGAAAAACTAAGATACTTATAAAATATATTTTTTGCGGTATGAAATATGATTTTTGCGGTAAAAAAATATAATTTTTGCGGTATCGAAAAGTAATGAAATGTTTTGCTAAATATTAATAAACACATTACTAACAGCATCTTTAATGTAAATATAATATGTATTCGATTTAATTAAGACGTTTAATTGAGCAAAAATGATTAAAATTGTTTAAAAAAAATCAATCATTTTTAACGAATTTTCATGTTTCAAATTGTTCAGGGGAATATCAACATTCAGGGTAAGAACAACCTAAGTTTCTTTGCATTTTTTTGTAAACAAATACCGCAAAAATCATATTTTTTTACCGCAAATAATATATTCAGTTTTGGCATAAACTAATTTTGGAATTTTGATTAATCTGTTGAAGTTTAGGTGATTAGGATTGCAAATTATCATAAATTTTATAATGTTTCATCATAAAAATAATTGAAATGATGAAATCATAAAGTGAAAATTGCATAAATTTTAGTTCAAATAAGGATCGAAAATCAGTCATTTTTATAAGAAATTTTAAATTGGAAATATTTAATGATTGTAAGTAGATAGACACTTTAAATTAAGGATACAAGCTTTTATTAACGTTTTACAGATGTTTGCTTAAGAAACAAAAAGTGTCAACCATTTAAAAGTACTTTTTTTTAGCTAAAATTGAATACCGCAAAAAACATATTACCGCAAAAATCATATTTTTTACCCTATATTTTTTTCCTTCAGATTTTTTATAATTAGGGTTTTTGATATTTTCAGAGATTTTCATGGTGATTAAGTTCACTTTTAGTCAGCATATGGAAATTTTTATTATCTAATTAGATTCAATTGCATTGACGCATTTTTTCTATTCGATTCTAAGTTCGCGCTTTGCAATCTACAATCTAATATGAATATGCTCCATGAGGAAACTTAGTCTGATTTGGTTAATAAATAAATTTTCAGACTTCACAACCCTTTTAAATTTTCTCCAATTCTTAATTAAATATGAATTTCAAAAATGCGATGAGAAGTAAAATTTTGAGAAAAAAAAAGTTATAAAAAAATTACAGAAAAATAAGATCCGAGCCACTTACGTAAGAGTGACGATCAAAATACATAGAATCACCCTGTTGAAAGATAAAGAACACATACACAGTCATTTTCACATCAGATATTATTTTAAATTATCCAGCAGATTGAAGTTTATTAGCGAAATCGTTGTCAGAAATAAAAATAAAAAAAAGAAAAGAAAAATTTCATAAAAAAGAAGATAAAAAAAATCAAAAAACATAAAAAAATTGTCAGTTGCGGGTAATTTTAATTTAATTTTTATTTTTTTTAAATATTTTTTTTTTGAATGTTTTACGTATGTCTCACGTAAACTTGTACGTCCTATTTATTATCTGTTACGGAATGTTTAAATGTTGTAAAAAAAAATCAAAATTCTACTGTTTTGCATGCGCTTGTAGTTCGATTCGATCAAAATATGTATCCATACAAATATAAAAAATTACAAGAGTCCTCGTTTATATCGAGGGACTTCAGCGCATTTTTGACGCAGCGATTAGCAATTGATTAAATAGAAAAGAATGTCGAGTTTTAAAATTCTATTGCTGTTTCTTTAATCATAATGCATTTCAATAATAAGTTTAAAACTAAAGATCAAAATTCCTTTAAAATTGATTTTTTATAATGTTCAATGCAAATAATAGCTTTACGATTTACCGGTTTTTTGAAATTCAAAATTTTCCATTAGCGAAAAATTTAAATTTCTGAACACATCCATTATTTTTCAAATTTCTAAACGCACTTATATTTGTTTTGTATGAAAAAATTAAATGTTAGTTAATTAAGGTGTATAAAAGAAAAAAATTTAATCCGAAATAACGGTCAAAAAAATTTCAAATTTTTTAACGGTTAGAAAAAATTCAAACTTCTCATCAGCATAGCTTTGCCCTGCATTGTTTACATATTTTTTTTGAAATATAAAATCGATGAATTAAGCTATTTAATGAGTGTTTTTTGACTTTTCAATATAAACGGCGGGAATAAAAACATTCAATGAAGCTATTAAAACAATTCCGAGCTTGCTACGAAGTCTAGATCAAGAGATAATTGGGACCCGAACGACCGAACGACCGAACGACCGAACGACCGATCAAAGTGCATGATTGAGCTTCCTTTTTGAAAACAAGTTTTCAAAAATGCGCTAAAAATTCGCATTTTATTTGTTTTCATTCGTCTATAAAGCGATAAATGGATCTATGTTTCTTTTCTATCTATATGTCATGTCATTTATTTTTATATATGTAAAGAATATGAAGTATACTGTGGCTTTTGTGAAACTGGCTTGATTGTTCAGCTGGCTTGATGTTTTTTCATAATGTGGATGTTTTTTTTAAATTAAAGATACTATGCAAAGTACAAGATTTAATTTAAATTTGTAAGATCTTTTTAAGATTTTTATAAAAAAATCTATGAACACCCATGATGTATTACTTGATATTTTCGGATAAATCTTGCAAAATACAAAATGAAATTGCTGAATTTTAAAGAAACAGGACTCGATCTAGCAAATAAGCTACAAAAAGCTACACTATGAGCTCATAAATTCAGCAGAAATAAAATTTGTAGCTAAGTAGTCAATTTCTTGAGAATTGGTGTAATATGGGACCAAGTAACTATTCCTAGTGCTATATGCTAAAACAGAGGTGTAGCCAGACATTTTTTCCAAGGGGAGTCCAAAAATTTTTTTGTATAGAAAAAAAAAAATTTAGGGGGTCCAAATGCTTTTTTCTTCAAAAACCCGAGCAAAATGAAGACATTTTTACTCGAAGGTGGGATCCGGACCCCTTTTGACCCTTCCCTGGCTACGTCCCAATGCTAAAATACTACCTTATGCAGTAGATAACATGTTCAACACCATAACTCTAGAAATTGATCTCCCAAAAAAAGCCATCTCAAAGCTATCACATCAACTTCACAAAAGTCACTTCTAAACAAATGCAAAGAGAGCTTCAAAATGAAGTCTTTTTTTATGTCCTTTATGTTCCTTTTTTTGTTGCAAATGTTTTTTTTACATGTTGCATTAAAATTTATGTTGTGCTGTTTATGTTTTATATATATTTTATTTCATGTCAGGCATTAGTTTAGTTTTCATTTTTTTCATGTGCAAATTTTTTTATGAATTATTTATTTATTTTTTTGTAAATCAACTTCCGCATTTTCGCACGGAAGTTTGGCTAATGGAAGTATATTTTTGGCTAATGTTGTGAATTTTTCTCTCTTTTTTTTATTCTATTTTTTCCTTATCTTTTGTCTAAAGAATTTCAAGAGTTTATGAGCTTAGAACGTGATCATGAATATTACGAGCAGGTCGACAACGATAAAGAGGATATATACGACTGTCCAATTTTAAATGCACAGATGCAGAAAGCTGTCAAGAAGAAGGATAAGAGTTCCGGAAGTAGTGGTAAATTTCACAAGCCACGACGAATGAAAGTTGTCAGTCATCCAACAAATCAGAATGGTTAAAATGTAAAGCTTGAAGGAATTAAGATCTACATAGGTATACGTATCAAAACAAGAAAGAAAGAAGCTGGTCTTTAAAGCTAGTCATTATGTATTCTAGGATTGTTAAGGATTTTTTTGATAGAATATTGAAAATATTTATCTATGCCCTGATTTTTGATTATTTAGATTGTAATGTTAAGTATTACAGAAATTTTAGAATTAAGACACGATTGAAGATAGAAATGATGTAGGCACCCCACGAAACAAAAGACGTCTATTAATATTGCTAGCATTTGTTTTTTGGGGATAGTTTAAGGTAGATTTGAATTTTGATCCACAGATATATGACATTTTCGTACATAATTTATTGATTTCTGTCATGGTTCATAAGTCACTTGAGAGTTTGATTATAAAATTTTGGATTATAATTAGGTGCCGTTCACTTATTACGTAACGCTCTGAGGGGGATTTGAGAGTTTGTTACAGTCTATTGTTCACACACGTGATTCTTTTGTTAAAAACGTTACGGAGGAGGGGGGGGGGGTAAAAAACCCGAATTTTAGCGTTACATAATATGTAAACGGCCTCTTATAAAAATTGAAAATTCATCAATTGCAGTCAAATGCTGTTAAAAACATCGAAAAATCTGTTGCTCTCAACAAGTTGACATTTTTTTGTTTTTTTTTATGATCAACATTTTTTCTGGTAAAATAGAATTATCATTTTTTTTATTAACCATAGACACAAAATTCATACATATCCTATTCATTATTTTTCCATATTATACACAGCTTATTATACAAAAAACTTTTACACATTATACATGAACGAAATAATGACATTATTTAAAGCATAAATTCATATCCATATCTGTATCATAAAAAAATGTATATAAGGCAAAATGTAAAGTTAATAAAATATTCCATAAATTTATTTGCATTTTTATGTCAATTTTCCAGCATTTCAGGTAAATAAATTCATATCCAAAATTGAATACATAAAGACTCTCTTTCAAATTAGATTTTTATGGCCATTTACTTCTTCTTGTTGTCCTTGTGTGGATTTTATCGAGATTTGAGCATGTTTTGAAGCTTTTTGAGATCATAATTTGCATATTTTGAATAAATTTTCCACAAAGAAGTCGAGACCGCAACAGTATGCATAAAATGTCCATAAAATTAGAATTTATAAAGGGGCCGTTCACTCAGTATATTACGCCAAAAAAAAAAAGGTTTTTTAGACCTCTCCTCCTCCTCGTTACGCTTTTTGTATGAAAATTTTTTTTTTTCTTTTCTTTGACCTGTTACAAAATAATAGACCTCTCCCCACTAAAAAACAAACGTACTTAAAGAACGGCCCCAAAACTAATGGAAAATATCAACTGTGAAATTTTATGGAAAGTGAAAAGTGAAAAGAAAATCGTCAATTTTCCATTAATCATGAGATTATTTTTGACATTCTGATTACACTCATTTAATTAATTTGCCTACTTTCAAAACTTTTGATAATTAAATTTATTTTTTTTTGTTTAATGAATCGGAAGTTCTTATCTCATGCAATGATCTTGCGCCTACGAATTTTTTTATTATTTGCTTTTGCTGAATTTCTTTCTTAAAGTCTCAATTTTTTTTCATTCACTACTAAGTGTTCTGTTCTAGTGAGTTAGGCATTCCAAAAAAAAATATAGAGAGAGACTTGAGACTTACGTCATAGAAACGTTCAAAGTTTGGATCGCCCTGTTTAATAAAAGAAAATAAAGTTGGTTTTAAGGAAAATATAGAAATTAATAAAATGGAAAAATTAAAATTTAAATTAGCTAAATTGTAAATAAATTTCTAAAACCTAAATTAGTTTGATCCATCATGCATTTTTTAATATTTTGAAGCCTATCAATCAATTCCTGATTTTCGATTGAAAAATTTAACAAAAATTTTTAATTTTTTAGTCCGCAATCATATGCTCGAATTCTACTCGGAAACTCACATATTCTGATGAATAATATCGCGAGGTACGACGTTCGTGTAAATATTTCGAGTTTGCCTAAAAATAATATAGAAAAAAATAAAGTAATAAAAAGAAACTGAAAATGGGGGGGAAACATAAAAGTAAATAACTTATGCTAAAAGTCGTTATACTTTACATCCAAAATTTTCTTTTTATATCCTTCTTCCGATATTATACATATATCGATTTTATGAGGATTAAGACTTAAATTATTTTAGGGTTTTGATATTTAATGATATGAACTTATACATTAAATTTTACGTCAATTTCCAATTTTTTTCAGATTCTATGAATCTATAGCCAGCTTTCCAAAAATCCATTGGCAAGTAAATTTTCGTGTTCGATGTGCTTTAACAAAAAAAAATCTGTTTTACTTTTTATTTTACTTACAAAATGTCCATAATGTGGATCACCCTGTTGAAAGGAAATTAATTTTTTACGGGCGTATCGCAAAAAAAGTAGAAAAAAGAAAAAAAAGAGACAGAAAAAATTAATTTTAAGGAAAATTAAATTAAAGGAATGGAAAAGGAAAATAAGTAAAGATAAAAAAGGTTCGTTTTGCTTGTCAACTTCATTCACTAAACTGGATTCTTAAATTATTAATTAATTATTTTTTTAAAAATGGCATTCAAGTAACAGCAAAACTATTAGCACTTTGCAGCCCTAATATGCATTTTTTTTTGTCAATTTAAATTGCAACAATAACAACATTTATTTTTGATGCTGAATTTTTTTAGTTTGATGGTTTAAGAAGCTGGAATGTTATTTTTTAATGGAAATAAAATAACTGACATTTAGATTTTTTAAAACAATTTAAATATCAAAATTATTTTTTTGCCAATTTTATGGAAAAATTTTCCAATTTTTAAGTTTTAAATTTTAGAGTTTGTTTAAAATGAAAGCTTTATAAATTTTGAAATAAAATATTTAAAATTTACAATTTGGTTTTTGAATTTGTAAATTTAAGAACGTTTGAAATTTAAAAATTTATTTAATAAAAGCAATAACATATTAAATGTTAAGCAGCAAAAATGGAAAAATAGCGGCAAAATGAATGAATAGATTTTTATGGATTTTCAATGAAATTTAAAATTTATTACCATTTCTCAAACTTTATTTAAAAAATATAGTTTTTTTTTAAAAAAAAAATTGTTTAAAAAACTTTAAACAAAAATATTTTGAGAACAGATTTTTATTGAATTGATTGGTTGATTAGTTTGAAGACTACTAAGTTAAATTTTTTTTTATTTTTTAAAACTAGAAATAGACCTAAACATTTCCAGTTTCTTAGAAATAAATGTGATAATTTTTAAAAATTTTCCACTAATTTATCTACCCATCAAATATATTGCAAACTTGAAAATTTACCATAACTGATCACTAATCAAAATATTTACTAAAATGTGAATATTCTTTAGTATGTGAAAAATTCATGAAACTAATCCTCATTTTCAGAATTTTATGAGTCTGAAAAATCCACTTTCATGACTTATGTGCGAATATTTCATCTAAAAAAATGATTGAGAAGCAGTTCATCTTCTTCTCACTAAGTGACTCCATTTGTCTCACTTAAATAAACAAGAGAAATGCCGAGAAATGAAAAATGCAACACCATTAAGAGTTCAAGGTGAGGATCAACACTTGTTCATCAAAAATTGTCGAGTATGTATGCATACATAAACATTTACCGGTGCTTTAGAAAAACTTCACGTGGAAGCTTTTGAGGAACAAAAAAAAGTGCTTAAATTTAATTTTCGTTCCACAACAATGTCTTTATAACGCTCTAATTATGGTCTTCATTGTCTCCTCCATTCCCCTCTCTAAACCTTAAAAATTATTCGGGTGTGTGTGAATGAAAATTTTTTGTGTCATTATTTTGCACACTCACAATAAAAAATATTATATAAAAAAGACATGAGAAAACTAGAGGGGTGTGAATTATTATTTTTTTTTTGTTAACGCGCACATGCTTTATGATGCTTTCAAGTTGAATATTTATGGCATTATTTTGCCTCATTTTTGGTCTCGTTACGTTCTACTTACCCTTTGTGAAAATTTTTTTTGACAATTTTTTCGTAACTTTTAATTTTTTTTAATATTCGTGAAATTTGAATCTGAATAGATTTTGACTTTTTTCTGATGAAATTGGAACTAAGGGTTTCAATGCACAAACTTTGTGATTATTAAAAACTTTTTTATTGCCAATTTAGAATGTCACATTGTGTGTGTCTGTGTTTTTTTATTGCTGTTAAAAACTTTGTTTAATTTCAATATGTGCGGATATAAATTTCAAGATTTTTTTTGGTGGAAATTTATGGAATTAATCCTCTAGATTGCAAATTTGTGGTGAATTTTTATGAGATTTTGATAATTATAAATATTGTAAAAATTCTTTAAAAATGTGATTTGTGATTTGCAGAAATTTCTTAAAATTGTCGATTTTATAAAAATTGAATTTATTTTATTTTATAAATTTTCAGTTAAAAGGTGAAGGAAAAAATTTTTTTGTGAATAATTTTACTTACATAAAAACCAATTGTTCTATATTCAATTACAATTTGTGCTGATTAAATTTTAGTGGAATTCTAAATTTGACCCGTCAAAAATTTAATTATATTATCACTTGTGAAAATGCTGAATTTTGCGGAAATTGCATGTCATTTAAGCTTTGTGATGATGTGAGATTTGAAAATTGCTATGCTTATGAATATTATGGTAGGTAGCTTTTAACTATGCAATATATATTATTATGTATATTAAAATTTCAATTATTATAATAATTATTTTTGCATGAAAATTTTCATTTTCATTTCCTTGCATAGTGAAACTTTGAATTCAATTTAACTCAAAAGCATTTCTCAAAACGCATTCAAGTCTTTTTTTTTATATATTCATTCATAAATAATTTAAATATTTTTTTTCTCTCTCTCTTATTGCCTTTTAAACAAATTGTGAATGAAAAGAAACAGCAACAAAAAAGAAAAGGTTTGAAAATGAAAAGTTGAGGAAGAAAATGTAAAAGATGCAAAAAAGGAATGAAACAAACTCTTTTAACAAATTCACAGAAATGCAGATAAAATAACTACATTAACAATTCTTTTATTTTTTTTCAGTAAAATTGAAAAATTTATGAGATTGTTCGGGATGCACTTGATTTTTTGATAATTTTTAAATTTTTAGTTTTAATTCTAAAATGTAGATTTTTTTAAAAAATTTTTAGAATTTCAATTTGTTAAGTTTGGTGTCAAGCTTAAAATTATTCATTTTCCAATTTTGAATTATGAAAACTTAAAATTTAAAATTTTCTCAAAATAATTTTTAACATCTCAAATGCTTTAAAACAAACAATTCAAATCCTATCAGCATGACAACCACAAAAAAAAATATAAAAAATCTCTCAACATCAATGTGCATCTCGGATATGTCTTCTTTATATCATATCTGTATGATGATTGAGATGAAATGAGAAAAAAATAAAGAATCAGATAAAATGAGAGATTATAAATAGACATAAGAACATTGAAGATGATTCTGATGATGATGATGTAGGATGAAGAGTATATATAGGTAAAATATTATCATTTTTGAATAAAAATGAGAGAAAGTTTAGGTAAAAAAGATATAGGAACAGAACAGAAGATGAGAAGAAATAAATAAAGAAGATGCAAATGAAATCTTTTAAAAAGAAGAAATGGAAAAAAAATATATTAAAATTTATTTTTGTATTTTACTTTTTTTCTTTTTTTTGTTGAACGAAATGAAAGGATTGAAATGAGAAAAATAAATGAGTTTGTTCCTTTACTTGCTGATGGATGGAAAGATTTTATTTTAAATTTTAAGTTGAAAATTTTGGAAAAATTTAATTTTAATCTAAAAAGGTCTAAAAAGTCGATTTTTTTGCGTACCGTACTAAGTGAACGGCCCCTAATGAAGTTTTTAAAATCCGTTAAAACAATTTTTAAAACTAAAATCTAAAATATTTAAATATCTTTCAAAAAATTCAATCCATCAGCAATTTCAGAACTTATCCTGCTTCCCGCCAACAAGAACTGAAAAAGAAATAAAACAAAGTTGCAATGCAGGCGGCCAGCATTTACCTGGTCAGAAAAAAACTGTACAATTTTTTGATAATTTGAATGGTTTCATTAGGAAACCCCTACAAGTTATCAAAAAAATTGTACGGCTTTCTCCTGTGCAGGCTGCCTGCATTTCAACTCTGAAATAAAATTTTTAGTAACTGTATCATGAGATCGAAATAAGATGGTACAAGTGGATTTGTGTAAAATTGAAACATAATTTTTGTTTTTAATTTGAATATTTTTGGTGGTGGATCAGCGAATTAAAACAAAACTCAATCGATGAGAATAAAATCGAAAAAGGTATGACTTGTGAAAAATTGTTCGTGCTAATTTTTATTAATTAATTTATTTAACTCATCTACGTACAAAAAAAAATATTAATATTGAATTAAATTTTACTCAAATACTCAACTATTCTAAATATTTTAAAATAAATTTTAAGGATTTAAAAAAGTATCAACTAAAGATTTTGAACTCTTGCCATATACACAATCCAAAAATATATAACTAAAATTAGGATGAAAAAAATTGAGTAAAAATTTTTGTCAATCAAATAACGAGAACGAACTTTTTCAACTCACTTAACAATTTGAAAACTTGAACAAGATTTTTTTTTGATAATTTTTCATGTAAATGCACGATTCCAAAAAGGGGGGATTTGAACTGGTTTGAAAGTTGATGAGGTGGTCTGATGGGTGTTGGTGCTTTTTTTCTTAAGTACTTATGAAATTTTTATGAAAAGGGTCCTTATGAATATGAATAAAGGTATTTACTTTTAAAATGAAAATTTTTTGAAGAAATATTTTAAAATTATTTTTGTATTTCAAAATTTTTAAGAAAAAATTGCTTGATTTAACTTTTAAGGAATTGAAATTATCCCAAAATTATATCTATCTAAGCCTCTTAAATTTTAAAAATTTGAAAAATTGTCAATCAGAATTTACCTCAAAGAATGAATAATCATCATTACCCCCTCCACCCCAACCAACTTTCACCATCATGAAAATAACTTGTTAAGTAAGTGTATCAATCAAAAAAATTTGTAACTGCACTAATATATTAATTAACGAACTACTTAAAGAAATTCAAAAAACTAGATTTTTTTTAAAAATAAAAGTTGCGCAAACTGTGTCTCAATGTAACTTTTTTTAAGAAAAAAAAGTATAACAAATCCTCGTTTTTTCTTGTACCTGGCTCAGAGATCTAAAGCTACTTGTGCTGACGCTCCTGGCCTGCGAAAAGATGATAGATTAGAAGAAAAAAAAGAAACTTAATTAAAATTATATTTGCACGAAGGAAAAAAATTAAATTAAAAAAGAAGAAGAAATAGATAAGCTGATAGAGATAGATAAAGATAAAGTGATAAGGAATTTAAAAAAGATGTGACTGATAAGAAGATAAGGTGTTGCTACAAATGTGAATCGAGAGCTCAAAAATGATCAAAAAAAAATTAAATAATGAAAATAAATCTTAATGACGCAAAAAATTAGAATTTAAAAAAATAAAAACTCTTAAAATATTTTTTAAAAAATTTTTGTGACATGAATGCGATTAATTTTTTCAAATTTAGTTTTCTTAAAAATGTAAATTTATTTTAACTTATTTAGATTTGAATTTTTTATTTATAGCTTTTTTGTTTTTTATTTTACAGTGGTTAGAATTTTAGAAGCTTTAAAAAGCTTTTGAAGATTTTAATTTTTTAAGTGTGCGAAAATTTGTTTGTCCTTTTATAGCATTTTATAGCTTAGAAGCAATTTGATTGTAATTTTCAAGCTTATTAGCTATTTCAATTTTTAAAATGTATTAGCTTTACTAGGTTCTCATATTAAATTTTACGTTTATACGTTCCAATATTTAATTTTTATAATTTTTACAGTCTGTGAAGTGAAAAGTACAATTTTATGTGTAATTCATATTTTTCCATATCCTAAAGCATATATGTACATAGTATTAAGCTCTCAACAATTCGAGTGCAAGATAAAATAATTCCCATAACATTTCAAATTTTTTAATAAATTTCAGATCAAAATGTGAAATCAACAAACTCAACGTAAAATATTTCAATTAAGTTAAGTACTTCCATATCTCTCGTAGAATTGAGATTATTACAACACCATATTTGCATATCTGCACTAAAAATCATCTCAAATATTTTTTCCAATATTCAATTTCAAATCTGCAGCAACTATTAATAAAATCTGCAATTTTAACTTAAAACTAAAAGCTATTCAATGAAAAATTTCTCACATCGAACGTGATTGTGAATCAGCATTTCATAAAAAATTCATAAAGTAAATGTCCATCCCCATTATGTGCAGAGAGCTTTATAGAATTGAAACATCTTACAGGATGCTCATTGTGATTTTATAGTTCATACTGGGAATAGCACTATGAGGTGTTGTGTTCTGAGAAATCATCATTGGAAGCAGTAGCAAAAAGGTAAGCAAGCATAATCTTTTTGCAGTAAAATTAGCTGGCTTGCAAACAGCTGTGAGCTTAAAACTTTATATGAGAGCACATACACACAAAACCATTAAAAAATTTCCCAATTATGCTTCCCATAAAATTCTACCCACCAACAATAAGGAAAAGATATCCTTTGGTACCTTTCTAATTCCACCTAATAAGCATAAAGCTTTTTTTGTGTATTTTTGCAAATATAAAAAGGAGAGAAAAAAAGTTTTGAGACACACAAAACCTTTTTAACCCATCCGAAATCAATATTAAACCTTTTGCATGTACAAAACTTTTTATTGTGATTCCAGCCATAAACCTCAACACCGAGCAGCACGTTCTTACTTTCATTTACTGCAAATCTCCATTAAACATCAAAATCTGTTGTCACTAATGCAAAGATAGAGACAGAATCTTGTAGGAATTGCATAAATGTAAGATAGATAATAACATAAATCCCCAACAATCTATTCAGGTTTTATTTGGTGTATTTACTTACTTACTATCTGTTGAGTCATAAACAACGAAGGAAATAAAAGTAAAAAGGTGCAAGGGGACATTAAGAATAATGAAGTTAGGCATGACAGAGAATATAGCGCATTTTAAGATCATTTAAGGTATGAGCTGTAAAAGTCATAGGATCCAGACAGAACATCTAGAAACTTTTACATTCAAGCTTAGAAAAAAGCTCTAAAGAGTCTCACTTTTATGCTTTATATCCCATCACTTCTTCCATTCACTGTTGAATAGATTACGAGACTCTCATAAACCACAGTATACACAGTGAATGACACAAACGCCGATTCCGCTTTTTATTATCTTCTCACATGGTCACAAACTATAAAAAATCATTTCTGATGAATAGTTTAGAGAGAAAAAAAAGTTTCAACTTTTAAAGCACGTTTGATGTCGCTATAAAAGTGGAAGTTTTCATTTCGTGTTTTTTAGTTTTTAGCAACGAGTCGAGTCGTGTGACTCTAATAAAAATGTGTGTATTTTGATTTTTTTTTAGAATTTCTAATAATAGATGTAAAAGTTGTTGATGTCTTCTTGTTCTTTTTTGATTTTTTTTTTTGTGATGGATTATGAGCTGTTGAGTTGATAGCGTGGGCAAGAAAAAAGATTAATGATAAAAATGTAAACCAAAGGCGTAGTTAGAAAGGAGTTTTTAAGGGTATTTGAACTTCTTCTACATAGTAGAAAAAAAGGTTAGAATTAAATTTTTTAGTTTATGTACTAAATAAATTTGAACCTTTTAAAGCTTCCAAAATTTGCAAACAGACGTAACTTTTGCTATTATTTAAATTGATATTTTGATAGTTATAAAGCTAAAATTTAGAGATTAAGCATGTTCTGTAATGCAAAAACAGGTTTTTAGCTCAAAATTATGAGTTTTACTATTTTTTATGTCGGCCATTTTGTACTAAAAAAGAAACCCTTAAAAGTAGCAACTTTGAATTCTGTTCGAAAATAAATTATAACGTATTTTTCTAAAAGGAACTAGTTCCCAATCTTCAATAACACAAGTTCAAGCACATCTCAAAACCTTTAAAACCCATCATTATTATTATCAATTCCAACATTAATCGAGCTTTATCTGCTCTCACACGCAAAATTTATTGTCAAATCATTTAAGGAGGAAATAAAGGCATTTTGGATTATTTAGCAGAATTTAACCCTTTTCATTCTCTTTCCATTATCTTATTCTTCTTCCCATTCACACTCATTGCCACCACTATTTCTTCTTTATCCTCACATCTACATCTTTCCATGTAGATTTATAACCTGAAAAAAATTCCTCGTTAAGTTAAATAAAAGCGAACAATAAAGTTGAAAATCTTGTTGGTGGGATATAGAATGGAATAACAAGCACAACACAATTGGATATTTAGAAAATGTGTGTGTGTGTGTGTGTGTGTGTGTGTGTGTGTGTGTGTGTGTGTGTGTGTGTGTATGTGCTTCGATGTGTGTTTGGGAGAATGAGAAGAGTAACGTAGAAAGAAGACAAAAAATTTTCATTAAATTTAAAGCAATACAAAAGAGGAGATAGGGATGTGGAAAATGGCAAACGACGATTGTAAAAATAACAGCAGAGAATATAAATTGGTTTTGGAAAAAAGAAGCCACAGTCGGGGATAACAAATTGCAAATTGGTTGCATAATATTTTCATATTGGATATATTGATTATTAGATTTTTTATAGCTAACGGCTGGAATTTTCATGTGTGTAGAAATTTCTAAGGATATCGACATTTTAACCTTGACTGTCATGTCAGGCAATACTTCGATAAATTCTTAATAAAAAATTATAAATTTTGTGGAACAAGTTAGAATTATTGGAAATTTGTCAAGCTCCTTAACAACAATATTTTCCAATTTACATGTTCATTCCATAAACAGCACGACACAAAAATATCTTCTAATATAATTTTAATGAATGAAAATGCTAAAGTATAATTTTCCATCTCAATTTAATTCCCTTCATATCTTCTGTCTTACGAGACATGATATTAAACCGCATTAAAAAGGTGTTATAATCAAGCATGTCAGAACAAAAAAAAAATATAAATAAAGAAATTCTTTTTCTCATCAACAACATAACTGCCAGAGAGAGATGTAACTTCCATTAACAGACGATAGAGATGCTCGGTTGAGGAATGAAAAATCTCATTTTAATTTATTATTTAACTGTTTTGAGAATATTATGTCTATGTTTTACAGCACATAAGATGATTGTTATCATTGTGTAAAAAAAAGAAGTTTTCATATCTGTGAAAGTTTAGATGATGATCAAGAAGAAGGCGGGAAAACTACTAAAGCGAGATTATGATGAGATAGTAAGAAAAGCTCCTGCAGATTTTACCGAGAAAAAGGAAACTGTAATCATGAATATTTGAATAAATTTGTTGTCTCCCTTAGATGACATAATAAGCACATATTATATTAGATAAGAAGACATGAACAAAATAGCTTTGAGAGGATATTGGTATACTGGATTATACAGGATGGTCATTGTCTTTTTAAGGATGTTTGAATATATTTTTGAATTTTTTAATTCAACGTAAAGTTTTTAAGGTTATATTATTTGTTTGAGTAAGTTCTGGACTTAATTGTTGAGAGTCAATTAGGAAATTCAAGTTTCTAGGAATTCAAGGAATTAAGCTTAAAAATGCATATTGACGGGATATTGACCTTTAAAATTTCAAAAATCTTCAATATTTCAATTTTTTCAATAATTCAAACCCATCATCTTAAATATGTTACTCCTAATACCACGTTATGTCAAAAAAACATTACATCACCCACCCACAAGTACCAGATGCATGCATAAAAAATTGCCACTTGATTATGACTTCAACAATAAAATTTTAATGAAATTTTTTGTTCATTTAAGGAAAAGACAATAGAGCCTTCAATCTCTTTGTCTCTCGCCCCTTCTCATGCACAGACTGCCCTATCATATCAACATCAACATCAAAATGTATATCATGTATCAAAGTACGATAGAAGGAAGAAAAATGACAAGAATGTGTATATACATTCAAAAATATATCAAGTTATGAGGAATGAAAGGAAGAAGAGTGGATAAAGCGAGTACAACAGCTGTACTACACAAACTCGTGTCATTATGAGATGAATACATATTTCACATAAGCACGAAAACAAAAGATTTTGAAAAATTCCGTCACCTAATCCTTAATATGACACTTTACTGTAAATTCATTTCATTATTGAAATTTTCCTTCCGTTGAATTTAATTTTATATTAATTATTTTTTTCTTCTGAATCTGCTTCCTTTGAATTTTGAGTAGCATGAAGCATAGAGTTTTGAATGACAAGAAGAAGAATTTCATTATAAAGCTCTTGTTGACTTGATAATTTAATTACTTTAAGCTTTATAATTAGTCAAAATTGGGTCAAGCTATTTAAAGATTTTTGTTCGTGATGGAGTTTTGTGTCACTGGAGATTATGTCTTAAAATTTTAAAGAGCTTTTACGATGACTTAATGGGACTTAATAACTGATTTTTCAGTACTCATAAAAGTGAAGATTTTAAAGAAATTTTTGTTTTAAAAAAATATGAATACACAATCAGACACTTCCATTGTACATCCCAACCCCAAAAGTTCATCACACAAAATATCCCCAATTGTTTAGAAATTCCAATAAATTTTTATTATATTTAATATAAAGTTTTTAATGAGATAATTTAGAGTTATGTATTTACATGACAATAAAAACCATTCGGTGGATGTACTATACAAAAAAGTTATGTAATGATTCCTGCAAAAATTATTTCAATAACCAAAAAAAGGATTTCTGTTCATATTTTCCATCTATGACAGAAAATTATGTGAATGTATGTGTATGTGTGTATGGGAATGTTTCTACACAAAATAATGAAAATTGTCCATGATGCTTGTTCATGCATTTCACAATAAAATGTATTATTAAATTTTTTATCGACATTTTAATGAATCGTGATACTAAAAATGTTATTGGATGATCCGATGGGAAAATTTTGTCAGATTTCATTTTTGGATTGCTTTTTGTTGAGGGGTACTTATGATCAATTAAAGGTAAGTTGAACTTAAAGTTGATAAGGTTCATAGTATTTAACTTGTACTTAACTTTAAAAATTTAAATCCAAATTTGAGATTTTTTGTCAATTTTATTAAAATTTCTTATGAAAAAGTTAAATTTTCGGAATAAAGTAGTAAGTCAACTAGTGACAGGCCCCTGTCACTAAGATTTTTTTAGTTTTTGATCTTTCTACCACAATGAAGCTTAAATATCTCATCAAAATCCTAGAATTAATTTGGAATTTATATCAATTATGAACAACAGCCATCATCCAAAAATTCATCATCTGACAAAAAATTTCCATTACTAGATCCACATGTGGATTAATGCAGAGTGAATTTGTCGTGTATGTTTCATTTCAATAACCTTTTTAAAAAATTTATCATTAATCATTCAGTCTACCTTGCTTCGTTGTCTTGGTGGTGCAAAATCTTCTTTTGACTTTCGTCGCTTATCTTTCAATATCATACGAGCTGCTGCGAATGCCATGTTTGAATTGCTTTAATTTTCCTTCACTCACAATAATTTAATTGATGAATATAACAGTTCCAATTTATGTATATAAAAATTTTTTTTTTTGTGTGTTTTTAATTGAAATTCCTTTTTCGAATATTGCTTTTCGGATGTCTCTTTATTTTAGGGCTGATTTTATCACTCGGAATTGCTCTAATAACAAAAAAAAAATATTTTTATGGATTTTTTTTTTTATTTGCTTCCTTATTTTATTGACTGTATTTCTGTGTCGTTATGTGCGTATGACCTTGAATCACTTTATTATTATCTTGTATGACAAGAATACTCAATGTTTGAGATCCTTGAGAGTTTAACTAAATGGAGATTTAAGAAATGGCAAGTGGAAACTCGAGAAAAAGAAATTTATCGGTTGTTGTTGAGTCTGGAGAGCAATCTTAGTTGCACCGTCACTTGACAGCTTTAGCTAGTCCTTCAAAAATACTTAAAAGCATTTGCTTATTGCAGCGATAAATTTTTGCTCAACTTTCTCGGCGCCTTTCAGATCTTTCTCAAGCGAATGTTGTTGCATCAGCAGAAGCAAAACTTTGCATTCTTGATGGCGCTATTTATTTGTTAGTTGTGTGTGTTATTTTTTTTTGTCGTCATCGTTGTCGTAGACATTCCAAGATGAAAAAGGAAAAGAACAAAAAAAAAGATTTTTTTTATCATCATGAACAAGAAAAAAATTGTTGAGAAGAGAATTCATCGAGTTAGGATTTACCAGCGCAACGTGAGAAGGAAGAGAAAATAGCTTCGAATAAAAAAAAAAGTCATAGAAGAGGAAGAAGTGATAACAACCATGACCTTGGCCGATTTTTTTAAAAGCTGTTTAGATCTTGAGAAGATTATAATCTCAGTCACCATGTGTGCATGTTATAAACGCTGTTTTTTTATTAAAAATATTTCAGTTTGAGTCATAAAGCTCCTGTCGGTTCCTTCCACATACAAATTACACAATTTTCTGTCGGATATAACATCATTTTTCATGCTTGAATAGGATATTCATGCTCATCTCACGAAAATTCCATTGCCACGTCCCATCATTTCCTATTTCATATCTCAACAGCAGAACTAGCATTTTCATTTCACTTCTGTCTCTCAATTATCAAAAAAGCTCACACATAAAGCACAACAATAAGGCATACGGTAAAAGTTAAGATGTTCATAGTGCTGACAGGGGTGTTGAGCTGAATTAATCTACATTCACTAGATTTTAGCATATAAACTCATTAATTTATGAACATTCACACAACAATACACACCAAATTGCATATAAATGAATCATCCCTGAATTGTGAAAATTAAATTAAATTTCATTTCACTACAGACAGCACTGAACAGGAAGAACTTGATCTGTTTCGTGACTTTTCATAGCTCACAATTTTTTTATTATTTCAATTCCATTCGCGTTGATTATCATAAGAAATGATAAAACATAATATTTTATGAAGTCATTTTCTATGTCTTTGTCTTTCATCCTCTTTTTCTCTCTGCTAAGCTATACTTTTTGCGATAATGAAACAATTTTTTTTATTATTGTTCTATTCTTAATGGAAGCAGAAAGTCTTTTAGAGAATGTGATGAACAAAGAAGAAGGCACGAAGAAAATACTAGTATTAATCCATAATGTGAATTCTTTCATATTTTATTGAATGAGATTATGAGTTTCGTGCATGAAACATTGCTTTTGTTTAATGTATGGGAAAATATAAAGTTATTTAAAATTGATTAAGTTTGCTGGCATTTTGATTTGTAGAATTGACCTTTTGATTGATTAGATTTGAGAAATTTGATAATAAATTAACAGTCACTTTGAATTTAAATTGTGTTTGTAATTTTAAAAAGTTGTTTACCCCTTTTCCAAGTTATTAGCCCCTCCATACGAAAATTCAGTCTGTTTTTAATCTTTAATCAATAAACATCATTTCTACATATTTTCACTATTTTTCTCTAAAATAGTTACAGTTAAAATCCTTAAATCATAATAAAATAGTATGAGTATTTAAACCACTTTTTAAACATTGTTCCGTTTAGTTATTCAGACCAGTTAAGGAAAATAAATAATTTATTTAAAATCCATTTGAGAACTAAATTTTCAGGCTATCAAACCTTTAAATAATCAATGTAAATCAGAAATAAAACATTTAACATAAGGCAGAGATTATATCCAGCAAGATTTCTACAATTTAATCATGACGTCTGATAATCATGTATTTACATCTACCCATTTAGAAGTCAAAATATCCCAAATAAGTCTATTATCAAACTGACATGGATAATTTAATGAAATGCATACCCACTTCATTATCAAATTAACAAAATAAATGGAAATAATCATCCCAAGAAAGAATAAAAAAAAATCCCACATCGCAGCAATATCAATTCATCCCAGATTATCACAATTAATTTTCCATAATAAATCAATCAATGTTACTACCCACAATTTATACTCATCATAATTATTCAACCGTATAATTCGTTCTCATCATTCAATTCTCTCATTTTCTCTCTACTATGCTTGTTCCATATATTTTTTGATATTATTCAGCAATAATAATGATATATAATAATATTCATATGCATACGCTTACATACACACACAGACTATATTTTTCTATGAGTTTTTTCCTCCTCCATCCATTGCTCAACTCTTTTTGCGGATCAATGATTTTAATCAATTTAATGAATTTGATATTCGCAAACATTCTCATTCATACATAAATTTTGTGCTTCCATTCATTTTATTTTACAACATATTAAATGTTGGGATAGGGCGGTTCGTGGTCATGTTTTGTCTGATCTGCTTGTAATTATCGCGTAATTGAGCATACATTTTATCATGTACAGCTGTGATTTTGAATATTGAATTTTTTTTTATTGTTCAGGTTTTGACATAAATTTTGGTAATGTTTAGGACTAATGCCAATTTTTAAAGGATGTTTGGTTTGTGGTTAGCTTAATTAATTTTTTTAGCCATCGAATATTTTTTGGTTAAAAAATAATTGTGGTTTGGTTGTTCTGACTCAGTGTCAGTTCCACTTTAAATATAGCCCAAACACTTGGAGTTCTACATCCTAAATCCATGTCAATAACATCTTAAAATGCGTCTCCTACTCCTTCCTTCCAATTACCTTGCACCCATTATTCCTCTTACATAACATCGCAAGAATGAGGATATGAATGAAATATATGTAACATCCATAATAAATACGTATATATCGTGTGCAAAGCGAATAAATGAATCGATAAAAATTAATGATCGAGCAATTTATTGCCTCATATTAGCAAATTGATTGACCAATGGAAGTAAGAAGTGAAGGCAAAATTGGATTATTTTGTTGAGATCATTGTCCTAGTTATGATTTAGGACATTCTTGTGAATGAAACATTGTTCAATTAATTTATTGAAAAGCAAGAAATGCTGAACTCAAAGACATCATTTATCTTTGAAGTGCTTCTTTACTCTTTTTTGATACATTCCTTAATTCCAAAGTTTTCATTTCCTTTTGAATGATATTGCAAACAATTTAGTGACTTTCAATTGAAATGAGAGAATTTTTTTAAAAATAGCACAAAGGATTTTCCGGCTTCTGCTTTTGAATTAAAATTATTGTTGGAATTGTTTTGTTTGAGAATTGTCGACTGTCCATAAAGAATTTATTTTATTTTTATAAGGATCTATGCCAAGGAATGGTGAATTAATGGAATTTTGGAATTTATTCGTACCTTTTTGAGTTTTTAGCAATTAATTGTTATGAATTAACTTAAATTTATTGAATATTTTTGAAAAAAAAAGTCAAGTTTGGGATTGAGTCCAAAATTCATGCATACATCCCTTCCAAGCAACAAACAAGTGATCAAATCAATGAATTACCATTCAACTGCTAAAAATTAATCTGAAACTTTTGTTCTAGCAAAATCCAGAAATTTTCAAGCTATAAGTATCGCTATATCCTTTTTCTCAATATATCTCATTTTTTTATTATTACACAAACTTCCATTCATTCTTTCAGCGAGCGCAAAAAAAAGATGAAAGAAAAAGTTTCTCGAACAAAGCTTTTGCGTGGAAGTAAGTATATTGTAAAATTCTTTTGTGTTGTATTTTTTGTTGTCGTTGGTACTCTTCCGGGATTTCTTTTATGAAAAAAAGTGAAATGAGAGATAAAAAAATAGTAGAAAGTGGGTGAATGTTGATTCAATGTCTTATTCTAATTCTGCATACAATCACAATACAATAAGTTTTTGAAATAGAAATGAGAACAATAAATAGAGTAAGGTCGATTGAAAAGTCAGATTTGAACTAGATTCGGATTTGAAAATTAAATAGAAAATCGATATCCTATTATTGTTGCAAAAGTTAATAATTACATGGCTTTTAGTTCAATGAAAATCTCGATAATGCTTTTGTAAAGCAAAGAGTAATGAAATAAATCTAACAAGATAAGGGATGAAATTTACTGCTGTTGTAAAATTAATGAGTGTTTTGGATGTAATAATTGAGTCATATTTCACCATTATCCCAATTGAATTCCTGAATTTTAATTAAATTGTTTTAATGAAAATTATTTTGTTACTTTGAGAGCTAGTAAGCTGCACAGGAATAAAAAGCTATTAAGTAATCAAAAAGTTTTAGATTCAATAGCGAACTTTTAGACTAGTTCAACTATCTGATGTTTTCCAAAACAATATACTCAAGATGTAGTTACTAGGAGGTCATTAAACAATGATGTTCAAATTTTTATTTGAGGGAGGAAGAGGAAGGGTTTGAAGCTAAATATGAGACACTTTTTATTTTTTTAATAAGGAGTAAAAAAGTCAAAAATTTGAAGATTTTAATGCACCTCACTTTTGGAAGACCCCCAAATTGGGTTCATTGAGTCAAACTTTACATGATTTTAAAAACAATGATCTAGATTTTTTGAGGTATATCCATTAAGTATCGGCCAAAAATGTTAATTATGTAAATTAGATTTTAAGGTTAAATAAAAATATAATAATCCACAGAATCATCGACATAATAACATAAAACTAAATTTATAACTGACATCACTGCCTCATCATCCCACCTAAAAATATTCCACCTGAACAACTCATCCATATGCTCCATTCTTCCCTTATTTATTCCACGCGAAAGAATAATTCTTCACAAAATTTTCATTAAAGTAATAACTTGTTCAGCAAGCAAGCCATGCCAGCATGTAAGACACCAAAATAGGTAGCTGATATCATTCACAGTTTTTTTTTTTCAAACATTAATTCAACTCAATTCACATTAAAGTAATTCAAGCTATAAATTCTCCAGCCGTTTTTTTGTGAACTGAATTTATTTCTTGTGAAGCAATTTTTTAACACATTAAGTTTAAGCACGAAACAATGACATGACGGTTGGCGAGAGGAACAAAGAAATATTAAAATAAATGTGTATCATAAAGTAATCAAATTGCAAGAAAAAAAAGAATCATTCTGCATGATGGCTTTAGTTGTCAGACGTTGTTGATTATTTTTATGATTTTGTTTTTGAGGTAAATCATTTCCAGCTTGACGTGAGTTTTATGAAATTTTAGATCCGATTACCACACAAAAAAAAATTCAATTCTATTTGATCTGCGGTTATTGAAAAATAGATTGGCGGTTTTCGGATACAACTGTCCATGGAACATCAAAAAGGTAGTCATAGTGGTTTTTACTTTGATGTCGATGTCAGTTTCATGACAATTTTCTATTTTCATAAGGTTTGAGTGGATGGTTGTCGAAAAATATCACAAAAATTCATATGAAAATTTAATTGATTGCATCTTCATTGAGTTGAAAATTCAAGTCCCTTCATAAATAATAAAAGCATCGCCAACAGTGAATGAATAATAAAAATTATCATAGCCATCATTGAACATTGATAAAAGCATAAATGCAATCACATCCATAAAGTGTCTCAAATGGGTAGGAAAAAAAAGATTGGAGATAATTGAATTGAAATAGCCTGACAGAGTGAGTTATTGAGACGTGAATAATAAGCTAATGTAAAACAGCCATGCTTCTCTATATCTGTTAAAAAAATATGTATGTACATACACAATTCTCATAAAAAGCATTGAAATGTCTCTTTATGCATGTAAAGCAGGCAATTTCTATGGTGATGAAATAATAGCGAGGCGAGCAATTTTACACACATGGGAATGCTTTTTAGTGACGGCAAAAATTTCCATTAAATTGCCTAAATTACCACCCCGTTCGAGTGAGACACAAGGTGAGGTGTGATAATGGCCTGCACATGTGTTTTGATTAAAAATTGTGGAGAATTATTGTAGGTCGTGAAGTTGAGCGTAATTTTGAAAATTTTTGTACATCATTTACTTAAGTCATAATTTAGAGTGTTTCAAACAAGAAAATCGCGCTAAAAGAAATCAAAACACGAGTACACGACAAGCTATGTGATTCATAACAGGTTCAACGTTCCGCATTAGCAATTATCTCAATTATCCTCCCTCCCTCCAACGAAGCAATGAACGACGAAGTCTATAATTAGGACGATTGACTCACAGTCATTTTGATATGTAATCTCAGGTAATCTCTATCATGTGAATATATTGAAAGGGGTCGAAAAAAGCATTAAATGTAAAATATTGTGCCATGAACTTTGTGCTTTTCAATCATGATATTTTATATCTTATCATAAAATCTTTGGATTTGCAAATTAATTACAGAGATGGGGGGATTATTAATTTAGTTCTGTCTACAGTATAGATTGTAAAAGTCAAGGTTGAATGTTGAAGGTTTAGGAGCATAAAAACATAAAACTTTGCGTGATCGACGACTTTTGGGGTTGTTTGTAAGACACGTCGATTTAATTTAGAATTTTTTAGACTTTTTCAAAAGGAAGGTGTTTTTTGGTATGAACAATGAACATTGAGTATTGATAGTTGACAGAAAAATGTGCAATTATGCACTCAAACAAAAATTTATAAAATTATACAATTTTATGAAATTTGTTCAAAAAAATTTTTTAAAAAATTGGAATTAATTAGGGACAAATCTAGTGACAGATCAAAATTGATCTAAGTATATGGACAGCATCTGCCATAATGTCTTAGACGCTATCACATAATCCAACATAATTTATGAACAACCCCACCAAAAAGCCCAAAAATAATTAAATACATCCGAAATATTTCTAGCAACCACCTTATGTCCGGCTTTTGGTTTTTTATTGTAAGGCCATTATTTCTGTAGAAAGCTGTTCTGTTTTCTTATTTTGAAGAACGAAAAAAAATCCAAAATGAAAACATTTGTACGCAAATCGTTATGGTTGAGTGTGGATTGAAAGGATGTTGTGGTTTTATTGATAGAGGCTTATCAGG
This sequence comes from Chironomus striatipennis, assembly GCA_026123125.1. Lineage (NCBI taxonomy): Eukaryota > Metazoa > Arthropoda > Insecta > Diptera > Chironomidae > Chironomus > Chironomus striatipennis. The sequence goes on from CM047394.1 coordinate 31,897,680, forward strand.
CGCATAGCACTTTTCATGACTTTAAAGAGCTTTATTCAAAAAAATCTTGATAAGAATTAATCTTTTGTCATCAAGTAGACCTCCAAACTTTATAGAAACTCGTGTCATACTGACATTCAAACCTTCCAATACCCAAAAATTCATTTAGGGCAGTTAATTCCACCACAAAAAAGAAGAGAACTAAACTATTTGTGGCAATTAAGCAAACAAACAAATCATGAGAAAGACAACCTAACCACCTAATAACACCAAGGGACAGTAGCGTGTCAAGGTCGTCAATGTCGAATAATGCTTTATGTATACATAAATGAAAAGATTTTTTTCAATTTCTCTTTCATTCTTCATTTATGTATCGTTTAACTGCTCCACCATGTAATGTCAAAAATTCGTTGGTTTTTCATTACATGCACAGTGAAAATAAAATGAAGCGAAAGAAATTACATGCTGTGGGGGAAAAAAACGATTGAGTCACGATAACAAAAAAAAAAAAATGTGTGTGAGAATAAATACAGGAGAGAAAAGAAGAAATAGGAAGCAGGAAACTTCAAAAGGTTTTGATGGTTATGCAAAGTTTTCTTTTTAATAATAATTTTTTTTGTGTGTTGCTAAACTTGCTGAAAATTGCATGAAAACTTTCAATTTATTGACAAAACTTTCTCGTTTCTTGCTTTTGAAGATTTTATTTTTCTGTGCGAGCGGAATTTTACTTAATTTTTGGAGTGGAACTTTAAAGTGAACAAGAACTTTGAGTTTTATTAAAATGTTATGAAAGTTGGTTTTTTTTTATTTGATGAGATCAAAAGAGCTGAAATAGCTGCATTACAAATAAGTTGAGCTTATTGATACTTGAATTTTGTAGAGTTTTGAATCTGTTAGTCGATGCGATGTTGAGCTTTTTGCATACGTAGAGCAAGCATTTTAAATGAATTTATTTTCAAAAAGTCCTTGCATGCTCCAATTTTAATGTTTTTCACCATCAAATGCTCATAATTTACGCATGACATAAGTTACAATTATGATTTTTTACATCATTCATTTAAAACTCAGAATATTTTCCATTTTGACCTACTTCAAAATTCGAACAAAATCAAATAATTTTTCAGCATTTCTGCCCCAAAAACCCCTAAAGAACCCACTTTTATTTCTATTCATTAAAATCATTCTAAGCACTTTCATTCATTCCTGCTACTTCTAAAATGAGACAATAGGAGAAAGTAAAAAAGCTTTTAATTCACACAATAAATAACAAAAGAACAATAAAAATACAAAAAAGGAATTGTAAAGGATTAATTTCATATTTATATTCCCTCTTTACGCTAAATGAAAACTTTTTTTTTCCAACATGTCTTAAACCATAACAAAAAAAAATTATGGAAATGTAATTTTCGGATGTCTTTTGTTTTACTTCGACTACAAAAGGAGCTCTTTTGGTCCCTTTTTACTGTTGTTTAGTAAACAAACCGAAAAATTTCTTTTTCTCATTTTCATATTTGCTCCAGTTGTCATTCTTAGTTATGATTCGCTTGATGGGGATGCTCATAAATGACAGAATTAGAATTCTTTAATATTTAAGTCCCAAAATCTCTTAAAATTTCATAAAAAAAGTATGTTTAGGATGTTCACATACAAACTAGACCCTAGTTATATAGCCTTAAATTTTGTAGCTATATTTGATATTTACATAATAGGTATTTTCAATAAAATCTAAAATTTCAACATTTTTTCAACATTCTAAAAATAAAAATCCAAAACTGACGTCATTTTTGTATTAACCCCTTTCCACAGAAATATCACAGTAAATTCCCAGATTACATCACAGTTTACTACACCGCAAAATATGATGATTATTGTCATCAAGATCATTCCCTCGTCTCAATTTCTTCTTATTATTTACTACAAATTATTGTCCACTCAAAGTTCTAAGAAGGAAAATTTATCTATTTACTCAATTGTCTCTGGAGTAGACAGGACATTATTGTGGCTCAAAAAAATATTTTGATACCAAAAAGTTTCAGCATTCATGACAACAGCAAATTGTTAAAGACATCTTGTGCTGTTTTGTGAATAAAATTAATTGTAATTTATTATTTCTAGGTCTTTGAACACACAACCTCATTTCATGACTTATGTCCAGAATACTTTTCTCTTTTTTTGTTCCCTTTATATTCTTTAAGTTTCTTGTAATCTCTTTCAATGAGGACATACACATACAAAAATGTGAAAAGAGGACGAGAAGACAAGAAGAAATGAAAAGAAATAAAATTGAAGCTTCATGATGATAATAATGGTCAGTTCCATTCTTTTCATTCTTATGATCGGACAATATAATGGAAGTGGTTTGTACTGGAGCCAAAGTGTCATTCTCATTTTTAAAAATGTATCATTTTCTATACATGTTATGATGGCATGTGAATCGAAGTTACATTGTATCCCATTTTGAGCCATTTGCTCCTTTTTTGTGGGATTTTATGTGTTGGGCTCAAGGTGTGGAATGTTTTTAAGATTGTTGATATTGAGGATTTTGGGAACATTTGAGGTAAATGAAGGTGGTGAAAATGATTTCTTTAACTTAGAGAACGTTCACTTATGATGTCCGATTTTCGGGGGGCGAAGAAGGTAGCCTGAAGCTGTGTGATAGTTCAAACAATGGAATTTTTTGAATGAAGATTTTGTGACAGAGGGGAGGAGGGGGGGGGGGGGTCTTAAAACTAAAGATTCATTTTTTTGATGGACGTTATAAGTGAACGGCAATCTTAGTTAAACTAGTGAGGTTTGTCAAGAACATAATTTCATTTTATGCAAGAATGTGCAAATTTTGGCAAATTTGTCGTCTGTATGGTTCCAACCACCACTTCTTAATGACATTTTTTGTCGGTGGATTTCAATTTAGAGTAATACGACTTAATTTAAGTACAAATGATTAAAAAACTGTTTTTTTTCTTTGAGATTCGAACAAATCATCGCTAATAACCGTTGCTATAATGATTCAAAGTTCTAACCATTTTACCATCAAGACACTTAATTTAATTGATTTTCACTTCACATTCCCGAAAAGAGGCTATAATTTTCGGTCAGCATTCCCCACTTTTGACATATTAATGATCTCAAAAAAATATCAACAAAAAAGCAATTTTAAGAATCTCAAATTTTCCACTTCTTGAATGTCCTCATCTTGTAACAATTCCCACACCCTTCATTATTATTGAAAGCTAAAGGAAAAGAGAACAAGAAGAAGCCCTTCTTAAGTGTCATAACTGTAGATTGACAATAAGGAAATTATTGTTGCATTGTATATGAAAATTGAAAATTTCTATTTCTGTAGTAACTAAAATGGGTTTGAGGACGAGAAAATAAACTTTCCTTTTTTTTGTAACTGCTACATTGTTGAAGTTACCATTAAAAATTTATCATCAATTTTGAGGAACTAGCACATCATTATGATGTCTGTAATTTCATTTATATTAAATGAGAAAATTGAGAATATTTTGATTGAAGGTGTTATCTTGTCTGATGCACAACCAAGCCCCCAAACTAACAATAAACTCATGATGAATTGGAGCTGTGAAAAAAATGTAGTGAAAATTGAGAACAGCTGAATTTTCATTATGAAAGCCTCCGGGAATCATTGTGATTGCACAAGTGAAATAAATTTTATGAGAATATTAATATATGAAATACAGTCATACGAATGTTATGTTTATAATGAAATATCTTGAAGGTATGATGAGTTTCATGAATGATAAAATTTTTTACTTCCATTCTTTATTTAATGTTGCACATGTTAATAAAAGTAATTGAATTATGGAGGCATATTCATATACTTTAGAGGTTCTTGATGTCACACAAAGTTGAAAAGACTCAATTCTGTCGAAAAGACTTAACCCCTACACATCCTCATAAAATATTAAATTTAAGTAACATTTTATTTGTCGATAAAGAGTTGCTTCCATTCTTTCCTTCTCCTTACCAATATAAGAATTCTTTTTTGTTTGACATGCACGATGAGCATCATAATATCATGAATATATTATAATGTATGCTTAATATAATGATGATAATAATTGAAATGTCATTTGCACTTCTTAAAGCCTTCATTTTCTTCAAATCATAACGACACGAAGACAATTTCTATCCTTACAATGAATATTTGATGCCGACACAATCGTATTGTGTACAATTGATTTTATTAAGCTTTAACATTTGCTTTCTATTGTGATATTTTTATTTTAAATGATTTCAACTTTATGCGCAATATCGTGCCTTATTATCAAGTTAAATAGAAGTAGGAAAATGAATTATAAAAGAAACTAAAAGAATGAAGAAGACAAGTAAGAAAACCCTAGAAAAATTGACAATAGAGCGCATTTTATGCTATTTTTTACTCAAAACCTCATAAATTTGTGCTAAAATCCTTCAACAAAGATAAAAATAAATACAGACCTTCCCCTCAAACGAACCATTCAAACATAGAAGTTTTCGTCCAACCCACAAAAGCTCATACATATGAGAAGAAAAGTTTTTGTTTTTGAAACAAATAAAACAAATGCGTAGATTTACAATTAGAAATTCCTAAGCTGCAAAAATCCTTTTTATCGCCATTGAATAATCAGAATAAGTTTCTTTGATAGAATTATATACAAAAACATATGAGAACTCTTGTGGCGTCTTAAATTATGTATTTATATCGTGTAGATAAACATATGAGAAGGAATTTACTGTTTATGGACGAGGAATTGGATTTTTGTTTGCTTTGTACTTGAAATTTAAGATTTAGTTTTCAAGAAGTCAGAACAATGCTTATAATTTTTTGATAGAACCACAAAAATTTAACATAACCTCAAAATCATCTCAAATCATCCAAAAACCCAGCAACTAAATTATTCATTCCAAAATTTAAACAAAAAAATACACAAAATCTATGCCAGAATCTCATTAACAATCTCTCAAAAATCAATCTCATCAAATATTCTAAAATCGTTTGCCAACCAATTGTAAATAATATTTCAAGAGCGATGAGACGTGATAAGAAACTTTTATGGCCATATTTTATCGGACAGGAGGAAGTCGAGAGAGGCAAAAGAAGAAAAGAATGGTGAATAGAAAAGTAGATTGAAATTCAGACAGATTGTGATAGATTTCCGTATTCACATGAATATGAGAGAATTTTTATTTTTATTTTTATTTTTTTTTTTTGAATATTCCAACATTTTGGGTCATGGTTGTGTAGAAAAAAAGGCTAAAAAAATCTTTTTTGTTGTCAAGAACTTTTTTTTTCGCTGCCCATTTTTTATGTACTTGAAATTCAGTAGCATAACAAAGTAGAGCAGACAGCATTAAAAATCGATAATGTTTCTGCCACCCACATCTTTATTTTGCTTCTCCTTTTTGTTTGTCGCTTTCTTTTGTGTTCGCAGATTTTTTTAAGATGCTGGGTGGGTGTAGGTATGAGTGATTCAGGTGGAGTAGATTAAGTATTTGATGCTGTATGTTTTTCAATTCTTTTAAATTGAGAAAATAATTGATGTATATCAATAGCATCCCCACCTTCCCATACAATTTCAATTCAGAGCTTTATTGAAATTTTTCACAATACATTGAGTTGAAATTTTTCATTCAAATTGATTGAATCTGTCATGCACTCATACATAAGAAATATAAATTCATCAAATTGTATGTAAATAATGTGAAATTACTTATTCTAATCATGCCTACATGTTATACGAGATTTAAGTTTGTAATTTTAAATTTATTTATTTTTTATTGTTCTTCCTTTATTCCTAATCTATTGGGTGGATCTCATGAAATATTTTACTCTGTGTGAGAGAGAGTAAGAAATGAAAAAAGGTGAGCAGCCACGCACATTTTTTATTATTAGATTCTTCATGAATATATTAAGCATTAAAGCCAAACGGTGCTTGAGGATAATAAATCAATTACGACATTTAGATATTTTTTTGCTTATTTTTCTCTTAAGTTTCTTTTTGCGCACTCATACACATGCCTTACAAGGTTGGTCTCCTTCTATTTTATGCTACATTTTTGCATACGTAAGGCCATTTTCCTAGAATCTTTTTGGCTTTGGAATGGCTTGTGGGATGGGGAAAGTGAATGGAAATTTTGTATTCTTTGGGATGTAAACGCATTTTTTTTCAACTTTGATTTTGCATATTTGAGATTTTGATGGTTATAGTCGCTATTGAAGACTATGACTATAAAATTTGAATAAAATGTCTTTTGTTCGTCACATTGTATTATTAAAAAGTCTATTTTGTGCTGAATCTACTTAAATCTCGAATAAAGAAAGTTTGATTCCTAAAAATCCTTCAAATTCACTAAATCTCCCTTAAAAGCTTTTCATAATAAACTAGACCTGCTAATACCTACAAAATCACCAACCAAACTACCAAAACTAAAACTCATTTCCTCCAAAAATCAACACCCAAAAAAATCTCGCGAACTTTCAACATTATTTATTTCCATTTTGTGTATCTCTTTATATCCATTTCTGTACTTATTCATTTTCTCTTCTTTTTCGCATTCCTGTTCAAAAAAAAAGTGCGATAGCATTGGTCAGCAAAAAATAATGGAAACTTTTTTTTTGCAATTATTGATTTTTTCCTAGAGATTAATTATAACTTTTTTCATTATATCTGATGTATATTTTCGAGGTTTGAGGTCGAGGATTTTTTTGGTTGATTCTGACACAATTGGCACAAGAGAGTGTTTTGGAAAATTGGGACTGTGCTTTTGGGACACACAAATTAATGACAAAAGCATCCTTTCGTTTTTTAAGCAGCTTTTAAACTTGTTAGATGCCTGAAAATTTTCATTCAAGGCTTATAATTCATACATTCTCATTTGAGGCTTATTGGAAATGCCACATGATGTGGGAATAGAGATTTTGGGAGTATTTAGGATAAACAGTCTGGAATGTATACTAAAAAGATTATAAAGGATCATGAAAAGATTAATTAACAAGCAGGAATGCTGTAAAGTTTTACAGGAATGCAAGACATTTTAAGTAAATTTGCTGAAGTACTCGTTGTGAAATATTTCAACAAAATTCATTAATCATTCAGAAAATAGGTCAATAAGTCCAACTGCTTCATGTTAAAATGTTTAGGCATCAAAACTTCCTGGTGATTTGATGAAATTAAGTTTAATTAAAATAATTACATTATGACCTGATTTTTTAACATTAATTCCCACAAAAAATGGAACAAACAGCTTAATTCTATCCTCACTCTTAATCTAACTTATGAAAACAAAAAAAAATTCCAAAAATTGAATCCATTAAAACTTTTTTTATCTTTCAACACACCTGAAAATTAGCATAAGCAATAATTGAAGCAACAGAAAGAACCATTAGGCAATAATTTATGCAGAGTAATAAAAACATAATTAAACCAATGTAAACACCTCAAAACACAAAAGCCTAACTGAAAACCTTCCTCAAAAATAAAAAATAAAAAAAAAACTTCAATATTGAAAAACTTTTTGTTTTAAAATCTCTCAATTTTCCATGAGCAGCATAACGTGTATAGAATTTCCATATCCAAAAAGAAAGCTCATTATTAAAAATACTTCAATATTTTGTTTCATTCTTCGTCTTCCTGCAGGGAAAAGATAAATTTTTGTACAGCATGTTGCACATTCTCACAATTTCTATTGATTTTATGATTTTTTTTTCTTCCTATTCTTTGAAAAATATAAATATGAAAAATAATGAATAATGAGTGAGAAAAAGGTTTCAAGATAAATTAGAAAGGACTGAGTTTTTCTTCTTTGGGAATGGATTTGAAATATCAATGAGCTTGAAATGGGGATCGATTGAAAATGAAGAGTTTTAAGCTTCGAAAATGAAAGTTTTTGGAATTTTAAAACTCTCAAAATTGCTAAAAGTTTAAGAACAAAAAATGAATAATTTTTTTTAAAAACTATTGCCATTTAAATTTTTATAATTTACATCATTTAAGAATGGAATCATCCTTATCAAATTCATTGAGTATGTATCTTTTTCATAAATATTTTTCTTTTAAAAATTTAATTACGAAATTTTTGTAACTAAGTTAACCTCAAATGTTCCCCCCTTAATTAAAAGAGTCAGTCATTAAAATTCACGTGATTCTCATAATTGATTAAAATAATTAATGACTTCAATGTATACGTGAAAATGCTGAATAATTGCTGACATTTAATACTTTAAATGAGAAGGAAGATTTTTTTTTTGAAAATTTTAATTTTTAAGGGAATGAAGAAATTAATGATTCTTCGTAATTTGATAGATTCTTGGCCTTATTTATTAAGGATGAAATTGAAATTTAAAATTTAGTTTTCATTTAATTTAAATATTTTGGTTTTTACAAATAAATTGAAGGAATTAAAATTTATCAAAATCGAAAAATGTCCCAAAAAATGAGTTGTTCAGTCGAGTATTTTTAAAAATAATTAGGACAAACTGAACAAGAAACACTTGAAAATTAACACTTCGGATTTTCGGGATTAATCCTCAAAAATCCCTAAAAAATCCCAGAAAATCCCTAATTTCCTACAAAAATCCCAAAATCCTAAAAAATCCCGAATTTCCAAAAAAAGTTCCAAAATCCTGAAAAATTCCAAAAAATTCCGAAAAATCCTGAAAAATCTTGAATTTCCTACAAAAAACCCGAAAATCCTGTTTCGTAAAAACTTAAAAAATGCCTAAACAGTCGGTCGCTTATAAAAAATCCAATTTACAATCAATTAAGCTTTACTTTAAATTCAAAAAATAATCCAAATCAGATCCATGACATTCAAAACAATTTATTACAAAACTCCAACAAAAAGCACGATTTTACCTTAAATTGATGAGAGCTCCTCCCACCAAATCCCTAAAACAACCCATCATGCTATTAAGCTACAAATTTTTTATGACATTTCATTCACAAATAAAAACAGAAAAAAAAAAGAAATTGAGTGTCAATATCAAAGTCACTCGCTTTTTTCATACCCAATAAAGCTATCAACCTAAAAACTACAAACCTTTCATTTCATTTTCCTTCATTTCCCTCTTCATGCTCATTCACAATTTTTTTTTTTGTATTATTTATTTGTTATTTGTTGAGAAAGGTAAATTAAAAAATCAATAGAAATTGATTTTTATGATAGAAAATTTGTTACGTTGAGCATTTTTATTTAAAAGTTAGAAGCACATTTGATGGAATTTTTTGTGAAACCCCGACAACTTGTGTCAATTTTATTTTTCTATTTGAAGCTTTCAATTTTTTTTTCCAAATTGCACGAAGTGAGCTGGTGTGGAAAATTTGCCAGAATTTTTGGGGTTTTTGTGGTTTTTATGCAATTGATTTTGATTGGAATTTGAATATTTTTGGATTATAAATTTTTTTGAACTTTATGATTAATTTGGAAAATTGCATCAAAATAATAAAAAAATACTCAAAAAATTCCAAAAAAAATCTCCACACAAACTCGACCTACAAACAAACCTATTAAGTGCAATTTGTTGAATGTCCTTGGATGTGAGCTTGTAAAAAATTGTTGAAATAAAAGAAAAAAAAATATTTTTTGCAGCTTGATGAAAATTGCTGAAGCAATTTGTGGCGATAAAAGGGGAATTTCATTTTTTTTTCATCTCATCCATTCAAGCTTGTGCAGCTATTACATTCTTCCCTACAATTTTAACGCTTTGAATGATTTTCATTTTTTCTGTTTCTCTTATTGCTGTATGTATTTTTCTGAGATGTTCTTAACAAATAGCACGGAAGAAATTGCAACATTTTTATTAATTTGAAAGCTTTCAAAATGACTTTGGCAGCAACATAAGAAATCGACAAAATGTGGAGCAAGAAGAGGAATAAAAATTAATTTCCTTATTCACTGAATGGAATAAAAAGTTTCATGAATTTAAAAAAAAGAAAGCCACAAAAATTTTATTTTTACGATTTTTCGTATTTCTAAAAGTTCTCAAAATGTAGTTAAGGTGCATCGTGAAAACTGTGTCAACCGGAAACCTCTGCTTCCCCTGATGTCATATCGTTTTGTTATCGTACATCGTCTGATTTTTTCTTGCTTCGTCCGTGGACTTTTTATGTGCATTTTGGGATTGTTATGGCTCTTATTTGTCTTACCATCAATTGCATTTTAATGATTATGACTCAATATACTTTTAAGAGAATTTTATGAATCATTAAAAATTGATAGTTTTGATTGGGATTTCGGACGTGCAGCAACAAATGTCTGATCCATTTGAGATTTTACTGCGTTTTAAAATCATTTAAATTATTTCTCATGCATTCTATACCTGATATATGTTCTCGAGTCTATGCACAAATTTATTTTATATTTTATAGTGTTCCAACTGAATGTGGTTTCTCCTACAGTTGTCATGTGTAGGAGAATGAAAAAAAAAACTATATGAGAGGAATTTCTACATGAGAATAATTTTGTTTCATATTTTTTCGAATTTTATTTTCATATTTATTATATTTTAAATACAAAGAAACTAACAGGGATGATATGATGAAAGATGGATATACAATTTGACGAATTGATTAACTTTTTTTTAATATATTTTATTTGTGAATTTTAGGTTAAAGTACATTCATGTACCGTTTAATTTTTAGGAGAAAGTGGAGGTGTAAGGTGACAGGTCTCACATAAAAGCAAAATTTTAGTATTTTAGGATATTATTACGAAAGGAGGAAAGGGCTTCAAAATCGTAGTTTCTTTTTGATTCCAATACTTTGGGCCCATTTGCTTAGGACGTTACGCAAAAAAACGACTTTTTAGCAGAGTTGGAATCGTCCGATTTGGCGTCGGACGCCACTCGGCGTCGGACGTTTTTGGCGTCGGACGCCGAGCGGCGTCGGACGCCAAATTTTTTTTTGGCGTCCGACGCCTGGCGTTTTGCCAACTCTGCTTTTTAGACCCCTTGTTACATTTTTTGTATGAAAAATTTTTTATTATGTTTGACCTGTTACAAAATCCTTGACCCCGCTTCCCCTCTAAAAAGCGAACGTTTCACGTGAACGGCCCCTTTACTGATTAGTGACCCCTAATATAATTTTTTTTAAAATTTTAGAAATTTATTTTTCTGATTCTTTTTTGGAAAAAATAGAATCAAAAATTTCTAATAATGGGAATAGGAGCCACTTACTATCGGTTTCACCATCTTAAAACTCCCAAAACTACATAAAAACAAGTTTTTCACAAAATTTAATCAATTTTATCCCAAATAACCACATCAAAAATTGAAAATCTTGTTATCTTCAATCCATTATTCAAAATACTACAAAATTGATTCTCTCAGTACACAGCATACATCCACACAAAAAAAAAGTTGAAGAAAGCTGGAAGACTGAACAAAAGACATTTCAATTTCCATAGATAGATTTGAAATGGATTGGAAATACAAATAAAAATCAATATTGAATAATAATATATTTAGATGCGGAATTATCAAAAAGTAATCTTAGAGATCTAATGTTGAATTTTCAATTACTATATAAGAACTTGATGTTGCATCATTTGGCATTGGAGATTTTTTTTTAGTTTAAATCCAATTTAGAGGAAAACTTTTATTGTCCCCAATTTTTTTTTCGAGAATAGTTTGAGCTGATTAAAAACAATTTTCAAGGATGTTTGCATTGGATAATGGATTTAGTTTTGCTATAATTTAGAATAAATTGCTTTGTTATTTTTCATTGAATTTTGACTGTCGACAATCACACTCTAAAATTAGAGTCATTCAAACATTGACAAGTTCAGGCACACAAAAAAAAATTCTCATCGATTAATTCAATCCGTCATTCTGGTAAATCCAACGATGATTAATTTTTTATTTTATTTTTTTTCAGAATTCTCTTCTCAAGCTGTAAAAAAATTTATTATTTGCTTAGAAAAATTAATTGCTGAAACGATGAGGGTTATCGAAATTACCAAAACTTGATTGACACCAAAAAGTTTTCTTTTTTGCCATCATTTTAAATTCTTAAGCTCAACGTTCAATTTGTCTCGTATAAAAAATTTTCAAGAGATTTTGGTCATCATCAAAATTGTTATTACAAATTGAAAACATTTTTGAATTTATTATCCTCACAAATCCTGCTGACTCTTAAAAATTTCATGACAAGGGAAATTTTTCAACACACAAAAAAATCATCATCAATAACTTTATTGTACCCGCTCTCATCCTCAAAAATAACTTTGTCAATAAGCGCGTACATAATCTTCTTATTTCATCCTTTTTCTTCAGTCGATGATAAAATGACATGTCATTAAATGAAGGAAAAGGAATTCAAATAATTCAGGTCCAATTCACAATTTTATTTTATCGTTTGGCAATCGTCAATTCTTAAAAGTTTTATTTGTCTTTGTGGAAGAATACAAAAAAGTATCTTTTGATATGCTGAAGATTGGGAGGGTACATGGAGAAAGAAGAAGAATATACGCATAAATAGATACTTGATTATCTTTACTTTCATCTTCGTTTTATCCTTTTTCTGTTTCTGTTTCTTGCTGCTGGTGCTTCTTGTCTTTCTTTTTCAATGTTCTTAGTATGTGCTTTTGAAGGGTGTGGAGGTGAAGACAGGGATGGAATCTTGAGTATTCTTAGATATTTGAGTCAAAAATAGGCAATTTTGTCAATAGGATAGGTGGGTATTTGTGGTTGAATTGGTTGGGGTAAAGATTAAAAAATTCAATTAATTTTACTTAATAACCCCTTGGGCATGGGTTTGAATCTTATTTGTTGATCCATTTATTATTTTAAAACAGTCTAATTGATAAAAATGACTGAAATTGGCCCATTTAAAATGTTTTTAAATTCTACACTGATTGCAAAAATAATGCACCTCCAAAAATTAAGCATTGCATATACCTTCCTCTACCCCATCCATATCTTCGCACACAAACAATTTTTGACAGCAACATTTACAGTTTGTCGGAAACAGCACACGATAGAATAAAATAATAAAAATTGCAAGATCATGCCTTACGAGCCAAACAAGTGTCAATAAATGGAAATGCGCTGTTGCACAAACTTTTCACATCAATTTTCTCTCGCAAAAAAATTATATTTTATTTTATATCAAATAAAATAAAATAAAATAAAAAACGAGGTTTGGCAATCGAATGATGAAAGTAAAGCAAATAAGGAGTGAAAAAAAATTTATTCTCGCATATTTTTCATTCTTCTATCGACAAATTTCATGAGGTGGCACACACAGTTGGATGAGAAAGAGAGACGAAAATCAATAAAAGAAAATCACTTGCAATATGTGTGTACGACAGGCGACAAATGATAAAAAAATTGCTAGAAGATGCGATTGATGTAGTCTATTGCCGATATTTTGTGCTGACGAAAAATTTATTTTTATTGAAAGTATTTATGCGATTTTTATTCATTTTCTTCTCTGTCTCTCCTTAACATCTCATCCACGAGACGCTCCTTCATTCTCTGGCGCACATTTTATCTTGAAAAAATAAGAAAAAAAATTACATAATCGGTGAACATAGAGTCAGAGGAAGCTACTGCTTTTTACTGTCACTCTTTTTTTGCATACATTTTCAGTTTGTGTTTATAACTTCAAGTTGCGTGGGTGGATGTGAGAGCAGCAGTAGTAGCATTCGTATAAGCAAAAAAAAAGTTCTCAATGAAAAATTTCCTTTGTAGAGCCTTTAAGCTATTAATAATCGTAGCAGTGTGATGGCAATTTCGATAATTCCCTTACGTCTTGAGATTAATTTTCCTTAATTTTTCTTTCTCTTAATTTAATTGAGGCATGGAGAATTGGGATTGGTTGCATTTGTGAGAGACTTTTTGTAAGTTGAGTTTATATTGATTTGCTGGTGTGTCTTTTGGGGTTTGGGGTCGTTGGAGACTCAAGATTAAAAAGTTTTGAAAATTTATTTTTTTGAACATTTAAGCAGATGAAGAATCAATGGGAATTGTTTAATCTACTTTTGTAAGTTTTGTTTCACAAAATATCTCAAATTTACATTCAAGACAGTAATTAAAGTGAAATTCCCCAAAATATTGAAATACTCTAGGGGCCGTTCACTTATTACCTAACGCTAAAATTCAGGGTTTTCACCCCTCCCCCTCTTCGTAACATTTTTAACAAAATAATCACGTGTGAGAACTAGAAACCGTAACAAACTCTTGGACCCCCCTCCCCCTTAAAACGTTACGTAATAATTAAACGGTTCCCTATCTTACCTCCAGAATACCAACAATATCTTTAAATTAACCTTCCAAAACTACCCCTACGAAATTATTAAAATCCTTAAAACTGAATAAAATTTTCCATTCTGTTTCATTTTCGAGAAAATAAAAAAAAAGTCTTTCAGCTTTTAAAAATCCTTGCAAACCATAAATAACAAAAACATTTGTTGTAACTAGTGTTCGAAATACTCTTAAAAATTTTGAAGAGCAAAATTCAAAGGAGTTTTTAATTTTCAAAAACTCCTAAGATTTTTTTTCTCAAGAGCAAAATTCTTTCATTTTAATTTTGCTCTTGGAGCAAAATTTTTAATTTTACTCTTAAATAATTTTGCTCTTAAAATAATTTTGCTCCTAAATAATTTTGCTCTCAAATTTGGGAGTGAAATTAAAAATTTTCCTCTTATAACAAGGAGCAAAATTATTTTACTCCTCAAGGAAAATTTATGGTAACATCTTCATGTTAATTATTAAGATCAGTTGTCTTAATATCCAGTGCCAAAAATTACATGAGTTTGTTATTTTTGTTTTGAAGATGCAGTAAATGCATGAAATTGTGCTTCAAACATTTGAAAGCAGTTCCTTTTCATGGGTTTTCATTGCAAAATTCTTAATTTGTTTAAAAATTCACAGAGAGGATGAAAACATTGATGAAAGTGATATGCCATTACAAAATTCAGCTAAAAAGTGAAAAATTTGAGCATTTGGAAGTGCGGAACTGACTATATCCAGTGCCAAAAACTTTATTTTCCCAAATTTTGATCCTGATTTCATTTTTTAACATTTTTAAAAAATGTGTGGAACCGACCACTTCCAGTGCTTGCAGCATTGTTTTTGTTACTTTTATCAACTTTAGAAGGTCCAAAAACCCTAATAGCCCTAAAAAAAGATTAAAACGTTACAGTTCTTCATGATAAAAATCATTTTAAACATCCAATTTATTGATAAGATAATATTTATTAGAATTTCATGGGATACTGCTGATTTTTAGATCACTTTTTAAGGCTATTGGGGTTTTCGAACTTTCTAAAGTCAATAAAAGCAACAAAAACAATGCTGGAAGCATTGGAAGTGGTCGGTTCCACACATTTTTTACAAATGTTTAAAAACAGAATCAGGATCAAAATTTGGGAAAATAAAGTTTTTTGAAGTTTTTGGCACTGGATATAGTCAGTTCCGCACTTCCAAATGCTCAAATTTTTCACTTTTTAGCTGAATTTTGTAATGGCATATCATTTTCATCAATGTTTTCATCCTCTCTGTGAATTTTTAAACAAATTAAGAATTTTGCAATGAAAACCCATGAAAAGGAACTGCTTTCAAATGTTTGAAGCACAATTTCATGCATTTACTGCATCTTCAAAACAAAAATAACAAACTCATGTAATTTTTGGCACTGGATATTAAGACAACTGATCTTAATAATTAACATGAAGATTTTACCATAAATTTTCCTTGAGGAGTAAAATAATTTTGCTCCTTTTTATAAGAGGAAAATTTTTAATTTCACTCCCAAATTTGAGAGCAAAATTATTTAGGAGCAAAATTATTTTAAGAGCAAAATTATTTAAGAGTAAAATTAAAAATTTTGCTCCAAGAGCAAAATTAAAATGAAAGAATTTTGCTCTTGAGAAAAAAAATCTTAGGAGTTTTTGAAAATTAAAAACTCCTTTGAATTTTGCTCTTCAAAATTTTTAAGAGTATTTCGAACACTAGTTGTAACGACACAACTGGACTGCTTTTATTTATGCCATTCTACACATTTCATTTCATGTGTGTTTTTTTTATTTCGACAAATTGTATGGCACAGCAGCAATGGCAATTTATAAAAACTCCTGAAAAATAAATTCATAAATTTTCAAAATTCAACAAAAAAATTTGAAGGTCAAATGCCTTTTTTTGTACCAAATATTTTCCTTTTTTTAAAGATTGAAAATAAATTAAGATGACAGTGATTGATTTTAGATGGCAGCAAATATTTTTGTTTGTGTCTGAAAGGAAAGTTTTCGTGATTGAAATTTAGTTCCACTGATGATGATAATTATTTAGTAGAAACTTTTCGATTAGGTTATTGGATGTAGATCCCAATATAAAGCTCTTTAATTGTCAAAAAAAATAATAATGAAGGAAGTAGCCAGCAACTTTCAGTCCCTCTGAAAATTCAAAGTCAACCTTCATCACTTTAATCTACTTCCAAGAATGTAGACAAGTAATTTTTCATGGAAATGAGAGCTGAAGTTTTGCCATAAAATCTCATTTAAAATCACTGTCATTATTCATTTTTTTTACGGAACACCTCGATACTTCCTTCCAGGTAAAGCAAATACTTTAAGTTGAAAAATCGCAGAATTTTTAGATTTTTCAAGGTTTTCTGTCATGTTTAAATTTGCATTAAGAATCCTCTTCTGATTTGTCATTTATCTATTTTTATAGACCTAAAAATCGCGGGAAAATAATTTTCCATTTTCTTGAATCTCCAAAGACAATCAATTCGCTTTAAAAAGTCATCACAAATACAATCGCAACCGATCCCAGTAGCACACCGTATATACCAACAGAATTAAATTTAAGATACGAAAAATCGCATTTTTTTCTCAACAAATATTTTCTTATTTATGTCTCACCCTGAAAATAAATCTCTTCCTTCTTCTTCTGCTTCTTTCTCACTGCCTTTCTCCTTCGTTTATCTCCTTAATTTTTATTGTTTTTATTCTTTTCTTCTTTTTATTTCCTTTCTCTATGTATATCGACAATATTTTTACTTCTACTTCTTCTTCCGTTTTCGCTACGATAGAATAGAGACAACAAACAAAAAAAAACTTTTTTTTAGCTTTTATGGAAGCAGCTTGTGTGTGATTTCACGTCAATTAATTATCACTTAATTCCACTCTACAAGATTTGTCAATCAATTTTTTTTATTATCGCACATATATCAATACACAGAATTGTTTTTTATATTTTTTCGGTGTGTGGTAAGGAAGGCTTAGAGTTGGTTAAAGTGTTGATGGAATTACTGGATATTTTGGTCTGAGAGTTTGATTTGAAGGTGTTAGGATGGGTTTTTTGGGTGAAATTTGATAAATATAGGAACTTTTAATTCTGAAAACTTTTCAAATTTTTTTATATTTTGAAAATTATTAAAAAGTTTTGGAAATGACTTTTTAACAATTTTCAAAATATTTTTTTGAAATTCATTTTTTTTTAAAAAAAAAGTTCAAAATTAATTTTATTTTTAAAAAAAGTTTAGTTTTGATTAGAATTTTAAAAATTCAGAAAATCGTAAATTCAAAAACTTGACTGTTTCCAAGATTTTTTCTTGGATTCAAAAGGTTTAAAATTTCTAGAATTGTAAACTTTTTTCAAAATTTTGAATTTTTCAAAAACTATTTTAGTATTTTAATAATTATCATGAATCATTACAAATTTTTGGAAAATAATTAAAAATTTTCAAAAATCTATATAAAGCAACTCTAAAATCCTTCAAATCATCTCCAGAAATTCCAGATTCCACCAACAAACAAATTCTTACTTTTTATACTTGGAGAATTTTCCTTTCTTCTCTTTACTGTTTATTTTTTTACATGTATCTTAATTGTGAAGGTCAAAAAAGGCTACGAATTTTCTATTTATCACTAATTATAATTAACATTCGATTGTATTTTTGTCTTTAATTGGTAATATAATTTTATTTTGTGGGAGGGTTAGAAACTACTAATCTAGTAACTATTCTTGTAAATTCTATAATTAATAATGGAGTTCACAATGTTTTATATATTTAATTATTAAAGATCTTAATTGATAGACGCGGTACTTATGAATTATTTAATTAACACTCAACAATTGCTCCGTTTTATTTTTTTGTGTGTGAGAACTTTTGTGAATCGGTTCTTGATTTTCTGCGAAATTTAATTTTTTGTGTATCTGTGAAATAACAATCAATTCCTTAATTGCAAAAATCACACTTAACAGAACTGAAAATTTTTTTAAGCTTTTATCATTCGAAACACTCAAAATCGACGTGTAAAAAAGAACGAAAAATTTCCTTCTTTTTTTTTAATAAACTTTTGCCTTTTCGAAGCCTGCAAAAAATTTCCTTCACAAAAATTTTCTTTTCTTTTTTTTATGATTAAAAAACTATTTTGCTATTCTTGGAAGTGAGAGCAATAATTTTCCATAACTTAACGATCAAAAATCCACCGGTGAACTGACCCGTCGTTATTCGAGTGGCATCCAACAGAAAGAATTTTTTTTCCCTTTTTTCAGTACATCATCACTTTCCATTCACAACTTCCATTACCGCGGACAATAAATTTCCTCTTTTTTTACTTCTTCTTTCTTTCGATGCCTTTTTCTCTCTTTTTACTCTCGCAACCTTCAAAAATGAGAAGATTTTTGCGATGTTGTGATAACATAAACAAACTTTAAATATTGTTGTTGGTGAGAGAGAGGATTTCCCTTAATGTTACTAACACATACTTAAGGCTAATAGTTGAGGATTTTCATTCAGAATTTAGAATAATACTTGAAATTTTAGATTGACCTACAACCAACTCCAAAAAGTACCCAAACATACCAAAAATATAAATCAAAATTCCAAATACCTCCCTAAAAATTCAGCAAAAAATTGAAAAATTTAATAACGCCATAAAAAAATTGGATGGAGTTAAAAAGGGAATCCCCAATGAGAGAATAAAAATTTTCACACGGTCATGCCTTAGTCTTAGTGCACCTCACATGACTGGAAAGCTCATGCAAATACAATGAAAGGAACTTTTCAACAAATATCAACAGAGAGAGAACCATAAAATATTAAGAATGAAAATGATGCCTGATGAGTGTGACTGGAATGTCTACACACACATTACTAGGCGTGCGCAATACAATGACATATAAAAGTGTCAATATCACAAGGAAAACTCGCAGACATCTCTATTACATAGAAATTTTTTAAAAAGGAAGCTTTCATTATCATTGGCATGAAAGAGAAGAGGATAACATACACAAATACACATGCATGAAGCACATGTGAGAGAGAAAAGGTAATGGCATTTTTTACAGCGATTTATATGACTTTTTTTTCAGATTATTTTATTATTTTGTGTCCCCCACACATTCTTTCGCCTCATATCATGTCTCGACAATAAATGTACCTTTGGGAATTCCATGATGATGTCTAATTGGGGAACTGCCATCATTGATTTTTTTTATGTTTTATGTTATTTGTGATGCAATTTTAAGGTTTTTTGGAATGTAATGGAATTATTGATGAGAGTGGTAGAACTGCTGAGTAATTTAATAATTAATCTATTATAGAATATTGAAAGTTAAGGAAGCTTATGAAAGTTTGTTTAAAAAAATTGAGCTTTTGAGGTTAAAGTTTTTCTCATAAAATTTCAGCATTTTGGGTATTTTTTTTAAAGTTATGGGATCGATCTTTTGATCGTTTAAGGGAAAATGTTTAACAAATAAATAGTTCGATAAATAAAATTCATGAAAATGACAAAATTTTAAGTTTTCTTAAATTCGACACGACCATTTTGTACTAAAATTTCGCCATTTTATTCTAAAATAAAGCAAAGCATTATTGTATTTTTAGACGTACTGAATTTTAATTTTAGTATTAACACTAAGTTCAAGGAAAGAAAAGTAAGTAGCCAAGAGAAATTTGAGCATTTCGTGCTTAACCTTTCCCAACTTGCACACGCAATTTGTTGATCCGATCCATGCTGATTTGAATTTTATTCTTCTTAATCTTCAAACATTTACGACTTGCAGATTAGTTTTCCATACAAAATTAAATTCACTAGTTTTTATTACTCTCAGAGTGTGGCTGAATAGATTTGAATATAGAATAGCATCATAACTCAATTTTCATGTAACGGATATGAGAATGGATAACATTAGTACATACCTAGCCCATGCTTTTAACTACCTGTAATGAGCTTTTATAATGTGTAATAAAATTCACATACCATCCACTCTAAACACGTTAACCTAATTCTCAAAAATTTTATAGATGCTATAAAAATATCCATTCTCTTAAAATACACAGCATGAGCTTATATTTACATTGTAGAATTATTTATGATAAAAAAAATTGTTATCCAGGTCGGGAATGTCGACGAAGAAAGCTTTCACTTTTAATTTTATTTATAAAGCTTTCAATTTTTAATTCAATTGATTTCACTGGTACTCATTTTACATTCATGCTCACATGCTAATTTACATTTCATTTTTTAGTGTAAGAACAAAAAAAGTGTACTCATTAAAAATTCAACAACTCGCTTCCGTGTTTTTCTTAACATTTTGCACTTGTAAAATTTTATTATCCTTACTGTAAATGTACTGGATTGTGGCAATTGGTTGGGAACTTTTTTGGGTATATTAGTGAGGGTTATAATGCAAATGTAAAGTTCAGGGTTATGTTTGGAATAAGATTATGATCTTTGTGTCATAATGACTAAGCATAAGGCCAAAATTTGATTTCCATGAAAAAATGTAAGTTCGATTCCTAGAAATCAATTTTCAATATATTTTATGCAATTCCAGCAATTTGCCACCAAACAGTACAAAGTCATAAGACACAATGTATGCACAAACTAAACAGTACAAAAAGCATTAAAACCAACTCTCGTACTTCCATATTCCATGAGTATAAAAGAAGCAACAAAAACAGCAAACAAAAACAATCCACATGAGGGAAAAACTTGTTCTCCAGTGTTCATAAATTGTAGAATAATAAAAGTGAATTTTAATTGCAACAATCTGACAAATGTCACATGATGAGAGCTCACGAAAGTCCTCGTCGTTTTAAAAGCTATGAAAAAAATTATCATGAATGTAATGGCAAATCGTGAATGCAACAACACATGCAAATTGTCCATATATACATAGGACTTAATAATATTTTCATGTCGGTCATGTGTATGCTGCTATAAAGCTTACAGGACTATGAGCAACGGGGGCTGCATTACAGTTGGTTGAACGTTTAAAAATTAAAAAAAGAGAAAAATGAAAAGTTTGTTTGTAATTGAAATATGCGATATGGTGGGAAAATATTTGCATATGAATTTAATTTCAGAACGAAATGAAATTTCTGCATTTACTGAGTTTGTTGATGTATTTAAGCTGAAGAGCAAGTTGCAAATTTTTTTGAAATGATTTTTTTTTAACATCAGTAATTTTTTTTTGTGAGGTGCTGGACTATCTTTTCAACCTCTTAACAACCTCAAAAACCATTTCAAAAAGTAAATTTAGAAGCCCTCTTTAAAGCTTTTTTGGCATAGTAAATGAAAAATTTCATCCATTCACAAATCCCAACACCATCATAACCTCACTAACCACACAAAAAGTCCATACTGCATCCATTTTTATAATAAATTACTGCATCTTTAAACACTCTTGCTTAATCCGCAGATCATTTAATACAAACTTTGTTTTTACATTTTTTATGGCATTCACACATAAGTGCTCTATAAAATAAAGTTCCTGTATACAATTTTTAAAACAAGCATATACCGCACTCCACTCATAAAACAAATTCCATTTCTCATACCTCATCATCATTAAAAGTGCTTAAAATGCGTTCATTTAAAATTACATTTTACACGTTTTTTTATTTCCATCTCCTCACTTAAATGTTACCGCAATGGATGAAGTTTACACTTGAATGATTCACATGAGAATATTCTTAAAACCAAGTGATTTATTGCATGAACATTTTAATGAAGTTTTTTTTTATTTCTCTATTCACTTAATTGCAGAGGTGAGCTTGCTCTAGAAGACTTAATTTAGCCTCGATACATTATTTAAAAAAAGTCAGAACAAAACTAAACTAAATTTGCCCCATCATTCAACTAAATGTCCCATGTGTGCATAAAAAAGGAATTCTGTCAAGATATGTAAAGAGTATGGAGAGGAAAGAAATGAAAAGCAAGAAAAAAGGAAATTTTTAGATAGTGAAAATGAATGGAATTTTTTCTGTGGAATGAATTCAAATTTTTTCATTAAAGGCGGGAATATTTTTGCAGCGTTGACATTGCAGTTGATATGAATAATGAAGTGTAAGTTGGCGATGTATTTTGAGTTTTTGCTAGTCTCCAACATAGGACAACGGTACCAAATTTTTCAATATTTAATTTCGCTTTTTCGAGAAAATTTTGTTTGGAATATCAAAAATGAATTAATTTTATTTAAAATTGTGAATTTTCGAACATAAAAAAAATTACTAACGGATTCACAAAAAATTCTAAAAAATTCAAAATTCTGAAAAATAACGGAAAAAACTCTTAATGTCCTATGTTGGACCAGTCTTAATTCAATATTTTCATTTTAATTGATCAACTGATCTGTAAGTGATCAAATTGATCAGAAATTATCAGAACGATTAAAAAACGACCAAAAAGTTCAAAGTCATTTTTTATTAGTTCCACAACCTAGACATGAATTCCACAACTAACACTTCTTCAAATCATTTTAAAAACATTAATTTTTTATTGCAATCGCAAATAAAATTTCACTCATTAAGTCACTATCATTCTCATAATCTAATGCCTAGTTCGTGATCTTCTTCTATTTGCATCTAGTATTTGCATTTAAAACCCCATTTCTTGAATAATATTTACATTCTTTTCCTCCAGATTCATTGTTCTCTTTTGCTATTGTTTGCAATGTAAACTACTCATACATTTTTTCACCTTTCCTGTTCTCTTGAACTCAATTTTCTTCACATCTATTGCTCACTTTTGTGTATTTTACTTAAAACAACACCTACGCATAATACAGATGTATATTATACCTTTTGTTCTATAAAAGAAAAACTAGCATAAAATTAGGATGGAGGTAAAAAGGATTGTTTGCATAAGATTCACATTTCAGTTACTTTACTTCTCATTCATTCATGCTAGGATCTTTCATGTGGAAGTTTTCCTTTGAAAATGATAAAGAAAATTAATATTTTTTTTTTGTAAGCTACCTTACATAAATTTGCATACACAATGATGATGCTCAGCTTTTGATCTTTAAAGCTGATCTTTTGGAAAAAGTTTTTAGCTATTTTGATTTGGGACTTTTGGCTGTCGATAGTATTATACCAAGAAATCAAAAAAAAAAAAAATTATGAAACAAAAAAACATAAAAATTTAGTCATTATTGACAAACAATCCCTAATGCGCTACAGTAATTATGCATCATTACTCCATCACAAGTTCCTCATTCCATCTTCCTCTCCACAGATTACATAAAGATTCTCATGAAAATTCAAACTGTCGGATGAATATTTTACATCCTTATGTATCACATAATGTAGAGATATCTAGCTCAATGTGATATGAAATACACATACCATGACAGCAGTTACATAATGTTATGCATGGAAGAAAAAGTTCAAACTGCCAATATCTCATGTAACAGAGTATATCGACACAATATAAAGGAAGAGATTTCTGGCAGTAAAGAACCAATTGATCATGATTTTTTTTTTCTCAAAAAATTTATTCAACTCCACACTCGACTCTCTTGTTGGCTCAATTGTGAATGTAAAATTAAAGAATTGATTTTCCTTACTATAAATTCAGAATGTTTCATTGGCATGTGAATTTGATATTGTCAGTTGCAGAATGTTATCCTTAACTGCCAACATAACCATTCATTTCTTTTCAAAAATGGAAATTATTCGCTCATCAAGTTTCATATTGTAATATCGTATTTTGAGTCATATGCATATATGCACACGATATGAAGATAAGCTTTTGGAATGAATTGAACTTTCTCTGCTCTATTTACTAATCCGAGAAAGTATTCATTTAAACGAAAATTATTTTTCTTAGAAAAAGTTTTCACAAAATTTTTAATAAAAATTGTAAGTTCGAATCTTTGGGATAAGAAGTTACATGAAGATTTATTGCAAAATTGTAACAAAAAATCAAATCGATTCTGTGACGGAATGGTTAAATCATTTGGAATTTTAATTTTTTGTAATATTGTTGCAGAAATCATGAGTTCGAATCTCAGTTTGAAACATTTTATATAGTGTTTATCTTTGGTCATTTTGGGGAAACTAGGTTTTTTTTGCAGATTTTAACATTTAAAAATAATTTTTGAATCCAATATTCACGACTTTTTTGCACTTAAAAAACATGAAACAACGCTGATATCGGTTATCAGTACACCAGGAAAAACTGGTAAAAACTAAGAATAATAAGAAGGAAGAATTCATTGCAATGTCAGTCGTATGAATAGAAAATGCATGTCATGGATGCAATAAATGAGAAAAGTATTAAAATCAGTTGTATGCAAGAAAAAGTGGGAGCAGGAAAAATTTTCATTTCATTTATTTTCCTTTTTTTCTTTCTATATGTTTTATTTAGCATAAAATCCGAGCACAACAACAATGTACAAAACGAGTGAAAAAAATAATGTAAATGCATGTAAAGAAATTTTCGCTTCTGGCATTTTAACAGTGAAAAGCTTTTTACAGTAAATTGCATGGCTGATAAGAATTTTTGATGAATTTATTATGAAAAGAACGGAATATTAACAATGTTGCATGGAATAGTGGGAGGTTCATATCTCATAAATTAACACGGAATAAAATGGATTTTAGCTCTCATTGTTAATGAACATTCTATGTTCTGGCATACAATTTATTATGCAAATTTAATTTAGTTAAGATTGCATGGGTGATTTTGCTGATTACTGGTTGACATTGTTGAGTGATTGCTGCACAAAAAGGGTATGCGTTTAATTTAATTTTAAAATGTTAATTTTTCACGATGAACTTGACTTGAAAAGTCAAGGATATGGTCGAGAAGTGGGGGGATGGAGGGTCATACCCTTAAAGCCTTTAAAATTTATTCTTGATCTAGATATTATAGTCTATAACAGTGGTGACCAACCTTTTTTGTGCCGCGGCACACCTTGTGAGTAAGTTAAGACCAAAACCGCATGCGGAGCACGGCTCGTGGTACTTTTCGAAAAAAATTCTGCACACTAGTTGCTGCGGCACACCGGTTGGCCATCACTGTTCTATAATATTGTATGTAGCAATTTTGAACCTCCATAAAATATCTATTCATGTCCATGAATAGATGAACCAACCCCTTTGCTCCATCACTTTCCCCAAACAACCTTAAGAACCGAACCAAAAGCTCCACAATTACTTATACCAGCCATAAATTAAAATTCAAAAACTACTAATCAAGATACCAATTTTTATGACCATTGTGAACTTCCACAAGTACAGAAGAAGAAGACTTCACAAAATAGAAATTGCAGCAATACTTGAAGCATTTTCAATGCGGTTTCCCAAGTCTTTATGTTTCGAAATACATAAATAAAATTTTATTGAGCGAAGATATTAAAAAAAAGCTGAGCACCAAAAACAATGAGGAATTGCGGACGATAAATTATCCGATGGCTGTTCCTACAATTTATCATCAAGTCGAAGAGATTTTTCCGACCATTTAATTGCGAGATGTGTGATTAATAAATTAAGAATTTGCTCATGACTCAACAGAAAGTGTGTCAGAAGGATATCAGTTGGGATATTTGGGTTAAATGAAGATTTTTGGCAGAGTTGAAGCTGGATTTTGAGATTTTTTGAAATTTTTTGGAAGTGCCAAAATTTTATCCTTAAATTAGATTAATTTCTAAAAATTTTGAAAGTGCCAACCCTATGTCTTAAACATCGAAGCTATCCTTTATAGACATGACAAATAGCATTTTTTTCTTATTTTTTAATTCCATAAAAATGACCAGAGCTTTCTTCAAAAGACGAGGATATGCTCATGAATCAATTACTCTTGGCCACACATACCAAAAATAATGTTGATGATGGCAACAACAGCAGTGGTCAAAGCGGTTTTCATTGTGGCTCAGAGGCGTGGATTAAAATAAAATTTATTGAATTTCTGTTCCTTTATTTTTTAAAAAGGTATGTATAATGAAGATGTAAGCACGAAAGATATTCAAATGAGTTTCATGCTCAAGTTATATAAGAAATATGCTTCAGATTTAGGTCAATATTGAATATCATTTATGCAGTAAATGCATCCAACAATGGCAGTCATTATTTTTAATTTTCATTTGCATAAGTTGATGTAAACTTACATTTTAATGGAAAGTTTTCTTCTTTTCTTTTCTCGATAAAAATGAATTTAGTTATGTTTTATTTTTGTTTTGGTTTGTTTTTATGTTATCCATTGACAACTTAAAGCTGAAAAGTAACAGAATTTTAACTAAATTTTTATACTTTAAGAATATAAATTAGTGTAAGTTTGCCATCAAATTTTAAGGCATATTAAAAAGTCATCTAAAATAATTCAGTTGGAAAGAGTTCGAATCTCGGTTTTTGTACAAAAATTTAATTCTATGCAGTGTATATAATGTAACTTGACTTTTTTTTTTTGGAAAAACAAAAAAAAAAAAAATTTTCCACGAACAAGATGAAAACAAAAGCTCTGCGATGTCAGAATAACGAACTTTCATATTTCAAACGAGAGCTTTATTTCATACAAACCTTGGTTGCAAGTCTTGCTTTCATGAAAATAGTGAAATGAGCTTTTTTGAAAGTTTAATAATTTTTGTTACAATTTTGTTTAAAATTGTTTACTAATTATAATTTACAAGTATTTATTTCATGATTCAAATAATTAAGTTTAAATAATATTTTAATTCTTCTTCACAAGGAATTTTTTAAAAATGACTTTTCAGATGAAAAAGCTTAATATCACTTAAAGCTTAAAGATTAAATCATTACCATCATCATTAATTTTTTTTTTTTCAAACATACTTATTCATTTTATGATCATCAACTATATTCATTCAGTAATAGTCATAAACCCAAATATTTAAGTCCTTACAATCCATGTTAGAAACACACAATTAATGTCCTCATAAATATTGATAAGCACTAACTCTAACAATAATATTCCTAATCGGAAGGAAGGAAGAAAGTTCAAGGTTGTACAGTGCTATCAAAATAATTCTTGTAATAATTTTCATATCTATTGCACGCAAGACTGAGTAGCAAGTAGCTTCTTAATGATCATCACTTGTTACATACATATGTTCCTGCTCACATAACAAGCACAATCATTTCTATGGGAGAGAAAAGTGACTTTAGAATTGTAAATTGTTTTGTTTAACTTGTAAAATTTTCGATTGGTTGAGTTAATGTGAAAGGATTGAGACCTTGAGTAAAATGATTACTAGAATAATAATTGATTATTATTTTCTTTAAATAAATCCAGTGAATTTTGCATTTTGTCTGTCATTTTGTTTGACGTTAAGCTATATTTGATAGTCAAAAATTCACCAGAAATTATAGGAATCTTTCTCTTGTGAAGTATATAATTTCAGACAAAAATGTCTAAAAATTTGAGTGATCCTCTTGTGAAGTATAAGATTTTATATAAAAATTAATATTTTTTGCTTTTTAAAATTTAAACATATTAATTATCAACACCACTGTAAATTATTAAACTTAAGATAATTCTCAACCCTAGACTCCCATCAACATCCTTCCTACTAAAGAAATTACAATTTTTGTATAGAATAATTGAGACTTAAAATAATAGAAATTTTCAAACATTCATTCTATTTTTTCTTTAAATATACCAAAAAAAGAAGTAAAATAAAACAGAAGTAAGATGAAGAAAATGAAAAATAAAGTAAAATGATAAGAAGAAAATTTACAGAACAGAACAGAACGAGAATCAACATATCAAGAAAAATAATGATAACAATAATTATGACAAGGAAGAAGACATAGATATAGAATAAGGAGGAAGTTAAAGAGAAAGAATGAAAGATAGTAGATAAAAAAGTTTACATGATGATAATGAATGAGAATACGCAAAATTATGACGACGAGAATTTTTTTACTTCCATTACATTTACTTACACAATCATTAGACTTCAAATGCATAAAATTATTTTCGTTATTATTTGATGTTATACTCTATGTTTACATGTGAGACATGATATAGAACATAAAAAAAATATATAATTTGTCGTCTTCGTTCGCTCTTCAATGAGTCTATAATGATAATGATTTTGAGAAGAAATACATTTTACGGTGAGAAAAAAAAGGTAAATTATTTGAATTTTTGGAAGGTGTGGGCATTTCGATATTTAATATAGGTAAAGAAATTCTTTGAGGGCTTGATTCCTGAATATTCCATATTTTATGTAAATTGCCCATTTCGTAAAGGGCTCGTTCACTTATTACGTAACGCAGGGGGGGGGGGTCGAGAGGAGAACAATAGAATTTCTGAGAATTCCATTGTTCTTTTTTGAAATATGACCGTTATTTTGTTACGTAATAAATGAACGATACCAAACAAAAAAGTTTAAAATTTTGAGTGTAAATTTACAAAATGCTACAGGCAAAGTACGTTAATTCTCAACTTAATTTTGATACTAGTGGCCCTCGATTAGAGTAATTCTTTGGTTCCGGAAAATCAACTCAAATTGAAAATGACCCTTAAAAAAATAAAATTTGAATTTTAGTTTGGGGCCGTTCACTTAGTACGTTCGCTTTTTAAGGAGGAGGCGGGCAAACAAAAGAAAAAATTTTCATAAAAAAACGTAACAAAGGGGGAAGGGGGGTCTAAAAAGTCGTTTTTTGCGTAACGTACTAAGTGAACGACCTCTTTGGGGACACTTCAGTTCCTCAAATCGAGTCTACTCACATCGAGCCTCCAGTTAATTTCATCAAAAACCTAACCACAAAATGCCCAAACCTTGAAAAAATATTGAACAAAATTTTCATTTCAACCACCAACGAAGAGGACGAGAAAGTATGAAAAAAAAATAAAAAAAAATATTTATATAAAAAAACGTAATGAAAATAAAAAAAAAAAAAATGTAGAAACATAAAAAAAAATATTATTTTTTTTTCTATATTACATCACGATACGAAAATATGGTAACGAAATGACAAATGTGATTGTGAAATATGAAATTTGATTTATTTTTTATATAATCTAATTTTTTTGATTTTTTTTTCTAATGATGATTTACTTCGATGATTCGACATGTATTTATTTTTTTACAGTCTATTGAAAAATAATTATTTATACTTATAATATTTTTTCAGTAGATGTTGGGTCTTCGGGGAACTTTTTTTTATGTCCTAATGAACATTTTTTCCTTCATCTTTGATGGACTTACCTGGAATGAAAATAATAGAAAATATTTTTTATTAAAAATCCATGAAAAAGTTGAAATGTCAATAAATTATAGTGAATTATTTATTAAGCACAATGGGCCCAAAAAGGGACTTTTTGGAAATAATTCATAATATTTTGGTGGTTGGTAGCCCTGGTCCTAGGGATCATAAAAATATAAAACTTTTGGCATATAACTCTAATAGCCGCTCAGGAGAACTTGAAATGTGTTTTGGGCACTAATGATTTTCGAAAAATTCCTGTGCCTCACTGTGTGGATGAAATTTCACAAACTTTTTTTTATTCGTTCAATACTTGCTTTAACTTTCATGGAAAAATACCAAAAATATTTTTAATCTAAAAAAAAGTGGTCAAAAAATTAAAAAAGTCCAAAAAAATGCGATTTTTTTGACATTTTTGCCTCCTGTGCCTACAAGTTGGTCTTAAAAAATCTAAAAACTTATGATTATTATAGCTAATAAGTAGACCTACAAAAAACATTGCATTCATTACTTCCAAAAACGTCATTTAGTGCTTCAAAAATTAGGTCAAAGGTCAAAATTTTCGATTTTTTTGGTATTTTTTGGGTTTGGGGGCCTATATGACCCACTAAATGACCACGGCATAATGTCAAGTGACATTATTTTTGTAGTTTCTATGTTGAACTACAAAATTAGGCAAAAAAAAGCAAATTTTTTCCGGTCCCCCGAATCACCAGGGACCCCCAAAGAGGGTCTGGTAGGGGTGTCCTCGAAACAAAAAAATTCATATCTCAAAAATATCTTCACCATATTGTCTGAAACTCTCAGAAATGATAGAAAACATCAATACGGATCATTTTCAGTCATTTCGGCCTAATAAAAATTTGATTTTTGGTCTTTATAGTGATTTCGCTGATTTTCGAGCTTGGTCAAAAATCGAGTTTTCATTTTTCGACTCCTACCACCTCAGGATGACTTTATATTTTATTATTTTAATGAATTCTTATAGCTAAGCATAGTACGCATCCAACGAGGTATAAAACATGATATATGGTCAAGATATGGCAGAGTTATGGCCAAAAAACTGAAAAAATGGTCAATTTTTTGAGGGTTTGACAACTTTCATCTCACGTTTTCATTCATATTTCATCAAAATTTCAAGTATATGTGACAAATTTGGTATCGTTGGAAAGGTTATTGCTTCAGCTATACAATAAAATAAAAATCTAAGTTTGAAAGTTCCTCAGTAGACCAGAAAACTTACAAAAGTTTGTCTTGTCCTCCCGTACACAGCAAAAATTAAAAATTTTTATTTTTGTGTTTTTTCCACAGTTTTACACATGAACTTTCATAATATGATCAATAAAAGATTTTGCAGTCATTACTTCCTGCATACAGGTTCATAGAAAAATCATCAAATTTTCGAATATTTTCGATTTTTTCGTAAAAATTGTATTTTTTTCTATGAACCTGTATGCAAGAAGTAATGGCTGCAAAATCTTTTATTGATCATATTATGAAAGTTCATGTGTAAAACTGTGGAAAAAACACAAAAATAAAAATTTTTAATTTTTGCTGTGTACGGGAGGACAAGACAAACTTTTGTAAGTTTTCTGGTCTACTGAGGAACTTCCAAACTTAGATTTTTATTTTATTGTATAGCTGAAGCAATAACCTTTCCAACGATACCAAATTTGTCACATATACTTGAAATTTTGATGAAATATGAATGAAAACGTGAGATGAAAGTTGTCAAACCCTCAAAAAATTGACCATTTTTTCAGTTTTTTGGCCATAACTCTGCCATATCTTGACCATATATCATGTTTTATACCTGTGTATATAAAACTGTGGAAAAAACACAAAAATAAAAATTTTTAATTTTTGCTGTGTACGGGAGGACAAGACAAACTTTTGTAAGTTTTCTGGTCTACTGAGGAACTTCCAAACTTAGATTTTTATTTTATTGTATAGCTGAAGCAATAACCTTTCCAACGATACCAAATTTGTTACATATACTTGAAATTTTGATGAAATATGAATGAAAACGTGAGATGAAAGTTGTCAAACCCCCAAAAAATTGACCATTTTTTCAGTTTTTTGGCCATAACTCTGCCATATCTTGACCATATATCATGTTTTATACCTCGTTGGATGCGTACTACGCTTAGCTATAAGAATTCATTAAAATAATAAAATATAAAGTCATCCTGAGGTGGTAGGAGTCGAAAAGTGAAAACTCGGTTTTTGACCAAGCTCGAAAATCAGCGAAATCACTATAAAGACCAAAAATCAAATTTTTATTAGGCCGAAATGACTGAAAATGATCCGTATTGATGTTTTCTATCATTTCTGAGAGTTTCAGACAATATGGTGAAGATATTTTTGAGATATGAATTTTTTTGTTTTGAGGACACCCCTACCAGACCCTCTTTGGGGGTCCCTGGTGATTCGGGGGACCGGAAAAAATTTGCTTTTTTTGCCTAATTTTGTAGTTCAACATAGAAGCTACAAAAATAATGTCACTTGACATTATGCCGTGGTCATTTAGTGGGTCATATAGGCCCCCAAACCCAAAAAATGCCAAAAAAATCGAAAATTTTGACCTTTGACCTAATTTTTGAAGCACTAAATGACGTTTTTGGAAGTAATGAATGCAATGTTTTTTGTAGGTCTACTTATTAGCTATTATAATCATAAGTTTTTAGATTTTTTAAGACCAACTTGTAGGCACAGGAGGCAAAAATGTCAAAAAAATCGCATTTTTTTGGACTTTTTTAATTTTTTGACCACTTTTTTTTAGATTAAAAATATTTTTGGTATTTTTCCATGAAAGTTAAAGCAAGTATTGAACGAATAAAAAAAAGTTTGTGAAATTTCATCCACACAGTGAGGCACAGGAATTTTTCGAAAATCATTAGTGCCCAAAACACATTTCAAGTTCTCCTGAGCGGCTATTAGAGTTATATGCCAAAAGTTTTATATTTTTATGATCCCTAGGATCAGAGCTAGCAACCACCAAAATATTATGAATTATTTCCAAAAAGTCCCTTTTTGGGCCCATTGTGTTAAGAATTGAATTGAAAATATTTCAATCCTTAAAAATGTTTAAAAATGTCGCCCATCCTTCACAAATTCCTTTGACATTTAAAGTTCCTAGAACTCAAACTCAAAAGTCTCCTTTAATCTCATCAAAATTGAATTCAACGAACAAAAGAAAAAAGAAATTCTTAAAAAAATGCGAAGGATCAAGATTAAAAAAATAGATGAATAAGTGATGAATGTAGGATGAAGATCGAGAAAATGGAGAAAAAAAAAATCCAAGTTTATTGACATTTTTCGAGACTCGTTAGTGTTGGTTTCATCATAAATATATGTCATGAAAGTTAGTTTCCATAGTGCTGTTTAGTGATGAAGACATAAAACCACTCAAAAGCTCAAATTCAAAAGATTTCAGATAAAAAAAACTTTTAAAAGATTTAGTGTGGTTAATCCAGTACTTGGAATTTGGAATGACTGACGATAAAAAAAGTTTTGTAATTAATTTTTCATTTAAACCAAAAATTCTATTCATTTTTTTCTGAGAGAAGAATTTAATTTTTGTTAAAAAATATTTCAAGCTGAAGGAGATTTTAAATTGAGCTTAAAGTTAGTAAAACTTTGAGAATGCAAAAAAAAATATTTTTTGAAAACTTCAATCAATTTTGTGCATGAAAATCCAATTATAAAGGGATATTTGCAGCATGAAATAGATGGAAGTGGATTAAAGTCTGTGGAATTTTTCCAGAGTAGAATTAAATTGTGATTTTAAGAGATTTTTTGTTAGAATGAATGATTCAAAATAGGTGTGTAACTGACAAGCAGTTTTTTTTAAAAATTTTAAAATTTTCTAATTTTGGTAGGAACATATTTGACGAAAAAAATTAAAAATTTGTTTTCTAAGAAAAAAATTAAGATTTTATTTTATTGTTTTTGAAGAAAATAATAAAATTTATTTATTCTTAAAAATCAGACAAATTTCTTCATGCAATGTTCCAATTATGAATGGAAATTTATTCAATTAAATATGAAAATTTTATACAAATTTAATTTTAACTTTTGTCTGCACATAATGAAGTCATACATATGCAGACAATTTTTGTATAATAATTAAATTCTAGGAAAAATATCAAAAATATATAATTAAAAACTTTTACATTTTTCAAAAATCAAATCTAATTAATTCCCAATGACTAACTCACAAAAATGCTTAAAATTCATAAAATTTAATTTAATTTTCATCTGTCAGAAAAATATCATCTTTCTCATTCTACAATCTCTAAAAGATTCATTTTAATAATTCAAACAATTTTCTTCAGTATGTCATTGTATCTGCTGTATCTGCTTGTACTACTTCTGTTTGCCTTGTATCATTGTCAAAAGATTTAATTTCATGGAGAAAATCTCGTATTGTATGAAATAATTTTAGATTAAGAGTATCGAGAAATAATTCAAAATGTTTTCAATTTCAGCAAATGCTACAGCAGTTTATTACCTTCTGCTTTCAGGCGACAATGTCAATGAAATTCTTGTACATACTTGAAACTTTCAAATATTGAAGCTTTTGATGTGAAAATATCTGAAGATATGCTTTTTATGGAGAAGTTGTTGAATGAATGAGTTACACATGTGATTTGAACTTTTCTTGTATTTATAAAAGATGTTTGGATGGAGAATTATAGGGATTGGAATATTCACATCTTGGATTTTGAAAATGGACTCAATTTTGTTCCTAAATAAGTAGGGTAAAAAATCTATTTTTCCGGACAAAATTGTACTTTGCAAACTTTGAAGGGAAGAAGTTCTTCAACCAAGCAATTTCAGCTTCCCAAACTGAACTGAAGTTGTAAAGCAACATAGACAGTACCTGTTCAAATTACTTGGATTTAATTATTTGCAATGGAAGTTCCAAAAAATTTGATTTAAAGTTGAATTCTATTTATCCGGACAAAATTTTATTTTTCCGGACAAAAAATTTTATTTTTCCGGACAAAAAATTTTGTTTTTCCGTGCAGATTTGAAAAGTTAGCCTTGAAAAATTTTGATTGAAAAAATGTCAACAAACAATATTTTTTATAAATAAAATGGGATAAAATGCTAAATTTAAAATTCAATAAGGATGAATGGACATGCATTTACAATTTTAAACCTGACCTTATCATGAAACTTAACTTCTTAACTTATTTCCAATTAAACTTCAGAAAAGTTTTAATTCTTTCAAATTTTTCAACAATCATGACAAACTTCCCTTCACAAATATCAAGCATTACAGACTATCTTGCCATGTTTCTAATTTTGTTGCAGAAACCAATACAATTCCAGGTATAATTCCTTCATTAAGGACCTTCCTTTTTTTGAATTAAATTAAAAGATTAAATAAAATTTTGAAATTTTTAAGATGATTAGCTGATTTAGCTAGATGACTAGCTAGGATTAAGACTTTAAATGCCAGTATGTAGACATATCAAAACTATATACCTCATGAAAACAAAAAATTAAAGGTTCAAAATGAAATTCATTTATTTAAAAATTAATTGATGCAATAAAATCGTGGTAGTAAATAGAGACATGAAAATAATACAGCATGACTTGAAATTAACTCCTTGGTCTTCTAAACTTGATGTATAAAAAGTTCTTGATTCCCGAACAATATAATAGATTTTTTGGAAAACTTGATGATGATGATTAAACATCTTGCTGAATTCTGATGTTTTAAGTCATTTCCAGTTACTTATTTCTTCAAAAGACTCGATTTTGTACAAATTTAATGATGATTTCAATTGAAAAAAATGTAAACAAAACACAAAAATTTCAATGACAATTCAGATCAAAAACCGTCCGGAAAAATAGAATTTTGAAAAATTTTGTCCGGAAAAATAAAGTTAAATTTTCAACTCAGCAAAATTGGAATATCTGGTTAATGGTTGACTAATTGCAAGTAAACTAAATTTAATTTGAAACTAGGAGTCTTAAGCTGTGATTTAAGCTTAATAAGTTTAATCAGTTCTCTTTCTTAATATGAAATTTTTCATCCATAAGATTTGTTGAATTTTGTATGAAAAACGATTTTTTGTGATTTTGACTCTTATGGCAGTTCCATTTTTGAAAAAAATATTTAGAAATTGTACTTTTCAAGATAAACAACATTATTCAGGTTTAAATTTAATTTTTAAAAGCAAAGATTTCGTAAAAATTAAATTTTTTGATTTTCAAAAACTGTCCGGCAAAATAAATCGTTCGGAAAAATAGATTTTTTACCCTAAATTAATAAAGAAAGTTTTATTTTTTTGGATTCAAATAAAAGATTTTTCATCTTTTGAAATACTTAAAAAGTTTTAATTAAAAAATTTCAAAATTTTTTTATAAGCTTTAATTCATGACTATATTGAAATCAAATTAAATAAATTTTTTTGACTCCAAAAAAAAATCTAAAATTCAAATTGGTTTACAAAAAATCTACTTTTTGCCACTGAAACTATTCAGTTCTAAAAGAACACGATGTGAATATCCTATCAAATGTTTCAGATAAATATTTACAATCACATAAAATTACATCTGATAAAGATTGTCAGTCAGTACAAAGAAAGCAAAATATTTGCTCTCAAAAGTTGTTTACTCAAAATATTTTATCTCTAAATTCAGTTGCAGAAAAGTTCAAAGAAAATTCCAAAGCTTTGCAACATTCCATTTTATTATCTCTCAATTTGAAAACCAAACTTACATTTCTCAAAACTTTAGAGCAC
The DNA here is from genome assembly GCA_026123125.1 of Chironomus striatipennis. Taxonomy (NCBI): domain Eukaryota; kingdom Metazoa; phylum Arthropoda; class Insecta; order Diptera; family Chironomidae; genus Chironomus; species Chironomus striatipennis. The sequence goes on from CM047394.1 coordinate 31,933,834, forward strand.
ACACACACAAAGAAGAATCATGAAAAGTTTCAAAATCAACAGATTTTCAATTAATTTCATATTTTTTGCAAGCTAAATTGTGGAAAAGATGGAGGAGAATTAGTGCAAATATTGACACAGTTATAATTGCGAGAAGCACGAAAGTATAAACCTTAATAATCACGCTTATACTTGTAGACGAAAAAGGATAGGATTAAGAGTATAAAATTCATTTTTGATAATTAAAGAAATATTCATAAGACAGACGAGAGTAAGGTTGATGAATTAATACCTAATCTGCAGTATGCAGAAGAATACGGGAGCTATTCATTAATGATGTCCTAAAATATTTAATCTTTACCTAGAAACTTATTTATTTGAGATTTTGAACCAAAATTTCATGAAAAAAAAAACCAAAAAATTCACAAAATTAAGGAACATTATTTATGATTGTCCCCCCAAAATCAACGGAGTTTTCCGTCACTAAAGTCGTTGCCAGGGGCTTAGCCAGAAATTTTTTGAGGGGGGTTTTTGACATTTTTTTGTATGGAACGAAAAATTTAGGGGGGGGGGGGGGGTTCTGGGATTTTTTTTCCCGAAAAACCCTAGCAAATTGAAGAAATTTCCCGAAAAATGAGGGTTAAAACCTGCAACCCCCCCCCCCTGGCTACGCCTCTGGTCGTTGCCATGAGAACTACGTTAAGTCCCTCCGCTGAGTTATTAATTTTTCTTATTTCAGATTGCAAACAAGCTGGCAAACATCAAGGGACACGTGAATCAACAATAATCAATTTTTTGTTGTGTGTTTGATGTTGTCCAATATGTGACTCAATTCCGCATGCATTTGTGTTTAACAAAATGAAAAATTTTACACAATTGTACATACAATAAATCATAACCATGCTTGTTAATCGGATTAAAAGTTCAGTTATGGTACGCAATGTACAATCAATCCAATAAGTCCTCATATTAAGCCACAATGTTGAATAGTTAGTGCCATAGGAATTGATTCAGATTGGAAATTCGAGACAAAAGTTCAAGGATTTTGCAATTCATGTACATGAATGTATCTTGTAACCTTTAAGCATCAAGAAGATCCATCTCATATTATTATCAATTCAAATTCACTTTCAAGTTTCAAGCCAAAAGGGAATGATAAAAAAATTTGTGTAATAAAATTGCTCACTCTTTTTTTATCAATTTTTATCGCTTCCTTCTTAACACTTACACAAGGGTTAAGTATAAAACATAGCTTCGGATCAGCTGTTAAAGAGCATGCTGGACTAAAAGGTACGTGATATGAACTCATATGCATATAAATTACTCATGATTTGAACTTTTGGATACTCAAAGTAAAAACACTTACAATTGAACCTAACATCCTCATCCTATCCACATCCAATACCCCAAACTGACATTATGCATTGCAAAAAAATTCAGTTCGCATGAAAAATAAAAAAAAATTCCATCACTTTATTAACTTCCTCAACCAACATTGTAATTTTATAGAGCACTTCAAGATTGAGAGATAGATGCAGCTAGAATTTTTAATATTTAATACTTCGTCTTCCGTATGTTGATGTTGCAGAAAGGAGGAACTCAATTGAAGGGAAAGCAAAAATAAAAAATAAAAGTACATAACAACAACATCAGCTAATAAAATTTAATAGAAAAGTAAAGAGCGCAATGCAATGTATAGAAAGTAAGGCAAGCAAAAAAACGATTCACGTAGTACATTTTGTGTGTATCTGATTAGTTTGGTATATAATAATTTGCATTATGCAATAGGGAAAAATTAAGTGGTGGAAGCAGAAGAAAAAAGGGTAAATACATTGAAATTTTACTTAGTTGAAGCTTTAGTATGTTTTCGACTCATGATGAGGTGTAATTTAGTTTAGGAATATGTGTGGAAGAATAAGACATGTGGATGTGAAGTAAGAGAGTTATTAGAGTAAAAAGTTTAAAGCACAGAGTCAGATTTTGATGGAAATTGGGAAAATTTGATATAATCTTTAAATGCAACTTATAAAAAAAGTTCCAGTTCTTACATCGAGAACATTCCTGAAATTTTGGTATAAAAGTTTTAGAGAGTCAGAAATTTATGTAAATGAAGGTACGAAGTAGGAAAAAAAGTTTGAAACTGTCAAAAATCATTATGATCAGTTCTTCAGCGTTTTGATGGTTAATTCCAAACCCTTCTGACAACCTCTCTTAACTATATGCTAGTGATTACTACCTTAACCCAAATAAATCCCAAAAACACCTCTCAATCTTCAACTTCGAAGCCACCAAATTCAAAAGAACACATAATAAAATCTGCTCTAAGAAGAATTTGAGGTTATAACATTGACAATTGAATCTCATTGGGTTAATTGAATTAGCAATTAACTTGCTATAATAATATATTCTCATTTGAATTTTACGAACCTGTTTTTGAGCTCAATGAATATTTTAACATACATGTGAAAATAAATGTAAAATTGGATTTAGGTTTGGATTTGTTTAGGAGAAAAGCTTTATTTGCATTTAAATTACATTGTTTATGGGATTTTGAATGAGACTTGATTACACACGTGTTTATGTTACATTTTAATTATGGTTTCGGATGATTGGATCGGGTCAAGGCAAGGTGGAAAGTTATGATTGAAATAATCAGCACAACCAACAGAATATTTAGCTCAGGATTTCTATGGATGGAAAACAATAAAAAACCACAATCTAAAATTTCAATTGAAAAGGCTTAGAGTCAATCCAAGTATGTATGCATATAGTGAAAAGTCTAAACCCAATCGTTCATTTGCAATTCATTGATAAGAAGAACAATGCAACAGCTCAATATGGTGCTGAAAGCTAATAACAATAATTCTACTTTCTCATTTTCGCATGATTCTTGTTAATTATTAGTTTGTTCTATACTCAATGGAAATGTAGTAACCGCAGAACATGGAAGAAGATTTCAACAACTTTTGGGAATTGTTTATAAATTATGTCTTTTAAAATATTGAATTTTCAGGTTCTGTTTTGTTCCAAAAAATGTGTGTTCATGTAAATTCTCTAACTTAACCTCAAAACTTCCAAAACTATAATTCAAAGCTTAAACTTTTCAAATCGATTTTCAAATGATCAAAAAAAATTTTGCTGAGCATTTTTGACCTATTTGAACAATTTTGATCAATTTTGATCAGTCCCCTATAATATCTTAAACTATGACATCATTTATCCACTCCCCCCAAGATTACACAACAAACAGAAAATCAAATTTCAAGTTCATGATCATTTGTCAAATGCAATGTGAAAGGCACCGACATGCGATATGTGAGCACAGTTATTAATATTAATAATATTTCCAATCGGAAACGACTGACTACATGAGTAATCGTGCAAGTACACACACGTAGGTTAGTCACATATGTTTTGAAGAAAAAAAAAATAATAAATTTCTGCATGAAACAAAATGAATTAGTTACGTTTCAATAAATGCAAATATTGTGTTTATAATTGTGCTTCTTATTTCTATTTACGGCTGCTAATAATGTGTATTAATGCTGAATTAATAATTAATAAAGTGAATTTTGATGAACTTATTTTCAGATTTCCAATCTCATTGGATGAAAAATGAGAATTGAATTTGATTTAATTTGACAGCTGACGACCTATCAAATCTCAAATTAGAATGGAATGTTCCGATGCTTCGTGTCGATAGAATTATGTACAATAAATGCATTAGATAGCGACGGCTGTGATGCTATTTTTGGAATTTAATAAATGGAATGTCAATTGAATTTTGTGTTGATGATTAAATTAGTTTGTCTTAAACCGTCTTAAATTAAAACATTATTGTATTGAAATATGCATTTTGAATTAATAATTTTTAAATTTTTTCAATTTTCGATTTTTTAATTTTTTCAATTCTCTGACTTTTAAATTTCAAATTTTTTAAATTTTTTAAAATTTCGTGACATTTTAAAAATTTTAAATTTTAAACTATAAATTTGAATTTTCAATTTTTAAATTACTAAATTCTTAAATACTATTTTTCAAACTTTTTTTGAACAATTTTTATAAGCTTTTTCACTGACTGGAAAAAAATCTTAAGCCATTAACATATAATCACTATTTAATAAAACCGATCACTTACAAATTTGATTCCCATTTATCTCAAAATCGACACCAAACAATCAACCCAAAATACAACATCATTTTGTCATCGACACTAATTCTATTGTGTCCTAATTACACTGTGAAATAAGATAGAAATAAAGATAACTAAGTTTCACTAGAGCTTTCATATAACATTATTGACTAATTACTTGCTTGATTAATTAATTAGTAAATTAATTAAAACTCAATTTATCCAATTTATTTAACAAATTGTTGATTAATGAGAAATAGCATTTTATAGGAACAAGAAGAACATCTGTAAATTATGATTGATTTATTTACTGTTGGTAAATTAAATAAAGTATTTAAAGTGAAATATTCAAGTCAAGCATCATCAAAAAGTCCACGAGAATCAAATAAATCAACTAAACCACAACTTTTGCGTAATAATATTAAATCGACTTCACATTAACAGCTTCGATGTCATCAACAATTCATATTTCGATGGAAAAAAATGTACGACATTTAATGAATTATGCATGAAACAAGTCAGTGTTGAGTAAGTGATTGCATTAATCAGAACTATTTTATTTTATTGTTCATCATTTAAAATGGTCAACTTTTTATATAAATACATGAGGTGGGAATTTCCATTTTTAGATATTCTAAACTTGGTCATACATACATAAGGAGGAACTTTTTCAAAATTTATTTCCTCAACGGAAATATATTTTTTTTATTGCCAGGGATTTGAATTAATTTTCTCTATTACTGATGAGGGGTCGTTCACTTATGATGTCCAATTTTTAGAGGGGGAAGTGGGTCTGAGGCTGTGTGACAGTTTTAAACAATAGAATTTTTTTGTATGAATATTTTGTAACAGAGGGGGGGGGGGAGGGGTCTAAAAATCCAAGTTTTTGATGGACGTCATAAGTGAATAGTCCCTGACTTGTCTTGATGAAGGATGTGTAGTGTACCGTTAGATTTATTATTTAGTTGACATGACAAAGTTTTGAATTTAATTTTAGAAAATAAAATAAAAAATTGTTGATTCTTCTATTTTTGAATTTTAAATTAAAATATAAGGTTATGTGAGTTTATAGTTGCATTTGAAGGTGTCTAATATATGCTAATTAAAAAATTAAGTTTTTAAATATTTTTAGTTGATATTTTCACAAATTTTTTTGTTTTTTGGGAGGTTAGTTTAGAATAGTTGAATTTGTTGTCAGAAGTACGCAATTAAAAATTTAAATAAGATAATAAAAATTATTTCATAAGACTTAAAATATTTTTTAAAAAATGGCATAAAATACCATACTCGCCAATGTTCTCAATGAAACACCCCATCACCCCTAACTCAACATTTTTTCAATTAACTCAACTCAACCCCCTTTAAAGAAGAAAATTATCATCAAAATTCCCAATTATCATATTTTCATCATAAGGCACAAGAGACAATTTTTAAAGAATTCCTTAAATTTTACATTTGTTGAAAATGTGTTCATGTGTGAAGCATTCGTTCCTATTAATCCTCTTTATATTACCACAAAAATTCCTCAAATATCATCAATCCTTTCAATACTGAGTATACTCGTGCTGATGATAATGAGATTGTTAAGTTTGAGAATTTTTGTTTTGAATTTTCATCGCGCAGTTTTTTTTTAAAAATGATTCGGAAATAATGTAAATATTTTATATCATATTTTAAAGTAGCTGGTTTGTGACTTTATTTTGCAAAATAAAATTTTTTTGAATTAAAACTTTGCATCAAAAATAATTTTTGAATGAATATTTTGCTGCTGATGCTGGAGAAAAATATGAAATAAAAAAAAAATTAAATTTTAGTTGACGTCATTTTCAAAAGATCCCTCTAATACAGTAATGTCCAACCAGTGTGCCGAATTTTTTTTCGAAAAGTACCACGAGCCGTGTTCCGCGTTCGGTTTTGGTTTTGACTTACTCACAAGGTGTGCCGCGACACATAAAAGGTTGGCCACAACTGCTCTTATAAATAAGCTGAATTTCCACTTTCTTTTCAATAAAAAGACAATATTATTAAGTGATTAAGTACAACAAGACGTTATCAGGTAGTCATTGAAGCGATAACGTAAATACACCTCAGTATGTGACAAAAATTCAAAATAAATATACAATCACAGGCATTGCAACACATTTAAGCTAAGCGTAAAAAAAATCTCAGCGCAAAAAATTTTAATCTCACATTTTTCTTCGAATAAACTTAATAATTCTCTAAAATATACTCTACGTATTTACATTAGCAAAAAACAAGCAGACAGGCAGAACACGAAAATCATTTAAATTATCAAGTCGATGAGTTTGAGAAGTTTAGTTTTATTTTATTCATCATACGCGTTAGATTGCGAGAATAATTTTTTTTTCCTTCCTCATTGTTTCCAATTTTTGTGGATGAAAATAATATTTTTTTTCCTCGTTGAGATCTTGTAAGTGAGAAGTTGTGGAAAGAGATATCTGTGAGTTTCCCACGCGCGTGATTTTAAGCGAGCAACTTTTTTTTCATGCCGTTAAAGAAAGTCGTGATGCTGTTTTTTAATAATCCTGGGAATACTTTTTTATTTTTATCATGGTAGAATTTCTGTGAAGGGTGTTGAAGTGTGAATTAAATATTTGTTGCCTGATGTGATGGGTTTTCGGAAGGATAAGTGTACTTTGGAGGGCATTTTTGAATTTATTAATGGAGTAGAGGATCGAAAAGGGTTGTTTGAAGGATTTTGGAGTGTCTTTAAAGTGATGAATGTGTATTAAAGTTAAAAATTAGCCAAAATTGCAAATTAACATTTGAACTTCATGTCAAACTGTTAAAATTAAGCTTTATCTTAAAACAGAACAAAATAATTTCATCCAGATCCCAAACCCCCATAAACCATAGCCAATAGCTGACGAACCCCCCAAAAAACATCCAAAATCTTCCTCAAACCTTCCATTTGCAGAAAGATAATGAGGATTACAAACAAAAAGCTTTACAGTCTGTGCATAAGCATGATGGAGAATGTGAAGGAAGAAGAATAGCGTAGAATGTGTGAAGCAAGTGTAAAGATACGAAAGAGTAGCACGGTGTGAATTAACAGAACATTTTCTTTACTTTTCTGTTTGAATTATCGTCAAATCTCGCATTTCTTTATCTTTTGTATTATTCGCGTGCTTTTCACTCAGCATCAAGCATCAAATTTCTCAAGAGAATTTTACACTCTTCTTGTGCATTTTTTTTTTAATTTTGAAATTCTCATTTTCTTGAAGACATTCATGCAGTTTCAGAAAATGGGAAATTGTAGATAGGGGAATTCCGAATAATAAAAGAGTTTTTAATATTAAATTTTTTCTTGCACGTTTCTGAATTTTCCTTGTATTTTGTGCTTCGTGCACGTGAATTTCGTATGGAGAAGTGGCAACAATTGAAATTTTAATGCTGAGCATCAGCACGAGACTTGCAATGGAAAGTGAAAGCGATTCAAAAAGTTTTCGAAAGAATTTTAAAGTTTTAAAGCTTTTGTAGCATTTTTGCTGTGTACCTAGCATCATAAACTCATTAATGAACACAAAACATCATAATAAATCTATCAATCGTAAATAAGTTCAAGTCATGCTATATTCTATGCTACCAGGTCATCAAACATTATTTTATGATATTTAGGTCGAGGAAAGATCGTAAAATGGTGAAAAAATTTTAATAATGAACATTCATCTTTTTCATTCATAAAATTCTTCATGGTTTTTAGTAGATGTGAAGTGCATAAGAAAAAAAATTTGTCTGAACATTATTGATAATGTTGAAAGGAATTCTTTGATGAAAAATTTCCTATACATTAAATTTTATAGGTTTTTTTTTGAGGGGTGGGATGTGAAAAAGGTCAATTATGTGGGTTTTATTGGCAACGTAAGATATATTTTTGGGACATAAAAAAAATAAGTTTGTTATTATTTTATTTTTATGTTGAGGATGTGAATGGCAATTTTTCACCTTTTTGAAAATAGATTAGATGATTTGACACTAAATTAGCAAATTTAACTCAATTTTAAATTAAATTAATCAATATTTAAAGTATTTTCATCAGAATAAGTATTTGTTGAATTTTTCAACAAGATTCACAAGAATTTTCGTCAAAGTCAATTAAAATATTCATAATATAAATTCATCGAAATTTTATTTTTCTCACAATTGAAATTAATTATTCATTATAGAGTGGATTTTTATTATTTCTGCGAAATTCTGTCAATATAAATTTAAGTGGATATCAACAAAAATCTTGAGAATGTTGGTATTAAGAGATGCTAAAGAGCCACTTAACTGTAAAGTGAATCTCGTTTCTAAATAATGATTAAGATAGACATGCTTGCAAAATATTTCAACTAAAATCAAAATTGAGGAGATTCTTGAAAAGATATTAAATTTAAGATACTTTTTGATTTTTTGTGAATTTTTCCAAAAGTTTTACAAAAAATAATGTAAATTTTGAAAAATTTAAATTAAAAAATCAAACAAATATTTTTTTTCTGTATATTTTATTTGCTATTAGAAAACCAATTTTTGACTTTTTTCAAAAATGTCTTTGAAATTATTTTAAAAAGAAATTTTAACTTTGCTAAAACGATCAGTTTAAATCAGTGGTGTCCAAACTATGCTCCGCGACACACAAGTGTTTCACAAAAAATTTCAAAAAGGTCATGATTTCTGCTTTTATAGTACTTTTAGCAACTATTTTTACACTTTCAAAAATTTGAAATTCCGTGAGAAAATTTTGAAACGAAAAGTGTGTCGTGCTATGAAAAAGTTTGGACACCACTGTTTTAAATCGATCAGTTTAAATATTTCCCAACTAGTTTTACTCAATCTAAGAAATTTAAAAAATCTTCTTTAACCTCTCTCTCATCTGTTAATGATCACCGGCAGTGGCATAGCCAGCAATTTTGAGGGGGGGAGGGGGGCTAAAAATTCAATCTTTTGTATGAAAAAATTGGGGGGGGTGATATTTCTTTTTTTTTGCAAAAAAAACCTAGCAAATTAAAGAAATTTGCCATTGAGGCGGGTGAAAAATCACCCTCCTGGCTACGCCACTGATCACCGGACAAACCTCTAATTCTAATTTATTTTGATTTGTTTTTAATTGACTATTTATTTTATTTTATTTTATTTTTTTTTTCAACAAACAAACAAACAGTATGTCCATGTGATTAATTAAATATTCATAAAGTGATTAATTATTTATCAAGTGACTCAGCATTAACTCGAGATGACTAAACAAACAATCTTTCTTTTTATTGTTATTATTTTTTTAAAAAAAAGTTTTAATTGAAAATGGAAAGTTTTTGTTTTGCTTTCTTATTTGGAAAATAAGCTAAATAAAAACCCTCATTAAAAATTAATGGCGGAAATGTTTTTGAGTGATTCTATTGTTAGGTACTTGACCTCTGACCAAAGCTGACAAGTGCGGTTTGTACTTTTGGGAATTAAAGGAGTGGTTTTGTGATTTTTTTCTGAGTTAATTATGTGAAGAGTTTTAAAGCAAAATATGAGCAAATTTTTCAAAACTCTCACAAAATTTATAATCTCAATAAATTTTATGTCAAAATAACTCAAATGCAAAATCCATTATCATGTTTACGCCGTGACACATGATGAACCATTAAATGTCAACAAAAAAAAACATTTCATTGCAAAATGATGATGACAGATTTCATTAAAATCAATTATCATAAATCTAAATGATATCATTTATATTCACATTAAATTTATGGATGCGATGGAACGTGCTTATTTGGTTGCAATTTTAGCAAATTAACATTAAAAATAATGATGCAAAAATTTGTGGCATTTTTAGATAATTTTAAAGCTATTTATGTCAATTAATTTTTAATGTTTTTTGCTGATTGAAATTTGATTTGAATATGTCTGTATTGGGGGGTCTCGATTTGAATAATTTTTTAACACGAAGACCCCCTTAAATTATTTTCTAGATTCAACTTTATTAGAAAAAAAAATCAAGTTTAGGCATTTCCTTTTAATTATTTACATCTACTCTATAATTTGACAAAAAAATATTCAATTTTTTATTTCAAGGCCAAAAAATCAATTCTGTGAGAATAAAAATTCCCGACCATGTAGATTAAAATCAAATGAAAGTAACAATTCAAATAAATCTCTCAAAAATCTATGCGAATTTACAACAACAATGAGGAAATGTGAGAAGCATTAAATGTGATGAGAAAATCGCATATTCACGGTGATTCAATGATGACTTAATAGACGAATTAATTTACATACTTTAATTTCACGTTGCATTAGAAAAACTTGCAAACTAGTTTACACTTATTAATTTATTTATTAGTTTATTTAGTTTGTGATTCATAATAGCATGTACTTAATTTAATAATTCTACAAACAAAAAGTTTTAACAACTACTTAAGCTTTAAAGTGATTTAAATGAGACACAGAAGTCTAGAGTGAGTTTAACTGAAATAATTAAATAATTTAATGTAAACTGTAGTAATTATTGTCGACATGTTAATTTTTTGTTGTTACTACTGTGGAAGGCAATTGAGCTTATTAAAATCACAAGTGCTTAGGGGCCGTTCACTTATGACGTTCATCAAAAACTTGGATTTTTAGACTCCCCCCCCCCTCTCCCCCAACCTTCTGTCACAAAATCTTCATTCAAAAAAATTCTATTGTTTAAAACTGTCACACAGCCTCAGACCCCCCTCTCCCCCAAAAAATCAGACATCATAAGTGAATGACCCCTTAATCAAGGGCGTAGCCGGGGGGGGGGGGGGTTAGGTGTTTAAATTTTCTTCAATTTGCTAAGGTTTTTTGGGAAAAAATCCCAAAAACCCCCCTAAATTTTTCGTTCCATACAAAAAAAAATTCAATACCCCCCTCAAAAAATTTCTGGCTACACCCCTGCCCTTAACAAAATTAAGTAAAATCTAAAAGAATACTCAATGGACATGATTTATTCAATATAAATTGTCTCTAATTACATTTCCTACCAAATACTTACAGCACCTGTCAAACTTCCGTCTTTACTTCTTCATATTCAATTGCCCAAAAAATGCGATAAATTTTCCTCGAGATAACAACTTAATCACTCATAAAATTTAATTAGCTAATGATTCACCGTCATCATCATGAAGACTGACTGTAGTAATTAAAAATTCAGTAGACTAGAGATTCATTTATGTCACCTTTATTAATTCTCAAAATAAAGCTCAAGTTCACTTGTTTATAGCAGCACATTCCATCATAAACGTCCGTACTTCATTTAAAACTCTTAAAAAATTAAAAAATTTTATGTCAACTTTAGCTGCTCATATCTGAAGAGGTACTTGAGTGCTTCTTGTTTTTAATCTTCGCATTCATAATATGCATAATCATCAACACTTAAAGTATAAACGAGAGTTGAACGAATGAAACTTTTTTCTTTTAAGGAACTTTCATTCCTTCCTCTTTTCTCTTTTGTTCTTTACGTTCTCGTCAAAAAATAAAATACAAAAAGTAAACTTTTATTTTTGTTCTCATGAGTTTCGCTAGAGCTGCCAACAACAACAATAACAGCAACAACAAGCGACATAAATGTTTAAATCAGTGTTGTCCAAACTTTTTCAGGCCATGGCACACCTTGACTTAAAAAAATCTTTCGCGGCACACCGAAATTTGTCTGCGGCACACCTTTAGTTTAATTTAAGCAAAAAAGTATCAATTGCATTAAAGACTTCATCTTTGATCAAATAAATCTAAATAAATCAAAATTATTTTAATAAATTATTGATATTTCGGTACTAAAAATGAGTTTTTTGTGTAAAAATATATGAAAATTTAAAATTTTTTGAAAAACAGCCTATTTTTGGGATTTTCAAAATTTTTCCACGGCACCCCTAGCCATCTTCTACGGCACACCAGTGTGCCGCGGCACACAGTTTGGACAACACTGGTTTAAATGATGTGAAATTGTTTGTATAAAACAACAATATATAGAAAAAGTTTTACAGTCTCTTTTTAAAAGAAGTAGGAAACTGAGGAAACAATAATCGCTATCAAAATGAGAATGAAGCTTTTTTGTGTCAAAACAGCTTAACAGAAATTGACTTGGAAGTTCTCATCTGTTTGCGACATTTCCGCTTAAATTAAAATTATATTTTGTTAATTTTTATTGCGGAAAATTGGATGAGAAATGTGAGGTTTGGTAGTTGGAATGGAATTGGAAAGGATTTTTTAGCATAAGACACATTTTTCGTAAATTTTTTAAAATCAAATTCCACAATGGTCTAAAATCGAAAAAAATGTTCAAAAATACAAAAAAGTCATGTCTTTTAAACCTGATCTTTTAAATGCACGATTATAAAACATAAACTGACGCATCTTCTGTGAAAATATCAGCCTTCTAATCGTTGTCTAACTCTGTCAATCATTAATGAAAGTCACGAAAATTTTGTGTACAAAAACACCATGAAAAAGTTTTATAATAATTTTCCACTTTCTATCGTTTGATACATGTTCTAATTACTGTCAATACATTAATTAATGCTCAAATTTTATGTTAAAGCTTATAAAACATTAGCCAAATGCTTAATCATTAGGGAAAATGCATTTGAATTTTTGAAAATTTCCAAAAATTTAAATGCTCATAAGTTAAAAAGGGGTTTCCGGGGGTCTATGAAACCTACCAGAATCCAAAGATTGAGTCTTTATTTACCTTCTAATCATGCTCTTGTAACCTCCTTTTACCTCCTTTTCCAGAAATTTGCATTTTAATTTCACTTGTTTTCCCATACAAATTTGTTTGTTTACAAAAATTTTTGATGCATTTTTAACAAAAAATCATACTTGCACTTAATATTATAGGCTGATTTTTTCAGGAGTGTATAATCAAATCATAATAAAGCTATTAAAACTATCAAAATAAAGAAAATCGACAAAAACTTTTGAACCTCTAAATTTTCCCCTAAAATGTATTTTTGAACAATTTTTTCGATTTCAGACCATTGTGAATTCGAGATATTTCACGAGTGCGTTTAGAAATTTTGATTACGTTTAAAAATTTGAAATTTTACAAGTTTGTCGATTTTAAGACATTTTGTTGATTTTAATACATTTAGTGAGTTAATATTGAGCAATTAATTTGAAATCAATGAACTTACAAAAATTCAAATTTTCAATCAAAATCAACAAAAAAAATCTAAACGCACTCTTAAAACTTACAAGAAATTTCATAATTTTTTGTTTTAAAAACGTCAAAAATTTTAACTGTCCAATTTTTAAGACTTTAAGTTCCAATCACTCGTCATCAATTTGTCTATATTCAGTATTTTTTCACATCATTTCCTCAACTCATAACATGAAGTTTCCAAATCCACATTTGTGTTATCAAAAGCACGCACGCTGACTGCTTTTTTCTGTTTTTCCTAAAAATAGACAAACATATTCGATTTCTGATCCTAAAAATACAAAATCCATGATGTATTATGCCCCACATCATGTACAGAAAAACGCAAAAAGTATCATAAAAATCGCAAAAAAGCTTCCACGTGTGTGACCGCCTCAAAGTTTTCTGAATTAGAACTTTTATAGTCTATTGTCGCGCAAGCATGAATATGAAGCATATAAAAGAAGATGAAAGGAACTAGTAATGAGGATAGACATGAAGACAGACAGATAAACTATTAGTAATATCAATTGAGATTGTCAAATGAATCTCATATTTTATTAACGATTTGGCCTTGATGATGAGATTGTGGGATGAATTTTGAGTGACATGATGTTCTTGGTTGGCAGACTTGCAGTCTATAGCAATTGAGTTTTTACTGCATATATTTTTGTGAGGATTTATTTGATTTAAAGATTAACTGCTTTAAATTTCCTGATTGACTCAAAAAATTCATCACAAAGCCACAGAAAAAAAGAAATTTTAACAAAATTTTGATTCATTTTCTTTCATAAAGTTATAAACGACACACTCAGCACAATAACGAAGATGAAAGAAAAAAAAGTAACACAAGAATATTTCAAGTTTGATTGAAAGCTTTACTTTTTCAATTTTCAAGAAACTTCTCTTTTTATTCCATTTAATGAATTTTTATTGTTCAGCTAAAATATAGAACATCCAATTCTATCGAAAAAAGTTTCTTCGTTCAATGGAAGAAGCCTTTTTTCCGGAACACACAAGTAAATTTCATTTAATATTTTGCTATTAGCGGTTTAGTTGAGTTGGTGAGTTTGGTGGTTCCGTGATGTCTGTTGGAATTGAAATTTATATTTCTGAAGTGAATACATAATTTAAATTTGGTGGACCTATTAGAAGTATAGGAGCTTTATACATCAGAAAATTAGAAATGCAAAAAAATTCGTTACAATTTTTTTGTGATTTTCGGAATATTTTTGAATATTTATCAATTTTTAAGCACTTTTATGGACCAGTATTTAGTTACTTAGATTCAATCATTTTCTATATAAAATTTCTATAAAAAAGTGCTTTTAACTGCGTTTTATGGTTCTGAACGCACTCAAAAAAATTCAAAATTTTTTAAAGTTTCTTGAGAAAAATTTTGGGAAAATTCAAAATTTATCATTGGCTTGTATTGACCCTACTAAAGTTTTCTAAACAAAACAAATGCGCATCAGCCACAAACTATTCACAACCTCCATCCATCCTTCTTTCTTCTTTTTTCACATCATAAGTCTTCTTAGACATTCACATACATTCATCGCGCATTCATCGCTTCCATTCTTCTCTGCAATTGCGTAGAATTCAATTTATATAAAAAATAAATATGATGAAAAAATATGAAGATGTAAAAAAAATTGTACATAAAAGAATGATGCCATTGGATGTATAGTATATGTGACATTTATGATGCGATTCCTTTTTATTTAAATTTAGCAGAAAATAACAACAAAAAGAAAATGTATCAGACTCACAGAATAAAAGAGAAGTAAAATAACATGAAAAACTTTTAAGGAACAAATAATAGACATGGTGAATAATATCATGATTAAATTGGGGGATCATAAGCATTGTAAAGTGAAACTTTTTCCTTGTTTGCTCAAAGTGCGATAAGCGGAAGAAGCGTTTGTTGAGGGGAGAAAATCAAAAAGTTTCTTTAGGGATGACTAATTTGAATGTGGAAGTGGCATTTTATGGATATTTTTTTATTTTTTGTTTCTCCATGAGTGGAAGATTGCGTAGTTACTGTATCTTAAGATTCTTGGAGCAGACTTGTATAAAAGTTTGAAATTAAATTTATTTCGTAAGTTAAGGCTTTGAAATGAATTTTTGATTGGTTGGCTTTGTGGTTGTAGACTAAAAAGTTAAAAATTATTTAAGTGAGGGGCTTGACACTTCGTTGGGATCAAGATTTTTAGATTCAGTTTCAATTTTAATCCAGACATTATAAAAGTAAGAAATAAACCGCCATAAGCTCAATTTTCATGTAATTTGTAACTATTCATTCCATTCAATTGTTTTTTACCCAAGTGTATCAATTTGTCAAACAACTAGTTGCAGCTTCAGGAGAAATAGATCAAAAAAGTTACACGTTTCACTCATGATTTCCTCCCATAAAGCGCATTTAATATCCATAGTCATATCCACTTAACCTGCATCTGTTCATAAAATAAATATCAAGCTATAAAGCATCCTTAAGGCAAATTGTAAAATATTAAAAGCAAAATTTCCAAGAAATCAAAGCACATTCTCAACTGTTCACACAGAAATAACATCTTCTTACAACAGAATTACGAAATATAAAGTGAACATAAAAAAGTCGATAAATGAAAGGAGTCGGGGATGAAGATGTCAAAATTGAGAACATGAGTACAGCTAGAGGTGTTAAAATTACATCCATGGAAAAATCTCGCACGCAAAAAAGGCAGTAATGTGTACAATAAACAGATACACATATGTATAGCTGACACATATGGATGAGCACATAAAGACAGAGAGAACGAGCACTCGCGTCAAAGTCAAAAGATAAACATCCCGTTTGACAATATATACAGCAAATTTATTTACAAAAAGGAAAGAGAAATTTTTTTTTCAATTTGTTTCACCTTTTAAGGCTCCATCAAATAACATTTCTTGTTGTCTCTTTGTTTTTTATATTCCCTTCCTTTATGCTTAACAGACATAAAAATGGAGAAAAAGTGATTGTAATAAAAGAAATTTTGCTTATTTCTGCTCATACAAAGCAAAAATATAAAGGGAAAAATGTTTCATAAATTTCTAACTCGAGTTGAGGAAGTCTGCTTCTATTGGATCAGATATTCTGTTTGTCTGGATGTTGGAAGTGTCTAGTTTAGTGCTAATTTACAAAAAAAATTAAAATTCCAAAGAAAATTCAATTTCTAAGTTCAAAAGCTAACCAGAACTAACGATACCTAGAATTATCCCCAATCAGGTCATCAACAGTCAAGAACTTATCAAGCACATCCAAAACAATCCACATAAACTACACGAACTCCACAGGATTTCACATAATAAAAAGATATTGTAATGACGCACTCTGAACGGTTCATTATCATGAATAATTCTTAATTCCCATGCGCTACTCCTTTCCACTTATTTCTCAACTCGACATTTAATTCTTCCTCTATCTGTAGACATTGTCTGTACGGCAATTGAAAGATAAAGAGAAATTTCTGCTTTTTTTACAAATTGAGAAGAAGTATATTCTCTGCTGAGTTGAGCCTTTTCTATCCTTCTTTGCTTTCCTGTCCTTGATTGAGGCCTTCAATCTTCAAAATACTTTTTTCCCAGTGCTCTCATTCTTCTTGTTTTTTTTTTTTTTTACTTTCTTTACTTTCATGAATGCTGGCTCATTGGAAGAATTTTTTCACATAAAATTAAAACTTTTTGTTTTCGTTTTCTTGTGAAATTTACTTTTGGAGCTGAAGTTGCTGTTTTTAAAGAATTTCCGGAAGTTTGAAAAGCATTGTATGGTTATTAGAGATCTCAGTAGAGTTGAAATTCTTTCGAAACAGAAATATTGTCTTTCTTTTTTTTGTGAGTTTATAAATTTACAACATTTTTTTTTTTTTTAAATCTTTGTTTACAAACTAAAAGGTTTTTTAAAATTTAAATTTCACAATTTTTGAATGAGCTTTCTATCTCAAAATAACAATTAAATAAAAGTTCTACATAGAAAATTATATCCTACACATTTATAAAGTCTAAAAACACTTAATAAAGCTAAATTTAAGAATTGAAATCTTCACTCGAAATGTAAACAAAAAAATATTTTCGAATAGCTTTTCTTCCTTTGATTTAAATTTTCAAAAATAAAAAACCGTTACTTTTTAATGGTAAATGGTATTTTTCTATGAACTTTTGATTGAGTATAGACTATTTTTTGATTGGATATAGACTATTTTTTTTGATTGGGTATAGACTATTTTTTGATTGGGTATATTGGGATAGCCTAGCAATTTATGCTTCAATAGATCATAGTCTGAATCATCCATATTTAATCCATCACATAAATCCGCAATGAGCCTTTCATTTTCGTCTCTTTCATCAACAATTACATCAATATTTCAAAATATTCAACAGTTCTAAACCCAAAAGGGAAAATAATCGCTTCCAATTCAATGGAGCATTAAGTTTTATTGTATTATTCTTTCTTAATAAATGCAATGAATTCCATCATCAATATTTATCCTCTTTACAAGCTTCTTTCAAATTTTATTTATTTATTTATCATGAGAATGAAAAACAGAAGAAAAGATCAAAGATTAATAAAAATATTTATTCAATTTGTGATTCGCGGAAAAATGAGGCAGTATAAATAAATTTATGAGCAAGACGTTGCGATGGAGATTTTTTCAGGCACAATAATGTTGCTTGTGTATAAATTTAGAAAAGATTTTTAATATAAAATATGAGTTTCAATAAAATTTTTCAAGATATAACTGGAAAATGCGTAGTTCCCAACTTGAAAACAGCAACAAAGGAACTATACAATACGGGATCATTAAATCAATACACAATTGAAATAATTTGAATATCACATCAACTACGTAGTTATTAAATGTTTGCATGCATGGAAAATACTATATAGCACATACAGAACGTTCAATGATTTTTTTCTTCAACCCACCACCACTCCCATGTGTCTCAGGAAGGTCTGGAAAAATACTGAAAATAATCATAATCATAAAACATCAATAATGTTGATTGAATTGAATAGTCATGAGTCTACACTTATGGCACCCAAAAGGTTAACTCTAGAATCATTCAAACAATACTTTTTAGGTATGAGAATGTGTCTATGTTTGTGGAATAAAGTAGAATGAAAGGAACTGAATGCTAATATTATTTTGGGTTAGAATGTAAAAGAAGTGAAAGTAGCATATACGGTAAACAGTAAAAGCCTAAAAAGTGGGAAATTTACTTGAAGGACTTGGGAGTTGTTCATTAATAACGTCACATGAGGGGGTCAAGAAGGGGCTAGGGCGTCAAGTTGTCAAAAAAATAGATTTTAAAAAAATTAGAATTCAATTTTTTTTTTTTTTTTTTGAAAAAAATATATATCATTAATTTTAGACGTCATTTACACACAGTCCCTTAACCGAGTAATTGATATTCGCAGGAATTTTGATGATTTTTTAGCATAAGATAGATTTTCAATAGCATGCAGTTCAAAACTATCAAATCAAGTCCTCAAAACCTGTGGCTGAAACTGTAATCAAAGCTTTATCAATAAATTAAATGTATAGCTCGGGTTTCAAAAAGGATGTGGTCATTTCCTGACCACATACAATACTTTACGATTCAAAACTAGAACTAGCATGTCATTTCATGTGAATTGAAGCATGTTGAGTTCCTTTTAGTTTTATTGAATGGAAATTATGTCGTGTTGCTTCGGTGCTTCATATACTTACAAGCAGTCAAGTGGCTCAAATTTTAATGGAAATTTACAACATTAATCATCATTATATGTTTGTGAAGCTCATTGCAGCATTAAAGCTTGACAAAAAGCACTTCTTTAGTAAATAAAAAATTTCCAACCTTAAAAAAATCTCAAAAAATCATTTCACTTCCAAAAAGACGCAAACGTTGCCATTTTCCTCAATTTTTTTCTCTTCTTTATCTCATTTGTACTCAGCACTTCCATAAACAAGCTTAGAAGTAAAAACAAATAGAATAGAAGATTAAAATTTGTTTACACGACAGTCGAGAACATTGAATGAGGAAACAAGAGGGAGGAAAACAAGCAAAAACCCGAAACTACATTGATGACCGCAATCCATTGACTTTTGTGAGATGTTTAGCTACTACACGAGTTGCTATTCATTGACTTTTTATGACTTTGGTTGTGTGGTTAAATATTTGGAAAACTAAGCATTTGTGAAAGTTTCTCGCTTAAAATGCGCTTTATGTCCTCAAAATTTTATTACTTGACATTATTTTTTATTTCAATTTATTTTCATTGTCTTCAACTTTAGGTATCAGACCAACCGAACGAAGAAGGTGACAGAACACAACAGCCAACAAATAACAGCAAAATAAACAGCAATTGTCTTTTTCCGGTGCGACAAGTAGACAAGCAAACAAAAGGCACACACGAAATTTTCACAAAATGAAAACATCAATCATGCTAATTTATAGTGCAGCAACAATTGTTTTATTACACCAATATGTCGTTGTTGCCACACCGGGAATTGGAAGTTTTACTGATAAAATATCCGACGTTGGACGTTTAGGCTATAAAGCAGGCACTGGTATAATTTCGAAAGTTCCTGATTTAATACCAACACCGGAAAATTTATATTCAATTTCGAAGCAAACATTGATTGGATTGCCATTTGAGTTACTGTTGTCAGGAATTGACAAGTTGTGTGAGTTTACATAAGCAATATAATTTCTAATTCATTTTTAGTGTTCATTCTTATTAATCTACTTTCTTATTCATTTCATTCTATTTTAATGCTTACAAGAGGGGGTCTTGGATTGCAAAAAAATAGTTTTTGGTCCAAGATTTTAAAAATGAAATTTTTTGAAATTTAAATTCAAATTTTCCGTTACAAAGACATCAATTTTTTTTATTAAAAATTGAAATAAAATTTGATTTTATTCAAATCGAGGACCACCTCCTCAGTATACCATTCCGTGTTTGTATTTGCAGAAGCTTATTTGCTTGTTTATTTATATTTGAATGAATATAGCTGATTTATTTAGGATGATTAAGGAAAAAAAGGCTTGAATGAATGTTTAGATTAAAATGTTTTCTGGGTCAGTGAGTGTTAAGATGTTTATAATAATCTTTTGAATTTGTTTTAAACAAAATATGACAAATTTTCGTGGCTGTAGGTTGATTATTTTAATTTATTTATTTTTTGCTTGAAATTTTTACAAAACTTTTTAAGTTTTCTATACTGAGTCATTCATTAATTACGTCTTACATTTAGAAAAGGGTTTGAAGTCTGAGACTTTATGGCAATCAAATAAAATTATTACAAAAATATTTTATAAAAACACAGAATTTTAAAGACATAAATTAAGAATGACCCCACCCTATAATCATGAAAACATCATATTTAAGGGTTTTATAGGAAAGTTACAACATTTTTGTTGCTTTAGGATTTTAAAATGTTATTCCAGAGGAACTAAAAAAAGGATTCATTAACAACATTTTAAAAACACAACCAGCCCAAAAGCCCATGAGAACATCCATCTGCAAACACAAACACAACACATATACTCATCAAATATTTCCTCAAAAATATTATTTTCAAACAAAACAACGAAAAAAATCCATTCAACCATTTTAATTTGATTTAATAATAAAAAAAATTTCCCACAGGCTCAATCGCACTCTCAGCAGGCAACAGTACTGAATCATTCAAACAACCGAAAAACGAGGAAATAAATTACGTCCTTTTGACGGAAAATGAAAATGTTTCAATTCCTGTCACTGAATCAATACGTCTATGGGCACATGAGAAATTTGATCCATCGAAAAAAGTCGTTGTAATGATAACAGGATGGAATTCTGATATAGCGACAGAAAATACAGCTGCTGATGAGTTATGGAAGGCATACAAGTCGCGAGGCGATACAAACTTTATCTTAATTGACACAGCACGTTATGTCGATACACTTTATGCATGGAGTGCATTTAATACACAAGAACTGGGTAAAGCCGTTGGTGAAGGACTTGCTGAGCTTATAAATTATGTTCCACTTGAAAATATTCATGTTATGGGTCACAGTTTAGGTGAGTATGACACGAACTGTAGCTTAATTTATTTTACATGAAATTTTAATTCCTGCTTACTTTATTGTTATCCTTAAAGGCGCTCACATTGCAGGAAGGTAAATAACGTCATGTTTTTAAATGATTTAAAGGTTCATGTTTTGATACAAAAAAAAAAAAAAATATTGTATTTTCTTCATTATTTAGTGCTGGCAAAACATTCCAGCAAGAGACTGATAAACTTTTACCGAGGATCACAGCATTTGATCCGGCAAAGGTAAGTAAAAGTTATGCACTAAAGGATGGGAGATGTCACATGCATAATTTTCATTTCTATCGAGTCAATGAAAACAATTCAAGTTGGAAATTTTGTTTAATAAAGATTTAAAGCGCATTTTTGAAATAATTGAAAGAAATAACTAATAAAATTGAAGAAACGAGAGGGCATGTAAACTTTTTCTTAAAAAAATTCGACTTACTTAAATTTTTGGTTAGGATCGATCAAATGAATTGTTCTAAGATGTCCTAAGTTATCAAAATTTGGTTTAAAATAAAGCTTGATAATGTCTACATTTAGTACAATTTTCAGTACATAAATCACAATCGATGCTCATTAAAATTGGCTAATAGAATAAATTAGCAATATATTTACAAATTAAAAGTAAAAAACAACGACAAACTGCCCACCACGTCCCCCATTAAACAAGATAAAAGCTATGCAAGAAATATAGAAAAACTTTCGTAGAAAATTTCATTAAAAAAACTTTTCCGAACTCATTTTTATTCCACTCTCTATTCTTACTTGTTTCTTTTCTCTTTTTTTCTTTTTCATATTATTCACGAATGAACCTAATGAAACTTCTAGCCATGTTTTGGAGAAGGTATGTAGTA
The DNA here is from genome assembly GCA_026123125.1 of Chironomus striatipennis. Lineage (NCBI taxonomy): Eukaryota > Metazoa > Arthropoda > Insecta > Diptera > Chironomidae > Chironomus > Chironomus striatipennis. The sequence goes on from CM047394.1 coordinate 31,956,028, forward strand.
TGTAATATACATAAAACAACATCCATACATGCAAGCTTATTGACGATATATGCGAGCAACAGTATGAAGAATTAAACTTTGATTTTTTTAACATAATGAATCTCATTATCATCTACAGGTGAAAGTCTCCAAGGAATTGGAAGAGGTGATGCTGAATTTGTTGGTAAGTATAGTTTGGCCATGTGAACATCCTTATAAATTCAACTACATTGTTGTACAAGTTTAAGAAAAATTATGTACTGAGGAAATGAAATGTCTCACTCAGTTGGATGTTGCTTACATAATGGTCCTATCTACATAAATATTTTATACTAAATCACAAAATGTTGTTTTGTGTCCTCGGAAATTCCTTTTAAGATTGTTCTCAAGCTACACTCAATGACTATGAAAATTTTTGCGGTCAAATGGGAAAAATTAGAAATGTTCTTTGTGGAAATTATTTTGTGGTGACTATAGGGTGTCTTTGGGGATGGGATTTTGTCGGTCTTTGGGATGAAATTATTTTTAAGGCATAATACCTAATACTTAAGATTCCAAAAATTTTGTTTCTGAAAACTCGGTCAAAAATTCCTCTAAAACGATCCTCGAATACCCCAAAATATAATCACACAATATTAAAGACCTTTCAATTTAATATCCTTTATTACAGTCGTCAGACTATTGTGTTCCTTTTCTACATTCATATATTTAGTTTCTTTTTGTATTCAAAGAATTTCAACCCTTAAAAAATATTTTATTTTTATGATGATGGGGTGTAGTTAGGAACTTTTTGAGGGGCCAATCTTAAGATTTTTGGATACGCTTGGTAGAAATTAAATTTCATGAAAATTTTTAAAATTTCAAGTTTTATTTTTAACTACAATTTTTTTTTAATAATTTAGAACTATATGAAAATTTCAGTGAACTTTTAAAAATTTTGGAAAATGTTTGAAAATTAGATAAATATTTGAAACGAATCTGAAATCATTTAATCCCCCATACTTATTTAAATAAAATACACCCCTTTTTGCTTTAGCCATGATACGCATTTAAAAAATGAGAAAGTTCCACTACAGACAGAAATAAACAAGAGGATGAAGAGAAATATGATTTATTGAGAGCATTTACGAAGAAGTAAATCCTCGGTATGTAAAGTAAAAGTATCTTCTTATCAGATGGTGATATTTAACGCGTAATTAATTTTTTGTGGGGTTTTTATGGATGTAGAAAAATTTTTGAAAAATTATTATTATTATTTTCTACAAAAGATTTATAGATTCTGTTTGGTCATGCTATTTAAATTTTTGTGTATCATTTGGCATAGCAATGTGCTACAAAAAATATTTTCACATAAATTAGAATTTTGATCGTAAAAATCATCCTCAATCTGACACTCGTACCGAATCAAAAAAAAAAAAAAAATCAGCATCATTTCCTCAGTTCAAGTCCTTCAATGGATTTTTTCATGTTCATTTAACTTTATCTCTCAATCTCTCCACCTTAAATTTTATTTATTTATCCATGTTCTTTATAACATCTTTCATTTCAAATTCGTGACGGCAATTTTCATTACAGATGTTATACATTCAGATGCCGGTGGACTTGGTAGGTGTATGCATAAAATGAGTGTACAAAAGAAGAAGAAAAAAGTAATTTTGGACGTTTTTTCTCTCTTTTTCTTCTCACTAAAACAGGAAAACCCGAAGCTATTGGAGATGCAGGTCAGGTGGACTATCAGAATAATGTCGATTGAATTAATTATTTTTTTATCTGTTGATGTCTGGGAAAAAAATATTTTTTTTTGTAGCTCTCATTTGAGAGTATTTTGTAAAACAAGACCTTTACGAGTGGATTTTTAAGAACGCAATTTTCTAGAGTATCTGTGGATTAAAGTGTCTTTTTGTCTAGTCATGTCTATGCAGCTAGAAATTTAGAATTGTAAATTTGTTAGAAAAAATCCCAATGAAAAATAGAAAAATGCTTCATAATCATCCACACGTGGATCAACCAGCACCAAAAAAAAATCTCAAACTCATTTCTTCTCTTATCGTATAGATTTTTTCCCAAATGGAATTGTACCGTTAATGCCAGGCTGCTTTACGATTTTCTGCTCTCACTCAAGGTAAATTGTTGTACGTGTACTTAATTTAAGAATTCATTAAAACTTACTTTTACGACTTTCACTTTTTTCTGTATATGTGCTGTGTGTGCGCTCGTCGATTGTCGTTTGGTCGATTAATCGTCAACAGAGCTTGGGAATATTACGCTGAAACGGTGTACAAGGGCAATGAGAACAATTTTATTGCTAAAAAGTGTGGCTCACTTCATTCATTTGAAATCAATGCGTGCATCAGACAAGAGATTCCAATGGGTTATTCATGTCCAACGACAGCTAAGGGAAATTTCTTCTTAAAGACCAAGAGTAAATTCCCATTTGGTAAAAGTGAAAGCAAGTGATGTTTTAATGCTGACGGGGGGGATGAGAAATGACGAGTAATCGTCTCAAGAAAAGAAAAATAAAATTAATGTTAGAGGATTGTATGAATGAATAAGCAATAAAAATTTATCCTTTTCTGGCTTTTTTCTTCTTGCATTATTTGGCCTGAATTTTTACTTTTTTTTTTGTTATGCTTTGTTCTATGTTCATATGTGTACGGAACGGAAAGCTCAATATTATTTAATCACTGTTATTTATTTTAGATTTTGCGTCAGAATCCGAGCAATTGATGGGAAGTACGGACTATCATGACAAATATTATTAGATTTGAAATTTCGGAGAAACTTTTTATTGTGAAGTATATAATTTTATTGTTTTTTTTTTTTTTGAAATCTTTTAAGTTGATTTAATATTTGTTGAGCTTTAATTTTCAATTTTGAAATTTCCATAATTTTCCATACTGCATGCTGCACATCACCATCAGCAGCCACGTCATAGCAATGAAAAAAAAATCTCATTACATTACTCGGACATTACAGCGATAAGAGCTTATACACACAAGCACACATACACGCACGTACACACTTTAATGTATATCATGAAAGATAAGTCAACCGTGATGGTGATTGAGGGCACATAAAAAAGCACGGTAAGAGGAAAAATAAACAACAAGAATAGGATTTAGAAAATAATTTATCGAAAGAAAGAGAAACAGACTTGACGTATATATAAAAAAAATAAAACATCGACCTATTCAACTCATCTTATTGATTGCGTTGCACAGAAAATTTATATCCATGTACGTACTTAATTCTATGATTAGAGAGTCATTTTTAAGCAAAAATGTTGTTTTCATGCTGGTTTGGTTGAGAGAAGTTGAGATATGAATTACATTTGATAAGCTGTCGTGATATTCTGTATGTGGGAAGTTGAGGAGATGAATTTAGCAATTGTGTATCAGTTGTTGAGTATTTGAGCTTTGGTATCGATCCAAAGTGCTATTATTGGTATTATACAAAAATACTCCAGCTAATTTATTCTTAGAACTCAAAATAATCCTCAACAACATCTATAGAATCAAAATACATCCATTAAGCAATTTTTCCAAGGATTTAAAGGCTCAGATTCCCACCATCCATAATCTCATTGCAAACAAAAGGAATTAATTAATTACATTGAGGATTTTCCAAGATTTAATCAAAGTATATCCATTAATATGCTCACATTGTTGCGTCCTAACAAAAGTTAATCCACGCGATAAATCTTCAAAAATTATCTTGTAAGGAAATCTCAAGGATTGATATTTATCTGTGCAAACATTTATCTTACAACATGAAATTTCAGCCTTAATTAATCAAAAGAAAATTCTAATTTATATCCAGAATGCATTTTACCATCCACCTCCCCATCCATCAACTCTAATTACTTTATAGAAATTTCATTAACTATAAAATCTTTTATGCATACACAGGGATAGCAAGCCTCACTATAATATTAAAATGCTCTTTCAAGTTTCCCCATCTACTTCCGTATTACAACATAAAAATGGTTATTAGTCATCTCAAGTGTGATTAGTTAAGCTCTGTTGAATTCATCTAACCGTAAACTTAATTTATGGACAAAAGGAAGAAAAAAATAGCAAATGAGAAATTTTTTCTGTCTTTTTTCACATCCATGCTATATATTTTATTTTTATTTCCATTTCTTTCTATCTATTTGCTTGCTGCTCTTTTCTAATTAAGCCTGAAAAGCGAAACATTACATAGTAAAAGATTCCGTCTTAATCACTAATCAAATAAGTGTGTGGATGTGTATAGAAGTGAGAGAGACAGGATGCGATGGGAAAATGCGAGAATAAAAAAAAAGTTTCTGGTTTATTTTAGGAACGATTTATGTGAAGATTCTGTGGTTGTGGTCTGCAATAAGATCGCTTGGTCTAAATTGAGTTTTCATGTATTTTAAATTTCTTATAAAATATATTTTGATGGTTCAATATTTACTGAATTATTTTGAAATTCATTAATTTTTCCATAAATGCGCCACAACCAATCAAACCCTAACTTTTATTCTTTAGTTTACTGAAGTGAAAATAACAAAAATAGCATTTACGAGGAATTTGTTATGCGAATACACAACTATACTGTTTTGGGGTGCGTGCAGTGAAGAAATTGCCAAAATATTTTCATTTCTTTCATTAGGAAATGCCAAGAAAAATACATCAAAAATCACACATACACACACACACTCATACAAATATATATACATTCATTCAAAAACTTTCAAGTCGTATCATTTCGAATAGTTAATTCAAACATTTAAGATTTGGAATGAAATGAAACAGAAAGCACAAAAAATAATTGAAAATGATGAAAGGAATTTTGAACTTCCACGCTGAAAATGGGAAGTATGAGTGTATTTTCAATTTCTTATCGCCAATATATATATATGTGTTCATATAGAAAAGTGACCGTTATTTTTTTCAAATTTTTGAAAAAATTTACTAACGCTATCAAATTTTCAATATAAAAAACTGAGCAACTCAACTGAGCTATGGTCGTCGCATGGTCGTCGCTCAGTTGTATGAACACATATATATATATTGCTTATCGCATTACTCAGGAAGCTTCAAAATTTGGACATAATATTAATATACGTCATAATATTGTCACCATTAATATTTAATGAGACTATCTTTTAAATTTTCAACATCTCCTCAGAGTTGGCAGGCCTCCGGGAGGCCGAAATTTTGAAAATTTTTTAAAAAATTTTAATTTTTTAATGGAAAACATATGATAATAGTAAAACATGAATGAGAATACGAAAAAATTGAAAAATTGAGGAAAATTTATGGAAAATATATGAAAATTCGATTTTGGTACTAGCACAGTAACCTAAAAATGAATATTTCAAAATATATTCAAAACTCTTTGGTAATTTGTAGCTTTGAGCCTAGGGAGTATAAAAATGTACTCAAAATTTTTTTTTGTCCACACAGGCACTCATACGGGTCTAAAATGTGTTTTTGGTACCAAGTTTTTAAAAAATTCGTGTGCCTCACTATGTACATGAAATTTGATAAACTTTCTTTTAGTTGCTCAATAATTGCTTAAACTTTTGTGAAAAAATATCAAAAATATGAAAAAATATTATTTTGATAGACAAAATCTCAAAAAAGTCGAAAAAATTGCCATTTTTTGGACATTTTAGCCTCATGTGCTTACAAGTTGGTCTTAAAAAATCTAAAGACTTGTGATATTTGTAGCTTATTGATAGACCTACAAAAAACATTGCATTTATCATTTCCAAAAATGTCATTTAGTGCTTCAAAAATGAGGTCAAAGGTCAAAATTTTCGATTTTTTGGCATTTTTTGGGTTTGGGGGCCTATATGACCCACCAGATGGCCTCAGATAACTTTCAAGTGACATTTTTCTTTTAGCTCTTATATTGAACTATAAAACTAAGCAAAAAACTTGGGACTTTTATGGTCCCCCGGTTCATCAGAGGCCCCCAAAAGGGGTCTGGTAGGGGGTCCTCAAAACAAAAAAATTTATAACTCAAAAATATCTTTACCAAACTATCTTAAACTCTCAGAAATGATAGAAAACATTATAATTGAACTTTTTCAGTCATTTTGACTTAACAAAAATTTTATTTTTGGACATTATGTAAATTAAGCTGATTTTTGAGCAAGGTCAAAAATCGAATTTTCACTTTTGGACGCCTGCCACCTCAGGATGACTTTATATTTTATTTCTTTTGATGAATTCTTAAAGCTCAGTATAATACGCATCCAATGAGGTATAAAACATGATATATAGTCAAGATTTGGCAGAGTTATAGCCAAAAAACTTTAAAAATGTTAAATTTTTTGAGGGCTTGACAACTTTCATCTCACATATTTACGCATTTTTCGTCAAAATTTCAAGTATACGTAACAAATTTGATATCGTTGGAAAGGTTATTGCTTCAGCTATGCAATAAAATGAAAATATAATTTTAATAGTTTTGCAATGGACCAGAAAGCTTACAAAAGTTTACCTTGTCCTCCCATACACAGCAAAAATTAAAACTTTTTATTTTTGTATTTTTTCCACAGTTTTACAAATAAACTTTCATAAAATGACCAAAAATATGCTTTGCAGCCATTACTTTCTGCATAAAAGGTCGTAGAAAAAATGCAAATTTTCAAAAATTTCAAATTTTTTCATAAATAATCCATTTTTTTTCAATTTTCTTTCAAATTTTCCAATTTTTTTCTGAATTTTCTTTATTTATTTGAAACTATTCCAATTTTCCATAATCTCCATCAATATCCCTCAAAATTTTCAAACAAAATAAAATTTTCAATAAAAAAATTTAATTTTTCTTCAAATTTCCCATTTTCATGATTTTTCATCATTTTCATGAAAATTTTCAGATTTTTCATTAATTTTCCGTCATTTCCACCATTTTTATATGGTTTTTATAAAAAAATAATAATTTTAAACGTCAAAAAAATCAGGCCTCCAAGGCCTCCCGGAGGCCGCCTCCACAAAAAAAATTGGAGGCCGCCTCCACTGGAGGCCGCCTCCAATGGAGGCCGCCTCCAAAGTGGCCTCTTTCCAACTCTGCATCTCCTACCTATTGTAAGTGTGGAAGTTTAAGAAAAAATATTAAATTGAGAGCTTTTAATGAAGCTTTTTGATGCGAAGGCAGAAAACTTCAAATGGAAATGATGAAAAAAAGTAAATTAAGTTTCTTTTGAAATGGTTGGATATGCAAATATGTATATACTATGTTTAAAATTGGATGAAAAAGTAGGAAGTTCCTCGAAAATGATGAAACCATAATGAATGTTTTTGAGTAAATATGTATGTAGGTAGGTAGGTATGAAATTAAATTGAGTCATTATATGCTCTTCATGTGCTTGAATTTAAAGCTCATTTTGGTCCTCTTGAATGAAATTTTGTGATTTAACATTTATATATAAGATTTATTTGAGGGTAAATGGATGTGGAATGTCAAGTGGTCAAGTAGTTTTAAGGTCATGAGAGGTAATAAGTGTTTAATTTTTTTGAAGCTTATTTGATTTTGTTTGGACTAGTTTTACTAACTTCTTTATATGTCGTGAAATCATTTTTTTTTTTTGCAGTAATTTTAGAACAAGCAAAGCTTTCTGAGAAGTTCATAGCACAATAAAAAATTTCATCAACTATTTTATGCCAAAAGAAGCTTATTTCTCATTGATGCTCGGACCAAAAAAAATATTAATTCCAGTCATCAACTCTGTCTCTGATTTTCCTCAATCATAAAAAATAAACTTACTCACTAATAACGAACAATAGGAAACAAGAAAATAACTTTTTACTATCATAAAAATGTCACGTCTGAATATGATAAAAACTTTTGAAATTCAATCAACCGCCAATCACAATACTACTGCTATTCCGATGAAATCAGTAGAGATAGAAATACAGTTGAAAAGATAATTAAATTTTCTCGATTGCTCGAAGGTAACTATTTAAGCAACAGAAAAGAGATTTTAGATGTGCATAATTGCACGAATGAATGTGATTGAGTCGAGTTTTGGGCTTAGTTGCTAGTAGAGACGTAGCCAGAAAAGAGAGAAAGTTCTAAGAGTATAGTTGATCTCTTAATAGTTTGTAAGTTTAATCTTAAATTCAAGCATAAAACTAATTTATCAATGTCAAAACTCAAGAAAAATTCAAAATTATAAGTTTTAGTACTTTTTAAATCAGCCATTTTGTACTAAAAATTTGGTACTAAGAAAAACCACCATTTTGAATTTTGTCCTTTTACTGACTGAAAGCTGCTCATGTACACAGATCTTTCAAGCTTATTTCCAACTTTTTGTGTCGATTACAGTCTACAAGTTAGTCAGTCACTCAGTCCTCGCATATTTGTGTCCTTCAATTCAACACATAGAAAGAAAAAACTTTTCACTTTGCTTCTTTTTCTGCTGTTTTTTTTTTCTTCATTCCTCATCATGTCCTGCAGGCGAATGGAACTGAATACTGATTGCTTGTTGAGAGCAATAAAGTAACTTGTGTATGATGAAAATGAATAAGGTGGATGGAGGAGATGTATAGATGCTACAAAGAGTGTACAATTTACAGAGAAGAGGAAGACAAAAAATGTCATAAATGGAGAAGAATGTAAACTTTACGACGGTAATTTGATTGTTGCCAGGTTAGACGTCATAAAGCTATTCTTCTTATTGCTATGCTTAAACTTCTTTTTTTTTGAGGACTAAAATATCAAATTTGGTATAACACCGAATTTTTTCATGGGAAAGAAGTTTTGTGAGGATTATGTGCAGGATGAGGTGCACATTTAGCATAAAATATATAACATTTCAAGCTGACTTGGAATTTAGAATCAAGAACATTTAAAGATCCAGCAATAAAACACAAAACAAAGAAGAATTTCCCATAATTTTTGAAAACATCCATAAACCAAAAAGTTGCCACCTCCAACATCTTTATGCACATCAAGTAAATGTATTTCATGCATTAGAATCAAGAAGAAGATGTCGTCGAGAGAATTACTGTGAACAAGATCGATACATTATGTATATGATGATGAAATGTTATGAATTTTTCTTTTTCTTACAAAATACTTCATATATACGCTACGAATATCATTAATCTTAAGGTGCTTTATCCCTCCCTCTTTTCATTTCTTTATACTCTACTCCATCATCGCTGTCCTCATTCTATTTTCAGATGAAAATATCTTCTACCTCTGCAATTTCTGTGTCCTAAAAAAAGCTTGAGCTTTTCTCATACTTTACTTATTTGTTTTGTTCTGCAAATTGAGAAATGCGACGAGAAAATTCTTTTCATTTTTTTTAACCTTTTTTTTTAAAGGAAAAATTTTTCTATTTATGTTATTTTTATTTTATTCAGATGATGTTTACTTGAGGATGACAATTCTTTTTTTTTTTGTTAAGAAAATTCCTCTAATAAATTATAAATCATAATTAATGTTGACAAAAGCAAGACATAAGCTGATTAATTTCAAGAAAATTTAGTGTCAAAATGCTGAACAAACCTTTAATTTCATGAAAATGCATACTTTCAGATCCATCAACCTGATAGCTTTTTATTGAAGTTGGTTTTACATAAATGAAAAGTTAAACGCTCATGCCACTTTATCGACTGAAACACCTCTAGTTGATTATTTCCAAGATTTCTATCAAACTAAACGTTTACAAAATTTTGAAATTATGATGGAATCGCATGCAAATTAAGCACATAATAATTTTTTTTATTACCATTGCATGCATATAATTTTAACTCAATGCCAATTCGCAGGATAAACGCGTGCAGCATGTGATTATTTTTATTCCATGTGGCGCATTTTAAATATTTGCTGTTGTCTGAAAATCACTTTATTAGAGAAATGTCAGCAATCACGTACAATTATATATGAGTTTTATAGATAATAGCATTTGATATTAGAAATATGCATGGTACGTTGGGAAGTTGTTTAGAAATGATGTTTTCTTTTAGAATGGTTTTACAACAAAAGGGGTAAAAAGCTTTGGAAAATGAGATTTAAATGTATTAAAAGGGGTTTCAAACTATCAAAAGGGGCACAAAACTATCAAAATTGATCTATAATTACCAAAAGTGGTCTAAAATTAAGAAAAAGGTACCCAAATTTGGAAAAAGGGGAAGAAATATTTTTAAAAAAAATGTAAAAAATTTGGTAAAAGGGGTAAAAAACTATTAAAGGGGGTACACAACTGTAAAAAGGTTAGCAAGTTCAAAAAGTGGTAAAAACTATCATAAAGCTTTAAAGCATTATCATTTTCAAACGTTCCTAATCTCCGATAGCTGCACACCTCAATAACCAGTTGTTTCTGACATAATATTGAAAATCTAATAATCTAAAAGCACTTTCTATCACAATATCACACATTTTGACAGAAACTTAAAGCAAACTAAATTATCAGAGCATTAAAGCACTTGAGAAACTTTCATCGATCCCTCTTTTAAAAAAATAAAAATTTAATCCTCATCTGTTTCTGTTCATGAGATTTGAGATACTATAATAGAATCTATCAACACTTGTCGATAAATTCACACAACCCCATCTGACCTTCTTCAAGATGAGCAAGAGGAAATAAAGCATCTCTCGATGAAAATGAGAAGCAAAAAATTAAACATCTGATATAAAAAATAAAATATATATAAATACGTATTTATTCATCTAATATGCAGGAGAATGTGCGTATTTTCATCACGTAATGTCTCTTTCTCTCATTCTATATATGCGAGAGAAAAAAAGAAAGTAAGTAAGGAAGAAATATTGAACATAAAGTGGAATGGAAAGTCATAAAAAATTCATATAAACATTCCAATGTTTTTTTTTCCTCATTGCTTTAAGGATGAAAGCTCCTAAGTAAATGATTAAATTTAAGGCAAATAAGAGTAGTTGGATATTTATGGTGCTATTTTGTTATCTGTAAATTGCGATTTTTAAGGGAGTAAAATAAAATACATTTGAATTTAAAAGGATTTTTTATTTTTTCGTTGTTTATATTCCTTTTGATCCCATTTATTTCAAAGAGATGATTGCGATGAGATTATGATGGAAATTTTTTTTATGGATTCTTTTGCACAAGAAATTAGGTTAGAGGCAGGGGCGTAGCCAGAAATTTCTTTGAGGGGGGGGGGGGGGTTTGCTACTTTTCGACGTTTTTTTTTTGGTTCAGATCTAAAAAGTTCCATAATATCTCCCCCCTTGGCTACGCCCCTGGTTAGGGGTGAATTGAAAGTATTCTACGAATATCCAGACTATAGAGGTTCACTGAGTAAAGTTATGATTAAACTTGTTTGGTTTTTGTTTTTGCAATTTTTTTTCAGGCACCTCTCAAAGTTTTACATCATTTACGAACAACCCCCACCTAAAGATCATCCCTATTAAAATGCATGAGTTTTTCGATGTTCAAATTCAAATTTACTTTAGAATTCACCTAAAAAAAATTCCTCCTTCCACAATGACCTTCAGCATTAAGTATCGACCTTCCACACCCTTAACAATTCCAATAAAACTTTTCCTCTTTTGGTCAAGGCCACAATTTGATTGTCATATTCCAAATTTGCCGCAAAATAAAATCAGATATTTCCCAATACAATTATTTATCATTCCACATTAGAATCCACAAAACAGAACGAAATAAAAACACACATCACCTGAATCAGAACTGTACACATATGTATTGGTATATCGAGTGATTCCCATAAGAGATTAAGCATGAAAAATATATGAATCCGCAACAAATGGAGAAACGTGGTTGGTTGTATTCATTATGAACACACATCAAACTACATTGCTGATTCGTGAGAATATTAAAGTCTGCGAATAAAGGAGCTTGCAAACTATAAATTGAAATGAATGTTTGTCAATCATGCAATCGCTTTTCCCATTTCATCTATTTTTTTGTTGTTGTCTATTTTTTGACACGTGGATATAATTCGATTTCCATTTTCACACAGCACAAAGGATACCATTGATAGGCACTTTATCATCATTTTCATTTACCTTTTTTTACTTTTTCCTTCCCAATTGACTTTTATTTGTGATAAGCAGCATAAGACAATAGAAAAGAAGCCTTTAATCTCCAACTCAAACATGCAATACAAATAAGTATGGAAGACTCTAGAGAGAAGTAAAGCACATGAATTTAGTCCTTTAAAAACTGAAGAAAATTTCTTTTTTGCTTTTTACGTCAAACCAATAAAAGAAAAATAAATATGGAAACAAAAGAGAAGGAAAGAACTTCAGTTTTACGTAATGTTTATGTACAGCTAATGTTGTGTAAGAAAAAAAAATATTGAAAATAAATTTGCAAAATTATGTGCGAGTAGAATAATGCAGAGAATGGAAACATGGGTTTGGAAAAACTTGAAAGGCTTTATGTGATAAAATTCATATGAGTAATTATTTAATGATGTTCAATTTTTAGAGAAAAAGGGTCTTAAAATCCAAATCCATGTATACTTGTCTACAATTAAAGCATCAAAAGGAAGTTTTAACATTTGATGACAATCCAAATTTCGAAATGAGTTCAAGAATCTAAACCTTTCAAATTCAATTTGCATTCAAGGAATCGAACCCGAGTTGTTTGTGTAAAAGTTTAATATGCAAGATTTCAGGTCAATTTTGCTTATCGGCTGCCTCAACACAATTTCAACTTATAACCTTCCATTTTTTCAACTTTGCACTTTTGTTAAATGGCTTGAAAATTCCTCTATCAAAAATTTAACTTTTGACCATTTTTTTTGTTCGTCAACCTCCAACACAGATAGAAACAGCTCTTTTGGTGTGAAAAAGATTCGAATAATAAATTTTCAATAAATTTTCAATAAATTTTCAGTTTCATTGCATACAAATCGACTACTTTACAGACAAAAGAGAAAGAATAAAAAGCATTTTGGCCTTTTCTAAAAAATGGAACATTTAAAATTCAAGCTTTGAGGGTTCGTAAATTAAGCTAAATGCATGTAGCACATAAAATAAAAAAAAATTTTAGCTCAATTTAAGAAAATTAAGCAGTCAAAAGGAAGTAATTCAAGTTGTGTTTTTGAACTTTACCAAAAATTATACTGAGTCGTGGATTAAGTGCGGAAAATAATGCGGGTGGGAAACAAAATCACTTAGCATGAACAAATTACTTTTGCATGATGATAAAGATGGGGAAATAATGGAAATGAATTGCAGAACGTTGAGTGCTTTGTGCTAAGTAAATATTTGAAAATTTTATCAGATTTATTTTAAAATATGGCACAACTTTTATTCTCTAAATTTCCAGTCACCCTTGTTAAAAGCTATTCATTGAGTTGCTTTAATATAATTTCTAATGGATTAAGTCAACTAGAAAATATTGTTCTACGACACAACACATATGCAGTGACACAATAATATTGGAATTGTTAGAGCTTCTTTAATCAATTTAGTTGATTAGAAGTGATTTTATTTTATTTTACTAGGTCAATTGTGTGTTGCATGTGTTTGGAAAGTTTTATATGCTGAATATCATGTCGATAGGGATCGCAGTGCTTCCAGCTAGTTATGGCAGGGTAGCTCACACTTTTTGTTGGACATTGGACTACGTTTTCGTGCTGAAAGATGCATTATTGGCTATATTGGAACCATATTTGTTTATTGTTATGTAGAAATTATCTATTGTTATGTAGAAAATGATATTTTTGAGGAAAAATTAAGGAAAAGTCAAGGACCCACTTTTTCAGTATGCAAAATTTTGGTGTCACATACCACAGTTTGAGCAACACTGATCTAGACAACAAACTTCAAAAATCAATTTCAATACCGCAATCAACATAACCAAATGAATATGAACATGCAAAAACTTTTAATGAAAAGTTTGACGATCTAAGATAAAGTCATTACATTCACAATCACGCTTCCTCCCTCAATATTTCCATCATTTCCGACACATTTTGTTCAAAATTTTTTTCCTCTCATCATACCTTCGTCTTCTACATGAATAAACGTTATAATTGCTATCATGATAAACATATGTGTGTACATCAAGTTAATAAGGGGTCGTTCGTAAAATTCATAACGCTTAGGGAGGGGGAGGGGTCTAAGATTTTGTTACGGGGTGTTACGGGGAGGGGGAGGGGTGTAAGAAATTGTTACGTAACACTTTTTCAAAATTTGTTACGGGGTGTTACAAGGAGGGGGAGAGGGGTCTAAAATGGTCATTTTTGCCGTTACGAATTTTACGAACGACCCCTAATAAAGAGAAGAAATAAAAAAAAAATATGAAAGTTGTAAGGTAAGTAAATAAAATTTAAGCGCGGTTATGACGAAGGAAATTAATCAGGTATTGATGTTAAATTTTGATGAATTAAATACAACATCTAAAACCGACCCTAAATGCAACACTTTTACATTACTTCCTCATACCTTACAAAGTTTCATGATGATGCAGCATTAAAAACATTTGTTATTTCTGCAACAGCGCAAGAAAGTCTCATGTATGGAATCTAATGAGATATAATCAAATAAAACTGTACAAATGATGATATAATGATGAAAATGAAGAAGTTGAAAAACTAATTGAAAATGTTTTTGTTGGCAATAAATCCACAAGCATATTTCTGTGTGTTTGACATTTTAATCAGATTTTGTCATTTTCTTTTTGTTACTCAATTGATTGTTTTGAAGGAGAATAGAAAGTTAGACAGAATAGAATTAAGTAATACATATCTTTGTGTTGTTGCTGTCCCAAATTATTTTTGTGTCTCACCTTTGAACGTTTTAAGCTTCTTGAGAAGGAAGGTTGGTTTTAGGTTGTGATGCAAGTTGAAATTTTTTCAGCTTTTAAAATAACCATCCAACCTAACTTCCAGTCACCATAAAATCAGCACTTCATTTTTCACTCAAAAAGCCTCTTTTTATCCCCCGAAAAAAAAAATATTGGGGTCACAAAAAAACCAAAAAGATTAAGACATTGATTTATCGATCATTGCTTTGAGGATTTATGAATCAAAATCTAATTTACAGCTACATCGTGAGAACAATACAATGTCAACACAAATGCTTACAAATTTTTGACCCCCTCAAGTGTCAAGCCAATACCAAGAAAGTCTCTACACAATTCACAAGAGAAATTGAAAGATCCTTAGTGGCTTTCTTATCTCCAACAATACTGAATTGGAAATAGAATGACAAGAGATTCTTGTATGTACACTGAACGTCCATTGAAATGAAAAATTAATTTTCTTTCACATAAGATGTATGATGACAAGAGGTGGAAGGTCACAGTCACATAAAATGAAATGTAATTGGATGTTATTTTTCTTCATTTAAAAAAAAAAGCATCAGAAAGTCTTTAATGTGAGCTGAAGAGCTTATTAAAATGAAGAAATTTTTTTAATAATATTTTATGGATCAGACATTTTTAATTTCCGGATACTGTGGGGTATAAATTTCCATTAATATGTTCTCAGAATTTTGCAACATCAACAAAGCATTTCAGCTTTAAAACTTCATTGATTTTCAAGTACAACAATTCATTCATTCATCAAGCAAATTTGTCATCAACATTCAAATAAAATGACACTTTTCAAGGCAATGTTCCGTTCCTCATCATCATCAACCTTCATTATTGTGATAAAAATCCCTTTGAAATAAAATTTTTTGTTGAAATTTTCATTTAATTCAGATGCAAAAAAATCAAATAGCACAAAAAGAAAATTTTCCAAAAAGAGACCTTTTTGTAGAAAAAAAAAATATGAAAATGCCATGACTAACAAGAAAAAAAAGTTTTTAGGCTACAAAAGGAAATAAGAAGAACAAGAAGACATCAAAGGGAGAAAATACTTTTTTTTTGAAAATATCTTTTTAAGATCATCATTTGCAGGCACATATCATCAACATTTTGATTGGATTCTCAACGCAAAACGGTTACTAAAGAATTTTTCATTTCGAGTTGGCTCATTTGAGGCCGTTTTTCGTGGAAGATGAGGGATGTTGATAAATATTTGACATGAAAAATTTCTTTGAACTTAAGAGGATGTGTAAACATGCGCTACAAAAACAACAACCTTCGTCTCCTCAACTTATACCTTCTGCTCTTCTTCTTAACCTCGCAAAATCGAAAGTTTATTTTCGCACAAAAAAAAACCCATCTCAAAATCGACAGAGAGTAGCTGTTGCAAAAAATAAAAAAATAAATTTGAAAATTCATCCCTTCAATATTTTATTTAAAGATGAAGAAAAAGCATTCAGGATATTTAGACGAAATGATGAAGAAAAAAAAAGTTTAATTTTGTGTCGGCTCTTGCATAGTAAATATTGAATATTTGAATAAATCATTAAATTTTCAGTCATAAAAAAAAGTTTCGTAAAGATGAAGTTTTTCTCTTCTTTTTACACGCTTTTCTTTGAATTAAATTAGAAAATTGAAGTTTATTAAGATCAAATTTATTTTTTTTAATGTTAAAATTTCAAATTTTTTTTAGGGGTGTTGCTGATGTTGGCTACACAATTCGACAATATTGAGTCAACATAATTTTAAAACCCCGAAAAAACTTTTCAAAAATTTTAAAAAATTCCTTCAAAATTTTATTTTATTCTATTTCAAAAACTCTGCATATAGGCACTCTAATCTATTCCCACATTCACTTTATTACATCAAAAACATGATATTGATTAAAAGTTCCTTCTTCCTTTATCCTTAGAGATATTCCATCAACTCAAAGCTCACCCATCAATTTTCATTCACAAATCCATCATTTTCATCCCCTTTAACAATGATTTTATGGCTAAAATCATATTGTACAGTTGATTACATGTGAATAACATATAATAATCATCATCTTCATCCCTTATTCCAAGTACTACGTATCAAAAATCAACACAAAAAGTATTACAACTCAAATAAAATTGAGGTTAAAGTTATGGATTAATGCGCATCAAAAACCATCAGACACTCAGTCAAACTAATCAACTATTCAATTTTCCATGGTCAGCATCCATTATCATGTCTATCTCAATCCACAATGTACTATAAAGTATCACACACACACACAAAAGCCCATAAACCTTAATAAATGCTATTTTATTATTGAAAACCAAACTTAATGTAGAGTAATGTTTATCATTAATGTGTTACAACATTAAGTGATAAATTGACATACATTTTACACGACATTCTAGACTGAATAAGAAAGATAATTTCCGTTAAATAAATTTATCAAAGTCATTGTAATGAAAAAATAAACAACAAAAAATAGAATTTTTAATTTAGCTCGTAAAGGCAATGCTGTGTAAATTAATTTTTTTGTTCTATATCTCCCAACATCGTCGTATGCATGCATCCCCGCACTATTAAAGTCATTAAAAATTCATACATGAGAAAGCTTACATTTTTAATTAATGACTTAGTTCCAAAAGGAGCAAAAAGTTGGCTTTTGTTTAAGTTTATTTTTATAATAATAAGCTCAGCACATTCATGCCTTCAGGCTGCATACGAAAGTTTGTTTACTTACTTTGACATTAGAAGCCCCCTAACATGTTATGTTTAACTTTAAGCATCCCACCAGATGTTTGCATTCCGTCTAATTTCTGTTCACAGTCTATTTAACTTAACAGGTGTTTAAATGAAATGCCTACTCTAAAACATGTCATATATAGTCATGCTTACTCTTGTAAATAGTAATTTCAAATCGATAATTTTAGCTTTTTATGTAGATATATTCTACTTAATATTTTATATACGCATATCCGTACAAACGTCACAAATAAAAGAGAAAATAAATGTCAGTTTTATGGAATAAATGTTTTTCTGATGAACGTTATAGTGATGAGGGGTAGATAGGTGTAAATAAGGGAAACGGAAGCTTTTGATTTTTTTTTTTATTTTTGATGGAGGGCGAAAATGCGGATTAAGGTGCAAAAAATGTATATTTTTGACATTATTAATAAATTGTATATGATGTATGGATGGATTTAGATGTTTGACATTTGTTTGCATTTTTTTGGAGAATGAAAATTGTAATTTTTAGTAGATTTATGGTGTATCATTGGGTGGTAAGGCTGTATTAACAGAGTTGAATCTTGTCGGTTTTAAAATTAAAGGAAAAAAGCTCATGTGGTTGAATGTAAGGATTTTGTACGCAAAAGATTTGAAATTTGTGAAGATATGGGTTCGATTCTTAACTGGAGGCAATTCTTCAATTTTCACATAGAATTTTGTGAACATAACCAAAAAGTATGTTTGTGTTAATTATAAATATCCATAAAGGAATAGAGTTGCATCTAAATCTTAATAAAATGGGGTCGTTAATAAATTACGTCAATCGAAGACTTCAATATTTTAGATCTACTTCTTAACTAAATTTAGCGATGCCAGAAAGCTTGCAGATCATCCTCCCACTTAAATCCCCCCAACATTTAATTTCAAGCAAAACACCAGGAACCGAACAAACAGGAACAAGTCAAAATAATTGTAAACAAATCAACTGTTTTATAAACAAGAAGTCTACATGCCGCAGAGCACATCCAGTCAACAACAAAAATAATAAAAAATGTGGTGAAAAAAGGAGCAAGAAAAAAAATCATTAATCATATTTGTTCTTTTCAAGACGTTATCATCCACCTTTTTATCTGCTTGACTGGCAATTTAATATCATTATATTATTTTTTTTTTTGCTGGATATAAAAAACGAGAAAAGTCGAAGTAAGAAAATTTTCCATTGTGGTCGATAGCGAAAAAAACTTGTTTTTCATTTCACATCACATTTGTGGACAGCAAGCAGTGTTTATATCGATTACTTTGCTGTTTTTACGACTTTTTACTGCCACACTTTTTGTCCAACTACAGCTTTTTTTTTTACAACTTCAACGTGGTTTTGCAGCGATGTAGTCGAGCGATAGGAAGCAGAAAAAAAGTCACTTTTTATCGTGTCCATGTACAATTTTTTTTTGTTTTGTTTCTTTTTGAGCCTTAACAGAACCAATTGATGTGAAAGTAAGGAGGGACATAATTGCTAAATATTGCTGCGACGCATATTAAATACTTAAGCTCATTTCAGCACTCTACATTGTTATTAAAAGGGTTGAAAATTACAGCACACATAGCTTAATCAGCAGTAAGACTGACCGCAATTTCCTCCACTAAAAGCATGTTGAAAGGAAAAAGTGTTTTTGTTTTTTGGTGGAATTTCCTCAAAGGCTTATTTCTCCTTTCATTAATTTCACTTTCTCTCTTTCTCGTCTGTTAGAAACCGTCAAAGCTCTTTTGGAAGTATTTCCGTTTTACATCAAAAATTCATGCGTATCGAAGGCGCTTAAGGAATTTTTCACATTTAATATTATTTTCTTTCATTACAGTCGTTAAGTTTAACATAAAACAAGTTTTTCTTTGTGCTTGCGTTATTACTTAAAATTTGTGGACTTTTTTTTTCTTGGTGGTTACTTAATAGAGTTAAAGTATGGAGGTAGGTATTGAATATGTCTGTATATGATACACATCCATAGTTTTAGGGCGACTATACTAGACCCAGAGTATGGGACAAGAGAAGGACTAGGCTTTTATGATAGGGCATTTTAGTCAAAATATTTCAATTCCCTACATCTATATATTCCCCTTCCCAAAAAAATTAAACAAAAAGTATTGAAAATTCAATTCAAACGAGTTTAAGGTGCTAAATCTAAAGGGATCTAAAGTATACCAAAAAAACAACTTGAATCCCAAAAAAATATCTTAATTTCAGCATCTTGCTCCAAGTCAACTCAATAACACCTCACAACGTCTCAATTTCTTTCACATCACACACCAGAAAAAAACTGCGTCTAAATTCTAAATTAAATTTTCATTTTCATCCCAAATCATTCTCGCTGAAAGAAGAGTAAGAGGAAATAATAAATTTTTTGCTAGACCCAGGAGCATTGAATGAAAATGAAATGGCCAGCAGCAGCAAACGAGTTGTCATGTGCTTGGACTCGAGGCTCCCAATACCTTTTCATTTAATTTATTTATTTTTTCCTCTCACCAAAAAAATAATAATAATTCTCACATGAGATAACAATAATCTTGTTGATTGAATTTTTCGTACCACATTATACATTTTGGATGGATGTGCCTATTGCTGTGTATGTGTGTGGATTTGAAAGGCATTTTTATATGAAATGAAATTTTCGTTCATAATAATTGTGTTGGAAATATTTCTTTTTTTATGAAGAATTGGCATCTTGGGGGAAAAATTGATGAAGTTCATGAAAAAATAAGAAAAGAAATTCTTGAACGAGAAGAAATTCAAGGACAAGAAAAGTTTGGCGTGGATGATGATACACAACAGAATGTATATAAGAATTGTAGATTAATACACAACAAGTCTGCGTTTTCACTGATTTTTGAAAGCGAAATTTTTTTCAATGACAAAGTTTTTTTTTCTTGTTATCATAAAAATGTGATAATGATGCTATGAGGTGCTGGATTAAAATGTGAATATCAAAATTATCTACTCAAATATTCTATTGATCCACAAATTCAAAACAAAATTACGTAAATTCCCATCCGACTTTAAAACGTGACAAGAATTCTATTTAAAACAGAAAACATGAAAATTTCAAGGACATCAAACGATATTTTTTCCTGTAAGAAGTGTCATTTGAAATTAGAAGTTTAATCGATTTTCCAAAATTATTATGTTCATTAAAAGTTTTTTGCTTCATAACAACATCAACTCCCACAAAAGCCATGTAAACCTACTCATTATATTATTTGTCAATCAACTGTCAGTTCCCTGTTGAAAATATGTTTTTTTTTTTGATTATTAAGTTGTAAATATGAATTTGGTTTGAGTTTGGTTTGGTAATGACTAAAAAAATCATAGCACAATTTTCATATAATATGGGAAGGGATGTGAGGGAAGGGAGGAGTGTCAGGAGTTCAATTGGAAACTAGAATCGGTTAAAAACTAATTTTACTTTTAAAATTTTGAAGTTTTGAGCAAATTAAGTTAGGAATTCAGTTATATTGAAAAAAAATTAGTTAATGAGGTTGAAAATTGAGATTTATTAATCAATTTTTGAACTGGATTGTTTCTAGCAAAAAAAATCAAAACCTTACAAAAAATTATAATTAATGGGGGCTTCGAATCCAGTCTACGATTTGAGTTATTTCGATTTAAAAACATTTTTTTATTTTTTCAAAACCAAAAAAATGTTCAATGCGAGTCCCCGATTAAAAAATCAAATCCAAAGTTTTTGGGTTCTCAAGTGAAAGATTTTGTTAAATGGAGTATTTAACATTATTTATGGAAAATTATTATGATCATAGAAATCTTTGAATTCTTGAAAGATTTCAGTACAATTTATCATCTCAACCAATTTAGACGCATTTTTCCATCACGAAATAAATAAAAAGTATACAGTCCACTAAGAAAGCAAGAACTATCGTTTTTTATGGTCCTTACGAGCCTTGAGATTGTACCAGCTCAATTAAGTTTTGAATTAAAGTTGAGGCGGGCAGAGTGTTGATAAATTACAAAATATCAACAGCGATTGATTTTATTGTGAAAAAAATCACCAAGCAGCAACTCTCGCATTCAAGATGTCTTTAATTACAACTAAGGGCAAGAAAGTGAAGCTGAATTCAATCATTGAAGACTTTGAAACCGTCAAAAGTGCATATCAAACGTTGAAAGAAGAAACAACATTTGAAGAAGTGAAAGTTTATCATGAATTTCTGAAAGGATTGCTAGATGAATTCAGTGAAGTTTACATTGAATATGAATTGATGCAGAAAAAAGATCCTGATGTAGATTCGGAGAGATATAATTTATTCAAGAAAGAAGCAATTTTGATTATTCTTGATTTATCAATTAATATGGAAAATTTGCAGAAGGAGCAATTAACAGTCATTGAGCATCAGAAGAATATCAAATTCAGTAAACCTCAGCAATCATCATCAGTTATCAATGCAGTTAGAAAAATAAGACTTCCAGAAATAAAACTTCCAGAGTTTAATGGAGATTTCAACAATTGGTTATCTTTCAAAGACACTTATGTATCAATGATACATTCAAATCCAGCATTTTCTGATATAGACAAGTTCCACTATTTGAAGTCATCAGTTAAAATTCAGCCAGAATCGCAAAATGTGCTGAATAATTATCAATTCTCAGGAGATAGTTACGAATCTGCTTGGGAAGCATTATGCAGAAGATTTTTTTTTTTTCAAAAGAATAATCTCAACTCTTGTTGAGACGGCAGAATTCTCTCATAAAATGGAGAATAATATCAAAATTCAAGTTAATTCTCATCTCTTTGTCGTGACAATTGTTATGTCTAGCCTGATCATCCAGATCAGCATTTCTCAAGTCTTAAGTTGTAACAATTGTTAGTATCATCTCAAGTTCAAGATTTGACAACTGATAAATCCAGCCTGATATTCTCCAACGTCTATCAGCATATCTCAAGTTTAAGTTTTATCAATTGTTGGAGTTACCGCAAAATCTGTCAACTGTTAGAATCTAGCCTGGTGATTCTCATTCATCAGCATATCTCAAGTTCAAGTTTCTATCAGTTGTTAGAAGTTCTTCAAGTTCAAGTTCTGACAATTGCTGTATCTAGCCTGATTGATCAAGTCTTTCAGCATTCCTCAAGTTTAAGTTATGGCAATTGTTAGTCCCTATCTCAGTATCCCTATCTCAGTAGTAAGTTCATCAAGAAGAAGATTATAGTCAACAACTCATCAATTAAGTCGAGGTGGCAGGATGTTAAATGGAGTATTTAACATTATTTATGGAAAATTATTATGATCATAGAAATCTTTGAATTCTTGAAAGATTTCAGTACAATTTATCATCTCAACCAATTTAGACGCATTTTTCCATCACGAAATAAATAAAAAGTATACAGTCCACTAAGAAAGCAAGAACTATCGTTTTTTAGATTTCGAAGTGCTTGTCAAGCAACCTTAACATTATTGTCAAACAATTCCTCCTAATCCAAACATATAGTCCAATATGTACATAAAACCATACAATAAACATGAAAAATCCATCATAAACTATTATTTTTCATATTTCATGTCAGTGCGTCTCCATATTTTTTTCTTCCTTCTCACATAGCATCGATAGATGGATGGATGAATGATAAATAATCAAAAAAACTTTCCCGCAATCAGATAAAAAAATATGAAAAATTAATTAAGAAATTAGATATGTATCTGAGTGGAGGAAGGAAAAGAGCGTTTGGAGGGAAAAATCGATAGCTGTGAAATTTGAGAACTTTATTATGAACTAGAAGTGGGAAAACTGATTGAATGGACATTTTGTGGTTGCTTTATTTTGATGGATTAATGAGAAATTTGGTGAATGGTTTTGAAGCTGATAAATATCCATAATAATTACTGTTAAAATGATCTTATTCTATATTCTCAATATTCATTGTCATTTACACAAAATTATCGACAGCAATATCATTATTCATACAATTGTGATAACATTTAAAGGAAAAATATTTTTTTCGACAAGAACAATACAATATTCATTTCCATTTTCATTCATTTCCGAAATTGATAAAAAAATGGGAAATTGTCGTCAATTAGCGGCGATTAATAAATGAAAAAAATACAAAAAAATATTCGAATTGAAAATAATTTTTTTAGAGTGCCGATAAAAAAATTTAACTATACTCTCGAGCTTTTGAATCGTTCTCTCGATTGCCATTAATTGAAATTAACTGTTAAGAGACTTTATTGTAAGAGAATTTGATAATTTGAGTGTTTTTTTTTTTTTTTTTTTAAATTAAACTTTATTTATTAAATTTAGAATATAATTATGTACAAAGTTAAGATACATGTTGAGCTGTAATTTCTAGGGTGTCAGACACTTTAATGGTCTTTATTATCCTAATTTTGCTTTAATTGAATCATTTTGCTTTCATTGATGATTGTTTAGTCGGTGTTTCGCGATGCAAGTCGAACGGTGAAGTTTGCTTGCAACTTTCCGACGTAATCTTTGATGGTTGGAATTTTTGCTTCGTTATGTAGATCGACGATCTTATCATATCTTGATTTGTTGAGAAGTATTCTAAGAAATTTGTTTTGTAGTACTTGAAGTTGTTGAATGTGAGTTTTTGCGATGCTTTCAAAGGCTGGACAGCCGTATGTGAAGATGGGTCTGATTGCTAATTTGTAGATGAGGAGTTTGTTTCGTACGTCGAGATGTGAATTTCTGCTGATGAGGGGATAAAGCTGTCGTAGTGCGTTGTGTGCTCTGTTGGTCACATAGTCTACATGTTGCTTCAATGTCACTCTCTTGTCGATGATCATTCCTAAATATTTGGCTTCAGTTTCCCACTTGATGTTTTCATTAAGGAATTTGATGTTGTTGTTTTTTGGAAGTTGCTTGGAGTATCGATTTGTGATGAATAAAGCTTGAGTCTTCTGTTTGTTGATGTTGATTTTCCATTTGTTCATGTAGTCTTGGACTTTTCTTCCTTTATGTTGGAGATGGGTGACAATATCGGCTGAGTTTTCTGAAGAATGATGCAATGCTGTATCATCTGCGAATAGTGCGATGTTGTCGGTTGTCTCTCTTACAATATCATACGTAAAGATGTTGTAGAGAGTTGGGGAGAGCACAGCTCCTTGAGGTACTCCATACTTGATGAGTTTGATGTCTGAGAATTGACCTTTTATAAAAACTGAAAAAGTTCTTTCACTGAGGAAGGATCTTACAGTTTTTATAAGTGGCAGTGGAAATCTCAGCTGGAGCATTTTGTACAGGAGTCCGTTGTGCCAGACTCTGTCAAATGCTTTTTCGACATCGAGGAAGATCATGCCAGTTGACTTTTTGTTTTTGATGTTTTCTTTTGCAGTCTTGATCACTTTGATGAGCTGATGCGATGTTGACCTTCCAGTACGGAAGCCGCATTGTTGATTTGGAATGATGTTGTTGTCTTCGAGGTGATCATTGATTCTGCTCAGGAGTATTCTTTCAAATATTTTGCTTATTGTGCTGAGAAGACTAATTGGTCTGTAACTGCTTAATTCGTTTGCTGGTTTTGAAGGTTTTGGTATTGGAATTACTTTTGCATGTTTCCATATCTTCGGGAAACTGTTGAGTTTGAGACAAGAGTTGAAGATAAATTGCAAATATTCGATTCCTTTTGGTGGAAGATTTTTGATGAGGATGTTGTTGACATCGTCTGGTCCAGGAGCTTTTGGATTTTTGAGATTTCTGATGATACTTGCGATTTCTTCAATGCTTGTTAACTCTATTGTTTCTTCGTTATCTTGATCAAGTGCCTCTTTGACTGTGTTGTTGACTTCTGATGTGTGCTGAGGGTCATTGTTTGCAAGAGGATTTTCGTGTGCTTGACAAAAATATTCGCTGAGTGCGCTTGCTTTTTCTTTGTTTGTGATAAGAGTTTGACCCTCATTTGTCAGAGGAGGCATTGATTTTGACCCTTTCTTAAAGTGTTTTGCGATCTTCCAGACAGTTTGATTTGATGGTTTGATATCGGCGAGACGTTTGTTCCAGTTGATGTTTTTGAGCTCTTTTATTTTATCTTTGATATCTTTTTGAATGAAGTTCAGCTCAGTTTTGGTTTGATGATCTCTGTATCGCTGCCATCTTCGTCGAAGAGTTCGTTTGGTTTTGATCAGATCTTTGATTTCTGGTGTGAGTTTTGTTGATTCGAAATTGATATTTTTCATTTTAACACTTGAATTTCTTGCTTCCATGATGAGTTTAGAGAGAATATTAATGTGCTTCTCAATGTCTTCAGTTGTGTTGCAGGAATTTTCAGTGATGTTGTTTTCGATGCGACGTGTGATGCATGATTTGAATTTCTTCCAGTTTGCTTTTCTGTAATCATATTTGTAGACTGTATTATCAGTCTTTTCAATTTTCGATGTTTTGATTTGAAAATACACAGCGCAATGATCACTCATTGCTTCTGTGCATTTCAATTCTGATGTACCTAGAATAGAATTAGAGAGCATTAGATCAATTGTTGATAATGATTTCTTACGATCTTCAGGGTAGTAAGTTGGAGAGTCGGGATAATAGATCATGAATTCTCCTGACATCTCTTGAAGTATCTTGCCAGCTTTGTTTGCTACGTTGCAGTTCCATTCTCGGTGTTTTGCATTGAAGTCTCCACAGATGTAGTAGTTTCCTCGCAGATTTGTTATTTTGTTGATGTCGTTTCTTAGGTGTTCTTCAATTTCTCTTGCTTGGGTTCCACCTGGTAGGTAGACTGAGAGGATGTGGCAGTGTGATATCGTTAGGATGTGGGGGATTTTGATTGTCCGTATAGTTTTTTAAGTAATTATTTGATAGGTAAATTGTTATTGGGGCTTACAAGTTGTTAGAAAGTTAATTTACGATTCAATAATAATCAAGAAATATTGAAGCAAAGGTTCAAATCCTTAAGTATTCTTCAAGAATTTAAATAGGACGATGAAGTGTATTTCTTTTATTTTTAAGAATTTTTATACTTAAAAAATATTTCTTCTTCATTAAATGCGCTAAAAGAAATTTCTAATGCATAACTACTTCCTTTTAACATCAAATTATATTCTCATTTTATATTCCTCGTTTTTTTTTCCTTTCACTAAAAACCCAGAAAACACGAAAACATGAGCCATTCGAATAAAAATTTTCTCATACTTTTTATTGTTTTTGTGCCTTTTTTTGTGAGCTTTTTTTCAGTTCCTTTTTCAGTGCGAATAGCATAAACTAGGGATTTCAAACCCGGGATCCCGAAAACCGGGATCCCGGGGTCCGGACTGAATTTTCCAATACCGTAATCCCGGGATTGAAAAATTGTCAATCCCGGGTTTACGGTATTCATTCATTCTGAAAATTTTTCCTTGATTTAAAAAAAAAAATTACAAAAGTCCTCGTGTTTTATATCGAGGGACTTCAGCGCATTTTTGACGCAGCGATTAGCAATTGATTAAATAGAAAAGAATGTCGAGTTTTAAAACTCTATTGCTGTTTCTTTAGTCATAATGCATTTCAATAATAAGTTTAAAATTAAACATAAAAACTCCTTTAAAATTTTCCGTTAGCGAAAAATTTAAATTTCTGAACACATTCATTATTTTTACCGTTATTTTTCAAATTTCTGAACGCACCCACGTGTTTTTATATGAAAAAATTAAAAGTTGATTAATTAAAGTATTTAAATTCAATTTTAAGGCTGCAAATTGCATTTCTTACCAATAACTCGATATAATAAAGCTATTAAAACTAACCGGAACTCTCTACGATGTCTAGATCAAAAGATAATTTTTTGCAGCCAGCCGAAAGAAGTGTATGATTGAGCTTCCTTTTTGAAAACAAGTTTCCAAAAATGCGCTAAAAACCTAAAATTTCGAAGCCAAAAAATGTTTATTTTACTATATTTTCGGCATATTTTCGTAAAAGTTTATCAAAAAACATCTGAAATTACTAAAATTTTCTTTTAAAATGTAAATCGCCGACTACCGTCACTTCTTTTCGAAGATTTTCGAAATTAAATGACCACAAATATCAAAATATGATGAAAAATATGTTGAAATCAAAATATTTATCCCTATTTTTCATTCTGGATCTTGATTCATCAAATTAATTGCATTCTTTAGCGATTTTTCTATCATTTAATCAAGAAAGCGTATATAAACAAACTTTAATTGACAAATCATTTTGAAAATTAAAAATGGTGAAAAAAATTACAAACACATTTACTATTTAACTGTATTTAACTGACAAATTTCGAAGTGTCGGTAGTCGGGTAAATCGTTGATTTTAATTTAGGGGCGAGGTAATTTACTTAAAACATTTCTATTTAATTATGAATCTTTTTTGTAGAACAATTTTCAAATCAATTCTCAATGCTTGTCGAATATTAGTTAAAATTTAATAAATTTGTTGTTTCCATTTTCGAATTAGGTATTATTCAACTTTTTCAAATCACAATATCAGTGCACTGATATCACTGCAGTGATAAAGTATTAAAAACCATACTTTTTATGAAAATTTAATATATATTTTTCTTTAGTTTTCAATTCTTTAATAAAAAAGTGCTATGTAGCTCAAAAGAAATTAGGAGATTTTAAATTCAGACAATTTCAAGAAATTAAATTATTAAATTTTAAGTAAATATTTGATTGAGTAATTAGTTAGAACAATTTACATACACAAATTTAATGAGAATAACTTATTTTTTGCATTTTTGGACATCAAAAAAGTGGTTTTATATCTGGTTCTTGTTTAATTTCAATCCCGGGTTTAAACCCGGGATCCCGGGTTCACGATTTTTCAATACCGTAATCCCGGGATTGAAAAAACCGTCCGGGATTGAAATCCCTAGCATAAACAATGTTTGAATAAACTCAAAGAAATCGAAAGGAAGAGAAATAAAGGAAAATGTATGAAAAAGACGTGTTCACGTTGTTGGCTGGCGAATATATATGTGTATGATTTCTATATGTGCGATTTCCATATGGTAATTTTCACAAGCACGAAAAGGCTAAAAGAGAAACAACGAAGAAATGAAGGCAGAAGTGAAAGAAAGAAAGACATCAACCTTCCTTTTGTTTCTCATAAAAAGAAAATATCTAATAAAATGGAAATTCCGTTCATATCTTACTCCTCATTTTTACATCTTTTTAAAAACATTTATTCCAAATCGCGTCCTCAAGTGTTTGCTCACAAGTGGATGTATGTGTGTACGAGAGGAAAAATGGAGATGTTGGAGATGTAAATGAATAAGCAGCAAGTGAAATTAAGTTTAGGTGAATTACTGTCTGAAATTCATGCAGATGTGGGTAAAGATGTTTGAAAGAGTCCAAAATAATGCCGCTCGGACATGAAAATATTATTAAAATTTCTCAAAAACTGTAAAATTAATCAACTTATTAATTTTAATTTTCAAGCAATTAATTTTTTTCTCTGAACGCATTCGCTAAATTTTGGTTTAATTAATAACTAAAAAGGCACTAGTTTTATTTTATTTTTGTTGCTTCCATTTATTAGAGCAAAAGTCTTCTATCAAGCCAAGCCTAGCCCTTCTCTTTAAGTTTTAAACTTCATCCTAACCATTGACATTAGCATCTCTGAAAAAAACTCCTAAATTTATTCACAATCTCAACAATATGTGTCAGACACAAAACGGCTAAAAATAACTTCATTTTAATTCAAAAAAATATATGATAGAACCAGAGTACATTAAGCGATATTTATGAATTGCGAATAAATTCGAATTCACAATCGTTTTCCAAATTCATAAAGACATTTAAATAGCAGCACTCAATTCCTATTCTCGGTGCGAAAGAAAAAAGCAATAACGTTGAATTCCATACACCATCACATTGTAAATGGAAAGATAAGTAAGTAAGTAAGTAAACGAGGAGAGAAATAAGACAGTGAATTAGAAATGATTGAGTCTGATACGAAGAGGGGTGAAGATGATGGAATTTATGATTTCATTTGAATGCATTTAAATTTCAATTAGATTAAATTTTTAGAATCTGTAGCTTTATAATATTTGAATTAATCTACAGTAGATCCACAAATCCTTGCCTAAAGCTCTGATTTTCTTAAAAAAAATTAAATTCTTGTGAATGTAATTTGAGGTCAAATGAAATAAATTTCTTGGGCGTTTCCGCAAATGACCTTAATTATGTACGGTTAATTTAAAATAAGGCGTAATATAGGAAGCAGAATGAAATGACTTTTTCGTTAAGTTTCTATGCTTATCTGAAGCTATTCGATAGATGATTCTTGGGAAATGAGATTTAAATTGGAGCAAATAAAGTTTATATTTGTTAAATGTCTTATGGTTGTTTATGTATTGAGATCTGTGCTGTACTGTACTGTAATTAGCAAAGCTTTAAATCCAAAATTAAGTTTGAAGTGATTCTAAATTTGGAGTCGGTATTAAAATAACGAAAATCAGTTTTTCTAAACTTCATTTTTACGACCATATCATTTTTACGAAAAAATTTTTCTTCCATTTTTTCCCCATCTTTTTCAAATTTTAAAAAACCGTTGGTACAAAATTAATCTTATTTTTGAATTATTTCACACTAAAACAACTTTAAATTGTTGCTTTTGAGAAATAATAATTACTTTTTACGAGAACTATCAAAATAACGCTGTTCTGTGTGAAATAATTCAAAAATAAAATTAATTTTGTACCAACGGTTTTTTAAAATTTGAAAAAAATGGGGAAAAAATGGAAGAAAAAATTTTTCGTAAAAGGGCAATTCTACAGATTGGTTGAATTCTCAAAAACGCTTTACAAGTAAATCTCTACTTGTTTTTGTAAACAATAAAAAATATTCTTATTTTTTTAAACATTTCTTCATAATTTATTCTATTTCCTTATTCATATTGCATGTACAAGACCTAAATGTCTAAAATTGAATTAAAAAATTGACGATTTCTTGTTAAATTTCAAAAATTTGTTTAGAATTTAACGAATTTTCAAAATTTGAATCCTTTAATTTAACGAATATGCGCTTTGCGTCGCTCAGTCTTTTTTCTTGTTTTGAAGAAAAATATTAATTTTGCTAAAACTACTGAATAATACGTAAGTATAACTACATAAATTGATAAGTTTTATATTTTTTGATCGATTAGTTAAAGTTAGAACTGTCAACAATGCATTAATCATCAGAAGATTGCATCAATCATCAGAAGATTGCATTTGAACAGTGTCAACAGTGAAAAATTCCACAAAAAAAGACTGAGCGACGCACATAAAAATTAAAATATTTTGTTAATAAATACATTTAGATGGAAGTATCATTAGAAAATAGATATATTTTATTGTTTTACACAAGTCACATCCAGCTTGAAACTGTCTAGGTCGCTGATTAAAGAGAAAAATTGATTCAAAGAAAAAAATTTGCAAATTTTTATCTGTAGAATTGCCCAAAAATGATATTTCGTAAAAATGAAGTTTCGAAAAATTGATTTTCGTTATTTTAATACCGACTCTAAATTTGATAAGTTGATTTTTACAACAGAGGGGCTAACAACTTATCAATTAGCAAGGTGGGGATTTCAACTAGTCGAAGTTGTAAAAGTTTTATTCAAATAATAAGTGATCGTTATTTCCTTATAAAAATATTTAGGAAAAATTTCAGAAATTTCTCCAAATTTCGAATAGATTCTTCATATTTATAATTTATTTCTTAACCAACTCTATTCATCAAACTTTCATCATTCAAATTGCATTACTACAATTATTAAAACTAGCACCAAATGGTACATAACGTCCAGATTGTAATATTGTTAGACACTTAATGTCAAACTCATAAAAATCTTCAGTAATTCCAAAAAACTGTTCAATAAAGACACTTCAATATGTAACAAATTTCTATTTCTATTCTTCACTATCAAGAGAAAAATTTGAATTTTAATGAATTTTTTTCTCAACACCAGAACAAAACGTTTCCTAAAAATTAAATTCATCAGTATTGAGTCAATTTCATTCCATCTGAAGATGTTAAAATGAAAAAAATTCTCATTGTGTAAATTTCACCCTCATTTCCATCGACCCGAACAACAATATTCGTGAGAAAAAAAAAATATCGGAGAGAAAAAAGTGCGAAAAAAGCACTCAATATAATGAGCGACAAGGCAAATGACGGCAACAATAAAGGAGAGAAATTGAAGATTTGAAGTGGAAGATGGGCGACAACAATAATGATAATTTTCTAATGTTCTACTCACTCACCCTTCGCATAACTCGTAAAGCAAATGATGATGTCTTCATGTTGATGTCGTTGAGTTGTTTACAGCTTTTTCACTATTTCGTTAATATTTATTTTTTTTTTTTGTTCACTAATTCTTTTGCTATATTATTGTTACTACGCGACACGCTTGATTTTTAGTCAAGGATGAGATTTTTATCTTTTTGATAATTGAGATGTCAGGATTCTGTCAAAAGCACAAACGATTGTCTTGATGAAAATTTTGACAGATTTTTAATTTTTTGAATTTTTAAGATTACTATGATTTTGATGGGAAAAAATTAGTGAAATTCAAATATTTTAGAATTTTCTTATAAAACTAAAATACATCATCAACAGGTTACTCTGATTAATGATATTACTTTCTGATTCTGATCAAAAATCTGACAAAAATTGCGTTTAAAAAATGGAATATTATAAATTTGTTTAATTCTTTTCGTGATTTTTTATTGAACTGTCATATATTTTGGCAGTTGAGGAAAGCTCATTGTAGGTTCTTGACATTAAATTACTGATAAAGCAATTAAGCAAGCAGTTAAGTGCCTCCGTAGAGTACTCGGTAAGGCGCTTGGATCAAATTTGGTATGGTTTCGAAGGTCGTCGGTTCGAATCCAGCCATTTCCAAATTTGTCCTTTTTCGGAAGTTTAGATACTTTAAGTGCTTAATGTACGAGATCAAGTCATAATTGGGCCTCTGGGCAACGTTGGATTGAGAAACGGGTCAGGAAATTCAAGTATAATGACAATTCAGGACAATTTTTCCCAAACAATAAATCTAAATCTTCAACCTAGTTAGAGCTCAAGAGTCATTAAGATTCTGATTAATCCCCAACTTATTCTAAAATTTATCGCATATATTTTCTATTTCAATTTAAATCAATTCAAGACTCTTTATAATAATCATTATTATCAGCGTCATTCACATCATCAATGTTACAAGAAAATAATGGAAAATTATTAAAGAAAAGAAAGTAATGGAATAACTAGAAGAATTAAAGGGGAAATTATTCATAGAAAAAGTTTTTT
Organism: Chironomus striatipennis; assembly: GCA_026123125.1. Taxonomy (NCBI): domain Eukaryota; kingdom Metazoa; phylum Arthropoda; class Insecta; order Diptera; family Chironomidae; genus Chironomus; species Chironomus striatipennis. The sequence continues at coordinate 31,988,723 of CM047394.1, forward strand.
GCTCTATTCTACATAGCATAGCTGATGATGGTAGCAGTGGTATAATTTTATGGGATGTAGATGTACAAAAATGGCAAGGAATATGCTTTATAAAAGAATATTGTAAATTTTATTAGATGGGAAATTTTTTTAATGATTTCAACTTTAAAGTTCATTTTATTGGAACTTAAAGTTTTAAAGTAATTTCAAAGAGTTTCATGGAACATTACAAATAGTTTGAAACTCTAATGTGGTATATTAAGGGTCAATAAATTAGAAAATCATAAAGAACTTCTATATATCAAAAGGTCACGTACTATGGATATTGACCGAACCCTTATGACTGAGTGAATGGCACGTAAATCAATTAAAACTTTTGGGATACATCAAGAACTGTATGCGACAATTTGTTCAGCTAATTTGAATGCCAAATGAGTTTTTCATCCACGAGCAGCATTGAATCTGTAAATTAATTCATAATTTTGTAAATTTCTATAGAAATATTCACAAATTTTCCAAAAGCTTAAGTCCTTAATTTTTTATGCCATTTTCAATGCAAAGCACTTATTTGAATTTTTCCTGAATACAATTAAGACTTCTCCATGTAGAACTAATAGCGCTAATTGCAGTAATTTCCATTCCTCTGCATTATGAATTTTTTGCTTTTATGTCCACATTTTGCTTTTCTCACTCAATTTAAATTTCAAATGATTTTTTCCCCTTAAAACACATCCTTGAATACAGAAAAGCTCTTTTCATAAGTTATCACTTTCCATTATTACAAAAAGGACTAAAAAGTATCCTTCCTCATGATAATATTGCCAAAAATTACTTATTACAAAAAAAAAACTTAATTAATTTAATCCCCACCCAAATAATGAGAGGAAAAAATTCTAATTTGTCAATTAATTCAGGAACAAGTTGTAAGGATTTTCTCATCACACAAAAAATTATTCATTTCATTCTCAGCCTTATGCTTGCTGAATTTTCTCTCTCACTTTTGTTTCTTATTCTTCTTTTAGCCGATTTTTAAGGTGAAACAGATGTAAATGTTCTCATTTTGTTTTTGTTTATCTTTTGGATTTCGATGAATTATATTAGATTGTATGATGGGAGGTGGAAGGTGTTTCTAGGACTGAATGTTTGTTGTTAACATATTTAAAGGTTTTTTGAATAGCTTCAACCTTAAGAATCACAAAAGTTATGCAAATGAACTTTATCTTTTTCAAAAGTAAAAAAATTACCAAAAATCTAAAAAGTTCTTGTAGAAATGTCAAACTTTAGAATATTATTCAACTAATTAGTTACTTTGCATCTTTAGGAACTTAAAAAAACTTCTTATACATTGAAAATTCTCTTAAATTTAACTAAATTAATAAATATGATGTTTATAGTTTGAAAATTCAAAACAGACTAATTTTTTCATACCAAAGGGTAAACAACTAAGCCAAATATAAATATAATTTGAATTTTAAATAACCGTTAAGACATAAAATAACTGTAATTCACCAAAACAATCAAATTAAACACACAATATGCGTTCAAATGAATTAAGCAATAAATTTCCCAATCTAAAACTTTTCCTAATAAATTTTCCTTTTCACTTTACATTTTCTTCATTCAGTGGAAAAATTTTCATTCAGTCAACTCCCTCCACATTCCATAAAAGAAAATGAGAAACAAAATAAGTCGTGAGAGAAGAAAAAAGAGAACGAAAGTAAAATAAAATATTAAATTGCATAAATTAGCATGAAAATCTTCAAAAGGATCAGTCAGGATATTCATAATTCCATTTTGCCTCGAAGGAATGAGAGCTTTTAAATTAATTTCTTATTTTTGTGCATCCAAGGAACGAGAAAAAAAAAAGATTTTCATTTACGGCACAGGAGAAGAAAAAAAAATATTCTCCGTGATGTGGATGAGGAAAGGGAGACCTGTTGAGTCTCTCATATGGCCTGAAACTATTTATGCCTTTTATTTTATTTTTATTTTTTTTTTCTTCATGATGCTTATCATAATCGCTCATTTTGATAGCGAGACAAATTTTCACTGTCGCACACAATTCTCAATGTCACTTAAAATTTTATGAGGTGTTGAATGTGAAACTTTTGCAAGGCTTAGCCTCAAGTAATACGCAAAAATATTCGCACAAAGAACTTTTCCTCTTCCAACTTTTAAGTCCAACCCTACGAAAATTTTAGCCAGATTTTTGCCAGACATGTTCTGTCTGTCAGATTAATGGAAGAATATGCCAGACTTTTGAAAGATTTTTTTTCTTGCGTTTTTCGTGCAAAAATCGTGCAACAACTTTTTACATAGACACACGAAAATACAAGAATTTTGGAAGAAAAACGCAAGGAAAAAATCTGTCGAAAATCGGGCAAAATTCTAGCAGATAATTGCAAGATTTTTTCTGGCAAAAGTCTTACATGGAAATTTGTCCGATTTTCGCAAGAATTCATCCGACAATGCCAACTTAATTTTTCAAAAAAAATCTTGCACTTTCTTGCAAAAGTCGTTCAAATATCTTTCCAAAAAACCAAGCTTATAAATTAATGGTCGTGAAAAATAATTTGCTCTAAACATTAAAAATTTTGATCTATTCAACTAATACAAACGAATGGACACATTTTTATAGAGCAGTAATGTGAGAAATAATATTTAGGTAGCATTTCAAATTTGCTACAAACAAATATTCAAGTAAATGAAACAGCAGATAAGATTATTATTTTTTTTATTTTTTATTATGGTCCATATTATTAACTAAAGGACCTTTACTTTTCCTTTTTTTTCCTCTTGCGAACAGCAGATAATAGTGTTCTTTTAATTTTTTAAGACGGAACAAAAGTTTAATTAGGCACTTTTTAGAAAAAAAGGAAAAAAAGCTTTCAAAAAACAAAAATACTTTTATTGCCAGTCATTTTCAAATTTTCAAAAATTACAATCGTTCATAAGTTGCAACGATTTTTAATAATTTATGAGAAATTGCAATTTTTTTCTCAAAACATAACAAAAATTAAAACAAATTCTTTTTTATAATTTATAAAAAAGCTATTTTTAAATTGCTATGTTATAAAAATTTTAAAAGTATGTTAAAATGGTTTGAATTTTTTTTTTATTTTAAAAATTAATTAAAAAGTTTAAGCATTATTTGTTTTATTTTAAAATTATAAAATTATTGAAAAACGTTAAAATATTCAATTCTGAGTTATGTGCAACTTAAATATGTCTTTTCGCCACTCTGAAAATATATCATTTCAGACAACGGTGGCGCAGCGGACAACTCAGAGGTACAAGGAAAACATAACTTAGCGGGCAACGGTTCGAATCCCAAGACAAAATCTGGCAGAAATCTGGCGAAAATCGGATGGATAAAAAAATAAAAAAACAGCGCTTGTGAAGTATAAAAAAATGGAAAAATAATTTTTTTTAAAAATTCGACAAAAAAAGTCTGGCAAAAATCGTCCAAAAATCGTATGCAAGTCTGGCAAAATTCCATGCAAGTCTGGCAAAAATCGTATTCAAGTGAAACTTATGAACGATTTGTCTGGCAAAAATCGCCCGAAAATCTGTCCGACAAAATTTGTCTGGCACTGTCTTTGTTGATTCGGGCATTTTCGTGCAGTTAAGGAATTTGCTATATGGAGAATCTGGCAAAAGTCGTTCATTTGTCCGAGTCTGGCAAAAGTCGTATGACCAATGTCTGGCGAAATCGGACAAAAATCTGGCTAAAATTTTCGTAGGGAACAGATTATTTTCGGTATTTGCAGGTATTTCTTCTTTATCACTTACACTCGTAAAATTTTGCTAAATTTTTTTTCTGAAAAATTTTCAAAATTTTTGCTACAAATTTTTTTTTTATCTTCTTTTTTCACACAAAAGTGGACGTCCGTAAAACTTCACGAAAAACGCGATGCGTTCACAACAACCGATAGTAGTTGAATGACGAATGAGCTGAATGAGCAGTGTTGTTACTCAGTCTTTGACTTACTTGCTTACTTTTCTATCACAGCAGAATAAAAAGTCATTCAGATGCGCAGTGAGTGAAGAAGTAAAAAGCTTTTTTCGATCGGAAGCTTTCGGCTTTTTTTTTCTCTCTGCATGCCAATTTCTCTCTCGCTCAATTTACACATTTGTACATCCATCTCCTCCTTGCGTGTTAGAATCAAAGCAAAAAAAAAAAGTTTAATGGCAGTTCGTTGTTTTGTGTCAGCATTTGAATATTTGAATGTTAAATATTAATGTTTAGTCGATCAAGATTAGCAACTGAAAACAATTATGATATTCAAGTCATACATTTATGGAAAAATAAAGAGATTCTAAGTAATGAAGAATTTCCGTGTTTTGAGAATGTGAGGAGGTGAGAAGGAACAGCGATATATTAGTACTACGATATGTTTAGTATGGAAATTATGAATGAAGATTATTGTGGAGTTTTGAGCGCATTTATGGTTGGTTTGGATGTAGATTTAAGGACTGAAAAATCAAAAGGTATCTAATTTTGAATTTTAGATCATGCATATCAATAAATAGATTCTAAGATAATGTTTCTAGACCTACTGAATATTAACCTCAAATTCCAACATAAAAGCACTCAATCTACCAATCCAGCATCCCTAGCCCACCCCAACCAAGATCCATGACACAAATTCCTTCCACTTCAATTCCTCATGAATTATTCTACCATCCACATGAATATTTCCATTTAACATCCCTAATTAATTATTTAGCAGAAATGATGATCAGATTCATGCATCCAAAAAGCTAATATCCATCTTAAGATTAATTTCTGACACGAAAAGTTTGCAGAGCAAAAAGAATAAAGGAGGTCAAGCAAAATACCCAAAATATTAACATTTCAAATGATTATCATAATTAATTTCTCACTGACTGATATCTTGCGATTGTTCATCTTGTGGATGTGGAAACAAAAACAATCCGGAAAAAAAGAAGTTTCACATCTAATAAATATCCGGCATTGCGCACGATGAGCTTTCTATCTGTGCTTTTTTTTTCTCGTCTCTCAATTTTCTCTCGCATAGAAAAATGATTTTTTTTTTCTCATTGAGGATGAAAAAAAAAAAAAATCAACAACAACAAAATAAAAAAGACTTTAAGGAATTGATGTAAAAATATTAAGCAGGCTTTAATGTTGTTGTTCTTGTCATGTTTAGAGCTCATTGCAGGAAAATCCTATACACTGATTGTCACGTTCATGGCCCTTTCCAAGTGTCAAAAAATTAACTTATCATAACATTCATGAATTGATTCATTGCTATTTGCTTCTTTGTTGTGCATCTCTCTCCATGTTCTCATGTACACGCACGTATACGTACAGGATGTGGAAGAAGAAAACTTTTTTTAATGAACTTGTAAACATACTTTTTTTTTGAGGTGTGATCCCTTAATTTGTATATTCTTTTTTATGAGCCGTCTGTTTTATGAATGAATCTCATTCTAGTTCCTATTGTTGCTTCATTGAGTGTAAATGTGGGTTTGAAAATGTTATTTTTATTTACTTAGAATTATTTTATTGTGGGATTATTTCAAAATGGTGGGGGTTGTATGATGGTATGATGTGCACTATAAAATTAGAAATGGGGTGGCTGGTGTCTAATGAATGAAAAAATCTTGTTTTATTTATCCTAATATTTGAAATCTTCAATATAGACCAACACTCTTAAGTCACCTCTGATTTACAATCCCCTTAACTATAAAACGAGATTTACATGACAATTTAAATTTCCATGACACAGAACATTAAAAAAATATTTCCATAAGCCACCATAAATTCCACCGCAAATTCCAAACAAAAAAAATCATAGACAGCATTCAGCATTTTCGCAATAAAATATCACCTCGGGAAAAATTCATGCAACAAGTAGACTGATGTATGAGCAAATTGAGAATATGCAAACACACAAAACAATCAAATTAGCAGTGCTATATAGAATGAAGGAGCTCATTTACATGAATATAGATTCAGCAAAACTTTATCGGAGATGCAAAAAGTAAATTATGGCAGTTTATTGTGTTCCGTCCATTTGGAATTTCTATTGACTATAAAATTTTTGTTCACTTATAGCTTGCTGTTCCTGAACATTTAATCTCAATCTTTTGATCTTCTACTCTTTAAAGGTAATAACAGTCAATAACCAGCCATCAAAATTTTCCAGTCTATAATTTTCAATTTCAATAATTTCCAGCTGAGTCAACGTAATCACTTTCAAGCCTTTTTCTTCAAATTCCTCGAATATGTGAAATACAACAAAGAAATAAATATCGTGTATGCTTGGTTGGCAACAAATAAAATACAAAAAAATACAACAGCCCTCTATGCCATTGTCGGTTTCAATCAACATCAAGTCAACATCCCGCATGAGATTTCATTTTGTGTTGTTCAAATCAAAAGCAGAAATAGGAACAGAAATGTATCTACGTATGTACTGCATACTAAATACAATGAATCTGGTGAATGAGAAGGAAAAGAATTGTGTCCAAAGCAATAAAGGGAACAGTGACTGGCATTGAATGAGCGCACAAAAAAAAATAAAATTGTGCTTTTCCATTAGCTTGAAACATATAGCCATTACATTCTTCTTGCTTGTCTTTATCTCCATCAAAAAGCGCCTCTACATACGCGTTAGAAATGAGCAAACAATGTACATACATATCCATTGAATGCTTGCTTATTCAACATGTGGGAGTCATATTCACTCTCATTCTTCCATCCTTATTCAGTTCGATGATCCATGGATGAAATTTTTTTATTCGTCTGTTTTGAGTGTATTTTCGGCTATATGGCACATTCATGTACAAAAAAATCTCTGGGCTGTGGATTATCACAGAAATACGTGCTACCTGATAAAACCAATAATCTTTTCCAACATTTGATTTATTCTCATTCGATGATCAATGCAAAAAGCTTTCAACCTTTTTGTACACATTCAGCATTTTTACGCCTATCACAATGCCTGATAGCCATAATGCTTTTAAGCTATAACAATCATTCACTCATTTATTCATCAAGTCTGATATGATTGAATGAATTTGTTGGCAATGTTGAGAGTTATTTCAAATTAAATGAAGTGCTGCTTTAGAAAATGGCATCAAAATATGTGATGAAAGTGGACATGAAATTGAAGAGTTTTTGGATATGAGTCTATGGATTAATTAGGATTAATTCTCTTTCTGGTGCTACAAAATTGAAATATTTTTCAATTTCATTGAGTTTTAGACCCGACCCCTCCCCCCTTTGCCATAAAATCTTCAATCAAAAAAAAAAATATTTTATTTAAGACTGTAAGTCACTCAGTCATCAAAGCATCATTAGAATCAATTAATAAAGCAGCTAATTAATCAGATAATTTACTCGCCAAGATAATATTTTTAATAAACTAACTTTATGAGTGCTTTGGAAAAATTAATCACCAATAAACTCACACAACTTATTGCTATCAATTTTATTTGAATTTAATCATCATCAATACTTAATGTATTGGATGCATCAAGCATAAAGAGATTGATGAGGTGATGGATGATGTTCGAGTGATTATCTGAAAGATGGTGATAAAAATTGGATATCAATTCATGCAAAGGATGGAAGAGTACATTATTGCTATTAAATTTAAAGCTTAAGTGTGTGTAACATAACAAGCTGATAATTGAGTGCTGATCTATTTATAGGATTCTCTAGTAAATGCTATTATGTACCCAAAAAAGAAGCTGTAAGGAGATTTTGGTATGTTAAACTTTGCCAAGACAAGAAAAACCTCTTCTAAATATTTCATTTTCTACCGCATGTTCTGCTATTGTTCACATGTGGCTACTCTAAACTTTCACACATTCCGACCATATGCATGGAAGTGCTTATGGAGAAAATTAAATTTTATTAGAATATTTATTTTAGAAATTTTAAAGTAAAGTGTTCATGCTGAAAAAGGTCAGAGTGTTCAGATTGTGAGAAAATTTTGGACATGAGTGTGCAGATGCATGCTTAAAGCACTTCAGTAGTTGTTTCTCAACTGTATTAAATTGTATAAAAAAATAAAATTCAAAATCAAAATGAATCTTTACCCCTATAAACGCATCAAGTACATGCACACAAAAAATTCTTTTGTGGCTTTATTTTTGTATGGTTAAGAGTGTTTGAGCTGAAAACAAATAGAAAATACTTGGGGACACAAAAACTCAAAAAGAGCACAATGCAAATATATGAAATTTTAAAAATTGTTCCTCCTCAAGCATCAGCACATTTAGAATGCTTTAAGGATTATTATCCGTCGTTTCACATTTACGCTTCATGCTTTTAACACATAGAATGGCGCCTCTTACAACGTTAAAAGGGAATAACGCAAGAAAAGAATGAAATCATGACCTAAAGCAGTATGAAGGAATAAATTTAATGAGACGATGAATTTTCAGTCATAAATGCCATTTTCTTTTAAGAATAAAATTCAAGTACCAATTCCTGCATTAATACAAATGAGCACTCAACTCAATATTTCCTAAATATTATTGCCTGCGTCTTATCATGCTGTAATAAAATAATTGTAATAATATTTGAATTGCGAAGAAATTGCGTGCACATTCACATGAGTATGCTGATAGTTAAGGAAGGCATAAACGCTGTGTGTTAGGAATTATGAGGTCTTTTGGGAGGAATGATTCAGCTTTTAGCTTAAATGGGGATGGACAATCTACATTCCACGGTGCGTTTGGAAAAAAATTAGAAATCCTTTAAAGTTTAAACCGTAAATTATGTGCGGATTGGGTACTATAGGTCCTGTTGACCACCACGCTTAAAAGTATTCATCAAATGTTTAAAACCCCTGGAATTATGTTAATAGTTAATTATGGATGCGAAGTGCTGATCTGACTAATATTATGATACTCAATAATTCCATGAACTTAAGTGCAGTCAATTCTAAATTCCTGCATCACTGAAACTTAGCAAAACTTTCTTAATAATAAAGACATAAAAAATTCAATAGCGTCTAAAGTTTCTGTATCAAAATATTGCCATAAATACTTTGCTTAAATTGTAAGTACCGCAAGAATTACTTTTATGATCTTTTACAGCTCGATAGAATTTCATCTTTGATTGAAACTTTTGTAATTTTAAACTTTTTGAATACAAAAATTTTACTTTAAGTTTATTTTGAAGATATGAACAGCTTTAAGCTGTGTTTTCGTCTCAAACTCAATCAAATTGATAAAAATCTATGTCATAATTCTTCGAAATCAATATGAATGCTCAGCATATAATTATTACATCCAAAACATCATCTAATCGTTATTATTGCGATATGTTGTCACAAAACAAGACCCACAGATACAAATAATTAACTTTCAATGACAAAAGTGTCTTATTTGTATGCTTATTAGAAGAACTTTTTTCCGACCTGTCAACAAATAATTACCTCAACATAATTGGCCACTGGACACATGTACAAGCTGCCACATATGTCAAGAACATTTTCATCTGACTTTTATGCTCATTTTTCGTTCTCTTTGGTCATAAAATATTTTTAATGATGCTTAATTTTTATTGCATATAGTCATTTAGTGACTTTCGGTTGTTAGACTTGGCCAGCTGCTTTTTACTTCAATCACGTCTCAATTTCGGTCATGAATCAGTATTCATTAGAAGTTCATCTAAAATTCTGAGAATTCCGAACCTAAAGCACAATACTGTTCTCATTTACTGTATAGGCATTCACAGCATGTCGGAGACACATTTTTCCATTCTGTATTGTGTTACACACATTTTCAATGTCATTTTCACTTTGCATGACGAGAGATACAAAAAAATAAATAAAATATTCATAAATCTCTGTAGGATTGTGACACATTATCACATGTTGCTCGTTTTTAGAATACTTATTGTGAAAAAAAAACAAAAATTTCGGCATGACACTGGAATCACCATATCTAGGATATCAAGAGTGCTCTCTTGAGAGTTGGCATTTGTCGCGTGAACACGTTCATTTCGGTTAAGTGATGGAAGAAGATAACCATTGTGATGTCTATGCTGTTTACAGGATGGAAAGTTTATGAGAATGTCAGCATGTTGTATAAGTGATGGATAATGTGGAACTGGGGCAAAGAGGAAATACAGTAAATTTATAAATGTTTACAGAACGAGACGAGTGAGTTACTGTGCAAGCTTTAGACAATCAGCAAATTTAAATAAAGCATTTTTGAGTCCATGGTTGCTGGCTATCTAAAATTGACATCCGGAAACCTCCAGAATTTCCTCTTTTAAAAATCGATTAATCCTCTCATCAACCAACCGCAAGCAACATGAACTACTCAAAAAATTACCGGAAATTACATCAAATGAAACTTTATATCAGCCATAAACTATTCAGTCATTATTTGGTAGTAGCATAAAAACCATTAAAACCACATCCTAAAATCTGCATATTTTACATTTCGACATTTAACTCGACTTGACTTTTTTCTTTCCCTCAACATTCTGCATTTGTGGATTTACTCTAGAAACCTTAAAAGAAATGAAATATTAAAATGTAGCAACTTCCTTCTCATTCGCTTTCGAACGCCAATGAAAAAGTCATGAAAAGACAGAAGAAGGAAGAGAAATGAAAGAAGAAAAATAAAGCCACAAAGTCTTCCCCATAAACATGCAATAAGAACATAGAGCTTCCATGTCTCGACCTTGATCGCGTTATCATAAATTACTGCGGGCACTTTACCTCCTCTTTTCCTTCCTACTTACTTTGTTGTGGGTTTCCTGTTAAGGAGAATAAGGGTTAATGTGTTTAATTTGACGTGTTTGATGGGATATTGGAGGAATTTAAGGCTTCAAAGGGGTGTAGGATATGGATTGTGATTTGAATTGTGCTATAGATTTTTTGTCGTTTTAGGCAGCTGTATAGTCAAATTATTAGGTTCATAAAAGTTTAGTTCTGGTAAAATAACAATTGCCTAGGGTTCAAATCTCAAAATTGACACAAAATTTGATTTTTTTAAGGAGGTGGTTCAATTCCTAATAAGTAATTTTCATTAATTCTTATGATTTCTCTCAAAATCGGTCTTTCTTAAGTACCAATAAATAAACAGAACTTTCGATGAAAGATGCGTTTTCACCTCAACACCCCAACGATACATCAAAACTTATCGAATTCCTTCCTTTCTACTTGTAGTACTTGTGTATATTTAACCTACCTTAAGTAGCTATCTTTCTTGTAAGGAAAATTAATTTCGAAGTTGAGAGCGTAAATATTCGTTGTTGTGTGGCAAATAAAGAAAGGAAAATAATGCGATATACACGTATAAGAGGCACACAAGTACAAGGTCTTTTAGGTGGAAAAAGTTCACTCTTGTGTCATAAAAAATATTTCTTCTACGAACTTTCTGCTGCTGCTTAAAAATTCTGTTCTTTTGAGTAATTTATATGCTAATTTCAACTCATGATATCTCATAAATATTATTTTACAATGTGCTCTACTTTTCAATAAAGAGGTGGTTGTAGGGGTTTGCAATTCTTGGTTATGCTGAAATTTTTTAAAAAATAATTTACAGCTGGGAAGAAGTTTAAGAGCTTTTGAATCCAAAAATCTACAAATTCAATAAAAAATAATGTTTATTCAATTGTTTAGAAATTTTCAAGGCTTCCAAAGCATTTAAAACTTTTCTCAAATTTATTTATCGAATTTTTCAAGGCTTCTCAAGTTTTAAAGCATTTTAAGCACTGCCACAAATATTCACATTCTTCTTCTCATTCTCATTAAAAGCTGCCAACAATTTTTTTATATTCATTTTGCCTCGCGATTACCCTAGAATCACCAAAGCCAAATGAACAACAGCAACAATAATGTTAGACTGTAAAAATGTCCATTAAAATAAATGAATGAAAAATTGCAAGAAATAAATTTTTTTTTTCGTTGGTGTCTCATTTTACATAAAAATAATGGCTGCTTCTGAAGCAAAGAAATATAAAGAAAAAAGAATATCTAATAAATCATAATTAGCACTAATGCTCCTTCGGTCCAATAATAATGCACAATCATTACATAATGTGTTGAAATTTATACAGTATTATTTTTAGAATGGTAAAAATCAGGATTGTATCTTTTTTTGCTTGATGATGAAAGGAGCAGCTTTACCCATAACATACGATATACTACTAGCCACCATCAGCAATGACCATTTTCAGTTTCAAATCACGTACAAGAGTAATAAATTTTAATGGATCGCCGACAATTTGCTTCTATTCATTTTCATTCTATGTCCAACATATATACAGACACACAGACATTCACATTTACATACACAATGAGTGTTAATAAAATGCTGTGTATATGTTTGACTTACTTACAAGCTATTGTTGGCAAATTTACTGTACTTGTAATTTTAGTTCATCCTTGTGGCTATGAATAAGAATTTAAAGCTTTATAGACCAAAAATCATATTAAATGCTTAAAACCCCCCAAAAATATCTTTTTATCCCGTCATTTCAAAACACGTCAATTTTTTAATTTTTTTTTTTTTTTTTTTTTTTTTTTTTTTTTTTTATACTCGCAAATTCATTTTTATATTAGCAGCAATTTTTGGGTCAAATAACTTAACTTTCATCGTAACTGTAAATTCCTGTGCTTAATGACGTAAAAAATATTTTTCAACATGAAATGAAAAAAAAAAACAAAATTGAACCGAAAATGAAATGGTAAGTAAAAGGATATGAAAAAGGGAAACAGAAAGCTCTACTGTGTAGGTGTTAATTATTAGTTATTAATATTCCAATGCAAAAGTTTATGATGGGTGTGAATCATGAATGATTAATTTGAGGTTTATTTTTGGTTTTGTAAATAAATTAAGGATTTTAAAGTTGATTTTAAACTTGCTGCTTTTTTGTAGGGTTAATTTTAATGGTATCTTGAATTTAAAAGTAATCAAATTATTTTATTTAAAATTTTCTTTTCGTTAATTTTGTCAATATCAGAGGGCGAAGCCGATCGATTTTTAGCCGACTAAAGAATAACGGTCAAATTTCGAAAAAAATGTTTAGCCGGCTTTAGCCGGCTAAAGTCATATTTAGCCGGCTAAAGCCGGCTATAGTCGGCTAAAGAGAAAATTTTCCACGTATGAAAAATAATGAAATCTTATTATACATTTTATCATTTGTTAAACTTTTAATGTGTTTTTTTCCTTAACATAATATAAAAATAAATTGAAAATCAGACTAATATATAAAATTTGGATAAAAAACTTAATAAAAAAGCGAATTTTCGTATAGATTTTCTTATCTGGGATGAAAAATCCCTCGAAAAAGCGAATTTTCGCATCGATTTACTTATTTGTAATGAAAAATCCCTCGGAAAAGCGAATTTTCGCATCGATTTACTTATTTGTGATGAAAAATCCCTCGGAAAAGCGAATTTTCGCATCGATTTACTTATTTGTAATGAAAAATCCCTCGGAAAAGCGAATTTTCGCATCGATTTACTATTTTGTGATGAAAAATCCCTCGGAAAAGCGAATTTTCGCATCGATTTACTTATTTGTGATGAAAAATCCCTCGGAAAAGCGAATTTTCGCATCGATTTACTTATTTGTAATGAAAAATCCCTCGGAAAAGCGAATTTTCGCATCGATTTACTTATTTGTGATGAAAAATCCCTCGGAAAAGCGAATTTTCGCATCGATTTCCTTATTTGGGATGAAAAATCCCTTGGAAAAGTGAATTTTCATATCGATTTTCTTATTAAAAATGAAAAACGTATCGGAAAAACGATTTTACATTTTACATCATCGTTTTAAATCTCATTACATTTCAAAAGTAAAAAATCATACCTTTAGCCGATTTTAGCCGGCTTTAGTCGGCTTTAGCCGTCTTTAGCCGGCTTTAGCCGGCTAAGAAAAAACGTGACTTTTTTTTAGCCGGCTAAAGCCGGCTAAAGCCATCTTTAGCCGACTAAAGCCGACTAAAGACGGCTTCGCCCTCTGGTCAATATGTTTTAAATTTCACATCATTTTTGAAAGTTGTTGCAAAATTATCCAAAATTCATTACCTAAATTGATGAGGACAGCAAAATCCACAAATCTAAGAAATTCTTCAAAAAAAAAACAATATTCAAGCAATTAAGACCAATCTAGTTGCTCTCATTCAGAAAATTGCACAAGCTCAACTAATTAATTGCTTTCCAAGAAATATTCAATAAATAAACCCAACATTATGCCACCCATAGACAAAAAATTTATCCAATTTATAGAAGTGTCTAATTAACTTATTACAGCAATTATCGTTGGATTTACCATCATAATAAATTAATCGAGAGGATAATGATAAGTTGGAAAATAGCTTTAGGACTACTTTTTTTTCTCAAGATAAAAGCATAAATCGATTTCGATAAGAGTTTTTCGGAGAAAAAAAAATGAACTTCAAATTGCTTGAGTTTGAGGCTACAATAAAAATTTTATAGACCGTGAAATTCTTAAAATAACCTCAAAAAATAAGTCTAGTGCTGAACATAATATTTCGCAATTTTATTCTTTTATACTTTGAATTACAATGTCAATATTTTGGCGAATATGCAAAGAATACAGCATTCAATAAATCAGAAAATTAGCATGGCATTAAGTAGGAATGAAACCAAAGCAACGGAAATGTATTACAATGTTACATTTTCACGCTGGTTTCCTTTTCTTTAATTTCATAATTTAGCACAAAAAACATTTCTTGTTGTTCAACAAAACGGAACAAAACATTTTTATCCTCTATTGTTGGTGGCACCTGCTTATTGATACAAGAAAAAAATATAACAAGGAGGGAAGGTTTTGAAAAGGAAATAGGTTGGATGTTGTGAAGGAAAATTGATGACTGTAAATAAATAAATTTAAAAAAAAAATCAATTGTGTGGGCAGAGATCCTTAAAAACAATTTTCAGGTTAAACAAAAATTCATTTTTACATTTTACACAAAAAATACAAAACTTTCTAGTCCTGAATTTATGGAGATGATAAAATTCAATAAAAATAAACACAATTGATTTTCAGTTTCCATGACTTCAAAATGGCCATTCAATTTGTTCTGCCTCATCTTTTATCTGTTTTCATTGAACCAGATCCAAATATATTTAGTTTCATTTTCATTTCATTTTATTTATGAACCATTACGGTTGCTAACTTAAAATAGTAATAATTAAGAATTTTTACATCATATAAATTCATACAATTCAGGATTTCTTAGTTTCTAATGTTTAATTTAAGAAGAGAAAGATAGTAAATTTTATAACAAAAAAAAACAATGAATTTTTCATCATGTATGCGTCTCGATTTCATTTGTTATTCACAAGAAATTTCAAATAATGATTCGGCAGTTATATAATTTGCAATAAAAAAAAGAAGCATTTTAGTTAAGTTCATGATATCACAAAAAAAAAAAAAAAAAAAAAAAAATCGAAATTAATTTCATATAGCATAATGTTTCACATGTACCTAAGTACAAAAATTAAAATTAATTTTAATTCATGAAATTAATGGAAAAGGCAAAAAAGCAAAATTTAAAAATAGAACTGAATCATAATTTCTTGAAGAATCAGTGATTCTTCAAAATTGAATGTTTATTTAGAGGAGAAATGAGATTAGCGATCGATTTACTATTTGAACACAAGTAGTTAGTCTCACGAGTACAATTTTCCTCTACATTTCCTGCCATTGTTAAAATATTCCTATATTTTTTTCTTTCATCAAAATTTAATTTAAGATAATTACTACCATAAATTTGGAATGCTGAAATATCGCAACACATATCATTTACTTCCAACCTTAAGAGATTCAATTCCTTTTCATTTTTCACATATCTTCTTTTCATTTCCGAGTTGCTTTTACTTTGATCTTGATTATTTTTCTTCTTGTAAGACACTGCAATTCCAAATTCAGTAACACGAGCACTTTCCAGCAATTTGAAGTTCTTTAAATCATTACAAACTCGCAACAGTTTCCAAATTTTGCAGCTCCAAAAATTCCTTGTGCTGTAACGAATCAAATCAAAGTTGTTATTTAAAAATTCCTTCTTACCGAAATCATAAATCTGACGCTTCAATTCTTTTACAATAAAAGAATTGGTAAACTTGATTCCCATAATTAATTCATTTTCATATGATTCAGACGATTTCACAGAAACTCTTTGAATTGACACGTCCACAATTGCTTCATGAGGACCATCCAGTTGAATACCCATTCTGTTAAAAATCATTTTAGCTTCATGAAATAGATTTGCTTTAGACTTTAGCTTCAGGTTCTCTATTTCTGCAGGATCAGTGAAGGAAATCCAAAGAATATTCAATTCATCTTTACATTTCTGAGTCACATCAATTGTATCAATATAATATTCAGATTGCTGCTGGATGTCACTAATTTTGTTCAATGTTTCATTTTCAAGAGAAACAATCTGATCATTAAGATTATTACAACGAATGACTTGCTTTTCATTGTACCTTTTAATAATATCACAACACTTTTTGTAATTGTCCATTAGCTCAATTACAATTTTCTCAAAAATAGCGTAAGGATCTTTCTTTTTTTTAATCATATCACGAATATTATCGAGATTAGTTAACAAATTCTCAGCCTGTTTCAATGACAAAGCATTATTTTCATAATTAATTCTATCATCAACTTCATTTGACTTTTCAGTTAAAAGAGGAGGAATAGAAGTCAAAACTTTGTTATTACAAGATCTTCTCGTCATTTTACCACTTGAAAAAGCCCTTGACCTGCCAATTGAGTATCCAATTACCTTTATTCCAAGAATAAATAACTGAAAGTCAACCCAGAACCACTGTACTTAATCAAATGATATATAACGAGGAATGGCAAGCAAAATTATTATAAAAAAAAATAATTAATAATTTAATTTAATAGGCAAGAAATAAAAAGTATTGTTTATTTAAGAAATTATAACCGTTTATTGTTCGTATTGATCTGTGTGTGACAGAGAGTTAATCCTTATGGGCAAATCCATAAAATTATGAAACTAACAAAAATCGACTTGTAATATTTCCCTACTTGTTTCCGTTCAAAAAATAAAAAACCGTTAAATTTGATAGTAAATAATTGGATTAAGTAATTTTTATAAGTTTTCACTTATTTTGTTTTATTATACAATTTTTTGTGAAACATCCTTTAAAATTTCAAAGTGATTAAGTCCTTCTTTAATAATCAAATCAAAGAAACAATTTCCCAAAAATTTTGTAAACAAAAAAAACTTGAAATTTTTCTTCAAAATTTTCAAAATTTGTTTCAACGTTTTCTTTTTTGCAGGATCGATTGACGCTCTTTTTATTAAATTTCTGCTTATTGTATGAGATTTATTGAATAGTAAACGCACATAATGATAAAAAAGAGCGTTTTATATCTGAATTGATGCTCTTCATTCAGTCTAGATGTCTAATTAGTTAATTTTTTCAGATTTTTATAAAAATATTTTTCTTGCGCAGGATCGATTGACGCATTAAAAACACAAATATCTCCTTAAATACCGATTGTTTTAGTAATTTAAACAATTGAAAACGTCCATTTGATGAAAATACATCTAATTCATTAACAAAACATTACTAAAATAGTGAAATTAAAGAGAAAATTTACAAAAACTAATTTTTTGAACTTTTTCAATCCTATGGATTTGCCCTTATGCTTCATTTATTTAATGATAATCATATTTTTTTACAATTAATCTGAATGTCTGTTTTCACTGTCTGTTATCACTTTATTATTATTTATGAACTTTATTTGTTTTAATTAATTTATTTTCTCACATATATGACATTTCCACAGCCAATATAAATGCATAAATTCCAAAAATGGAAAGAAAATCTATTTTTCTTTGTTTACAAGTTTTAACTGTCTTTCAAAATTCAAAAAGAATACACTTGAATGTGTTAGTAGACTTATCGTGGAAAAAAAAAATCACATTAATTAATCATTGAAAATTGCACATATTCAACGTTTTAACTCTCAAACTCCATGTTCTTTATGCTCACCAATGTTTTATGCATTCATTTTACCACTTAGAACACTTTAAAAACTTTCAGAAATCACAAAATTATATCAATTAAATTGAGCAAAATTTGAATTGTGTTCACTCACACACAGTTCCGAACATCCTCCAATAAAAATTTTATAGACCGTGAAATTCTTAAAATAACCTCAAAAAAATAAGTCTAGGTCTGAAGAACATAATATTTCGCAATTTTATTCTTTTATACTTTGAATTACAATGTCAATATTTTGGCGAATATGCAAAGAATACAGCATTCAATAAATCAGAAAATTAGCATGGCATTAAGTAGGAATGAAACCAAAGCAACGGAAATGTATTACAATGTTACATTTTCACGCTGGTTTCCTTTTCTTTAATTTCATAATTTAGCACAAAAAACATTTCTTGTTGTTCAACAAAACGGAACAAAACATTTTTATCCTCTATTGTTGGTGGCACCTGCTTATTGATACAAGAAAAAAATATAACAAGGAGGGAAGGTTTTGAAAAGGAAATAGGTTGGATGTTGTGAAGGAAAATTGATGACTGTAAATAAATAAATTTAAAAAAAAAATCAATTGTGTGGGCAGAAATCCTTAAAAACAATTTTCAGGTTCAACAAAAATTCCGTTTTATTACACAAAAATACAAAACTTTCTAGTCCTGAATTTATGTAGATGATAAAATTTAATAAAACTAAACACAATTGATTTTCAGTTTCCATGACTTCAAAATGGTTAAAAATAGACTTCGACCTGACCCATTCAATTTGTTCTGCCTCATCTTTTATCTTTTTTCATTGAACCAGATCCAAATATATTTAGTTGAAGCATCAAAATCCAATAAACAACAAATTTTAAGGGAAAAAAGTTCCAGCAGTTTAAATCGAGATATGAATGTTTGGAAAATAGAGATTTCATGCTGACATTCTTCATTCTCCATCGCCATTAACATATTGTTGCTTTTCTTTATCGACTGTAAGGGGAAAAAAATGTTGGGGAGGAAAAAGACAGGCGAGAATAAAAAGAAACTTTTTCGCTACAACTGTGCGGAAAAAAGGATCCGTGATAAGCTTCTATAACACAAAAATTTATTTATTGATTCAGTTTTAGTACTTTTACACAATTTGTTGTGGTGAGGGTAGGAATGTCTTCGTTTTGGCTGTTTTGAGTAGTTAATTTACATTTTGTTTCTGTTAATATATTGCATAGTTTGATACCTTTTTAGGCTTTATATGCATTGCCTACACCCCTATTGACTTTTACTCTATAGCTTTACTGAGTTTAGCAACTGTCTTTCTTACTTTCATCCTCGTTTTTAACTCCTTTTTATGACCAATCTAATTTAAAATTTAAATTTTAAATCTATTTATTTCTTTTTCATAGTTTCGCTTCCCTTTTTCCTGGAAATTTCATAATTTCACACCCTCTTATCTACTGATTCGAAGTTTTGGTCCTTTTTAAAAAAATTTTTTAATTTTACTATCCATTTTACATATTTTACCTCCTGCTCTCAAAATTCATAGTTGCACACCCCTTTTACCTTAAAATTCATAGTTTAAGATAATTTTTACATCAAAATCAGTTTTGCGTTTCATTCACCGTTTCCAAATCCACTTCCAAAACTGTTGATATCGTTGCTGGCAAAAATCGATACGCATACAATTTTCAAGGGTGTTTTCCGATTTCATTTCTCGATATATTTATACATTTACTTATCTAGTACCATTTTGCCGCCTACATGAAAGTAAATCATATTAAGAAGAAACCAAAGAGGAAGTGGAAAAGAGTAAACGAATGGAAAGTCTATTGAATGAATACAAATGGATTTTATTTTTTTGTGTGCTTCATATACCATGGATGAATCTATGTAGCTGCAATTGGAATGAGAAAGAAGAGTAAAATGAGGTGGAAAACCTGTTGAGTTTCAGCTGTGCCATAAGAATTTAATTAATTTTAGATAGTCTACATGTTGTACACAATGCTTTTATTGTTTCTATTAATTGTTTGGGGATGCTACTATGTCATGAGAGATGTTGTTCGTCTATAGGGAGTTGAATTAATTCATAATTGGAATTAAATGTGATTTATGACAATATTAATGAATTTTTTGAAGATTTTAACGAGGATTAGGTTTTTGGGAATTCAAGAACTTAAAAAATTAAATAATTTTAAATGACGTCCTTTTATTGGGTATCTGACCCCCATAATTCATGCGAATCATTGAAAATTTTTATAATCATTCAACAAACTCTAAATGTGTATGCAGAAGGGATTATTTCAAATTTAAACTCAATCATCGATGTTATTGAATTTGTAGCAACAATTTAATTAGTTTATACTCATTAATATTCATTTGTTTACACAGCTCGCATGAAAATTAAATTGGAAAATTTTCAAGGATTATGTAAACACGTTGTTTTAGTGCTGCTTAAAATTAGATTTGTAATTAGATTTTATAAATAAAGTTTAATTATTTTTTGGAAAGCTTGGAAAATGAACTTTGATTTTTTGTTAAGAATTCAAGCAATTTTAAGAATTTCTGACTACGCCCTAACACAAAAGTAGATCGCAATTCATTCAAACTGTCGCTATGTATTTTTTTTTTAATTAAAAAAAAAGTCCGAAAATCTTCTTTGTCAATAAAAAAATTCTTCTTAATTTTTATTTTGTACTGCTTCTATTTCCATCTGAGAGAGAAGCTTAGCAACATTCAAAAGCTCTTGGGCATTAAAAATATCCTTCAATGTCAATAAAATTCTCTAGAGTCCATTTTTCTGCACGTATTCGCATTATTTTAAAATTTAATCCATTCATCTTCATTAAATTCCTTTTTTTAGGAATACATTCAACAAGTTCTTCACCATCAACTTGTTGAATGCTTCTCATGCAAGCTTTATGAAAGCCATAAATCGATTTAGTCGAGACTAAATTTTTTTAACAATAATTCTGATTAGAAAAATCAGAAGCACAAATTGCGTCATTCGATTGTGATAAAATATATGGCAGCTACGCACAATAAACTTTGTCACCCTTCTCTTACTTAATAACATTTAATACGATCATAAAAATTTTTGGTATGTATAAGAATAAGGCGACGTAATTTTATGTGTACAAGAGATGTGCAAAGTAAGATATTAATAAAACTAAATGGCAGTGTGGCAATGCTAAAAAGATAAATGAGATTGCAATAAAATTGCTGAAAATTTGGAGGTGAACGTTGTATTAATGGGGTCTAGAAGGCTTTGGAATGTAGAGTAAGAATCTACAAAAATAGTCTAGAAATTTAATATTAAAGCTTAGCGTAACATATGTGAGAAATTGTCTAAAAACACATGCGTACATTTATAGCCAACAAAATTTGTTTAAAATAATTATTTACTGTAATTTCGAGTCTACAACTTGAAGTTAATTTTTGGCTATATTTAACATAATTTTTAGAAATTTAAAAAAAATGACAAGCACAGAATTACTTCATCCACCTCCATATATCACGTCAACATCGCACAACATGTGTGTCACATTCAATAGAATTCTTGCATCATTGTAAACTGAGTGGGGATATAAAATAAATAAAGTTGCTAAACTTGACACTTTTTGTCATCAATTTTAAAAAGTAGAAAAAATAATGTGTAATAAAAAAAAGCATAAAAGGTGAGGAGACGTTGTTCTCATTCTTATCTTATAAACATAATTAATGGAGTGCTTAAAAATTTTCTTCTTTATTAAGAATATGATGCCCATCTTTATCCTTAGATGAATTTTGGAAGAGTTAAAACTTGCTCAAAAATTTTTGAAAAACAGCCTAATTTTGAAATTTTCAAAAAGAATTCACGGCACCTTTAGCCAAATTCTACGGCACACTAGTGCCACGGCGCATAGTTTGGACAACACTAAATTATTTGATAAAAAATTTGTAGATATTTTTAAGCTACATATATCGCTCACTTAGCATGTAGGTAACTGCTAATTATTACCAAAATATAACTGACAAAAATAGAACTAAGGGTAAGTCAAGTCAAACAAGCATCGAGACATCGTAAGAGAAACAAATTATAATTACACGTTAATGGCTTCATCTTTCTTTCTTATTAACACAAGATTGCAGTAGAGTTGATGATTGCTAATTGTTTGACATTTCGTCTACTTGTGTCAAACTCTTTAATTAACTGAATTTCACGAAGAAATAAAATTGGGCTTATAAAAAAAATTTGAACATTCTTGGTTGGGTTTTAGGGTATTTATGGACCCTAGGGATGTACATAGGGATTCACGATTTCCCGGTCCCGTATGATTTTCGGGACACGGGACGGGACGGGAACGGGACGGGAATGTACGGGAAATGTCCGGGACGGGACAAAGGAAATAAAAGTTGCATGGTTTTGTTAGACATTAAAATATATATTGATTTTTCTAATGCCAAATTTAAGCTAATATATTTAAAAACATTAAAAACAATGTTTTAAAAGTATTAATTTTTGTATTTGAAAAAACACAACATAAAACTAAATATATTTTAATTTAAAAAATCCGATCAACAATTTTTTTTCTGTAAAATAGATATTTGGGCATGACTTTCAAAAATTAAATTGATCTACCTAAATGTTTAAGTAATTTTATCTAGGCTCTATCTTTGCTATTGATTTTTTTTTTTACAAAATTTTTTACTCAATGTTTTGAAAAGCAAAAAGCTTCAATAAATATTCCTTTTTTTATGTGTTTCACAATTTTTCATATAGATAAATATTATCTTAAACCCGAGCGACAATCATGTGTCTCATGGCAGCCATAATGCAGCCATAAGACGCTGCCATTTGCCATCTGCCTTGAGTGGCGGCAGTTGTTGAGCGCCATATGGCTGCATTATCGCCTTGATGGCAGCACATGATGTCGATTTTACCGCTTCCAAGGCTGCCTTGGAGCTGCCATCGCCACAAAACTGCCTTGCCTTCTGAACGCCTTGTTGGTGATATGATGGCGCCTTCATGGCAGGTTTGGTGGCAGCAAAAACTGGTATAAAATTGCTATAATTTTCTTCCTTCAAATTTCTAATGATCGTTTATCAAATTTATATCTTATATTAATCTATGGAAAATAAACTTAAGTCATGTTAAGACTTAAGTTCTGAATCGAGCACAAACTAATAAAGTTCTGTGCGACTTAAGATATTTATTAAAAATATCTTGAAATTGTATGAAAATAAAATTTGACTTATAATAGTGATTTCTGCTAACGCTTGTGAAGTATATCACGGTCACGAAAAAATTGATGGCAGTCATAAGGCAGTCATATGGCAGCTACCAAAATTCGAAAAATCATGTGTTTTTGTGGCAGTCACATGGCAGCCAAATGGCGATGCAGTTCATGGCAGTGCCTTGTAACTGCCTGTCAAATGGCAAGGCAGTGTGATGGCTGCCATGTGGCTGCCATTGCCTCAGATTGTCGCTCGGGAAAAATGCTTTAGTTCATTTTCTAAAAATTAATTTAATCATGTTTAACCAAAAATTAAGATTTTCTGCACTAAACAAAATCTACCGATAAATATCGGAATTATTCTGAACTATAAAATTATCAGAATTATTTCGAAAATTATCGGAATTATTCCGAAAATTATCGGAATTATTCCGAAAATTATCGGAATTTTTCCGATAAACTTTGAAAATTTATTGTTTTGTCCCGCTTGTCCCGTCCCGTATTTATTTCGGGACACGGGACGGGACGGGACGGGAAATTCCCGACGATTTCCCGTTCCCGGAACCGTGAACCCCTAGATGTACATATACCCTAGAAACTCACACCTGTTAAAGTTTTTAAGAGAAAATTTTAAAACTCACCGAAAAATTTTGAAACCTTTTTTTAAAAAATTGATTATGTTTCCGACCAAAAAATCCATGATTTTTTAAATTTTAAAATAAATTTGAGGTTCATTCCAAATTAAGCACTAAAAATGCGTCACTAATTCTTAACTTTTCAAAATTTCTATTTTCATTGTTTCTCTTTCTACTCGATACCATCTCCTTAACGCTATTTGATGCTTTAAAAAATTATATAGATTAATATGAGTAGAAAGTACAGCTCTTAGAAGATTATTCGACATTTACTGTCATTGTCGTTAAAACTCAATTTTTTTTGTTATTCACAATTTTTTTCCTGCTTTTTGTCACGTACGGAATTAAGAAATTAAATGGACTTTTATCGAGTAGAACAGCATTTAAATTTTTTTTATGGATCAATTGTGAGTATAATTTTAATAATCAGAAAAAGTTTTAATTACAGAATGCATCCATGACTTCAATGAATTTTTAACTATACAAAAGAGTGGCATTACTGTCAATATTGATATTTATTGCTGTCTGTTAAATAAATTGATCACGAACAGTAAAACTTTTATTTTTTGAGTTCATGAAACTTGATTCAATTTGATGTAATCCTTGTTCTTAAATATCGTGACATTAAATAAAATTCTGGAATTTATCCAATTGAGAAAGAATTGAAAATTTATTATAAATTTATGAGATTGTGGTGCGATTGATATTTTTTTGGGATGATTGAAAATGACGTCAAAATATTGAAATTTTCTTGTTTAAATTTAAAATTTTTCGAAAAACATTTAAAGTTACAGAAAATTTGTACTAAAAAAATAAAAATTCGATCTTTATAAAAATTGAACATGATTTATGAACGACCCCTTAAGTGAATCATCGTGAATATTTTATGACAGTATCAATTTTTTTATTTTAAATAATATGTGCTAGATGGAAAAATTCCAGAAATCTTCAATAACATTGAATGTCGTCAGTTCTGATCATTTATTATCACAAAGACATGAAAGTCGTCCAATTATTGCGTTTACATTTTAAATTTGTAGGTCACGAGATTTTTCATTTAATTAAAAAATTAAGCAATGTTATAAATAAACATCTCCAACAAAAGTAACATCTCACATGACATGAAGCAACTCTCCACCTGACAGCTACATAAATTTTTTTTTAAACAATAAATTTACATGACTCCATTCCATTACTCAATGTACAGGAAATTAAATTAATCAATAACATCTTCCCTCATTTCATATCCATACACATATGAATAATAAAATTGAACACAATTAATGTCACTGATATGAATAAGTTTAATTAACTCATTCTAGGTATGAAAAAAGTTGTCTACTTTTATGCTTTATCATTTTCTCCTATGCACTTCCTTTAATTACATTTTCATTTTGTTAAATAAAACTGCATACATATGTATGTGCAACTGTAAATGTCACATGAAATGAATGTGGAGGATGTCATATGAGAAATTGAATCAATTAGGAAGAAGACATAAAAGGGATTTGTTATGGTGGATTTTAGAATAAAAAAAAGTTAATTAATGTCGTTAAAAAGAGAGCAAAGCAGTTCTTGTTAGGTGAGTTACGTGATAATTAGCTGCATAGATGATGTAAATTTTGAAGAACTTTCTAGTGTTTTTTTATGAAGTGATTATAAAATTTATATTAAAAATTTAATCTATGCTAATTAAATTTTTTTACTGGTTCCAAAATTAAGAAAAACACAAAAATATAAAAAATTAAATTTGATGAATTTTTAAAAGCTTATTTTTATTAAATTTTCAAAATAAAAATAACGGTTTTTAAAAATTCAAATTTAAGCTCTCAAATTCACCAGTTTTGCTACAAGGCATTAAAGCTTGCATCGTACTTTCTTCAAAGCTTTCCATCAATTTTGATGATCCGAAAAAAGAATTTAACACAATGTATCTGCGGTAAATTATGTTATTTCCTGACCCTTTTTATAGAAATTGAAACAGAAAAAAAAATAATAAAAATTAAAGAGTTGAGAGAAAAGTTTGCCGAACGTATGGTTTGAATTTGCACCTGACAAAGGTGATACTTTTTGATGAGTGCGATAAAATTGAGAAATGAAAATTATAAATAAATTAACATCAGGCTGATGATAAGGCAAACCTATTATTTATTAATTACTTGCTTAAATAATGATCTTCTCCATGCTGCACTTAATTTGGGGCATGTGAAGGTATCTTCCTTAAAATAATTTTAATTCTTGTAGAATTCATTTGCATTTTGACTTCAAAAATTGCTGCAATGGGCAAATAGAAACTTAAGATCATCAAAAACTTTCCAAATGCTCTAGAACATCAAATATGTGAGTTTCAGATCAATTTTCAAACCCATTTTCTTACCCATCAAGAAGAGCAAGTGCTCGTCACAAAAAAATGTGGATAGTCATGACAAATTCTTCATTCTCATCAACACTAATAAAAGTTCATGCAGGCTGCAAAATTATAATATTTATAAAAAATAAAAATTTCAGTTAATAAATATTTTAATGCGACACAAAAAAAATAATAATGTAATAAAAAAAATTTTAAGAAGAAAGACGGAATTCTTTTGCTTTTGACTAAAGTGACGAATAATTGATGTGGTTGCGTCAAAACCACACATTGAACGAATTACATAAATTAGTAGGAATGAAAATACAGGGGAGATATAAAAAAGAGAGAGAAAGAGAACGAATTTAATTTTAAGTACATATATTAAGCATTATGTGAATCATTACACGTTGCAAGAGTGATGGGTGTTGGTAGGATGGGACGTGATCAAATTTTTTAAGAATGTGAAATTTAAGTTGATTTTTTTTTTAAATGTTTTTTAAGGCTGAAAATTTGAAATTTAAATAGAAATGACTAATTTTCTGTTGGGACCCTCCTTGCCCTCCGGGAGCTCCCCAATCTTAAAATTGTCATGTCTTGTTGAAACTTCCATACATTCAAATTCTTAAACTGCTAAATCCCAACCAAATCAATGCCCATAAGCCCTTGCAAAGCTTCTAATCCTGATCACTTTTATCAAACACACATTTTTCCTTCTTCTTCCCTCCCTTCAGTTTCTTGTCTTAATTGAAGCATCAAGAGGCAGAGATAATAAAACTAGTATCAACGTGGTCACTCGTGACCGACGAAAGCGCATTTTCCCGCGATCAGTAAATAAACAAAGAATTAAAACCCCAAAAGTACAAAGCCAAATATTCAACACTATTTATGACAATTTAATTATATATATTGATGAGATTTTTTATATAAATGTAAGTTTAATATGAAAATCTAGGAAAATGGAAAATTTAACAGCTAAAATATAAAAAAATTTAAAAAAAAAATATTATTTCCGAGAAATATATGAAAATATTAAGAATTTTAAAAAAAAATCGGAAAGATTAGAAAATTCGTGAAAATGGAAAACTATAACATAAATAAATATTAAATGTCATAAGAAATCAAAAAAGTAAAAAAGCGTAAAAAAAAGCAAAAAATAACTTGCCGAAGGCTAGGATCGAACCTATGACCTTCACGGTATCAGTCGTGTGCTCTACCAATTACGCCACTGATGTTCTTTTTTATGAATAGGGGCGATTCCATGAGTGATAAAGTGCGCCGAAAATTGAAAAATAATTAATATTTCTCTAATTTTAATGATTAAATTGAACTTGACTGATTTAATTTATGTAAAATTAAATTATCTATCTATCTGTGTACTTTTTAAGTCGTTTAAATGCGTCTAAATCGAATTATTTAAGTTTTTGTAGCGTCAATCTGTTAACATTACAAAAAAATTGAGAAAGAATTTTTAGATTTTTTCAATAAATACAGTGTTAGACAGTCCAAAAACATATTAAACTCGTAAGAAAGCATTAAACACGTCTTATTAGGTGATTTCTGAATGCTATAATGCATTCATTAACTAGAAAATTGAAAAATTAGCGTCAATCTGTTAACATTTCAATACACTTTGGAAATTCAAATTTTCAAAAAACCGTTAAATTATTCAGATTTTATTTGTTTATTGATATTAAATCATGATTAATTTCTCTCCATGATGTTTAGATAAGCTATTAAAGTGAAAATGAAGCATTAAAGCTCGTGTTTCATCATCTAATATTCGAAAAATGTTAAATTATTTTTCTGACAAGTAGAGAAAGAATTACAACTCAATTTTCTCAGTTCCCTTCACTCATGGAATCGCCCATAGTTTTTGTGACAATTTGATTATTTACATTGATGATTTTTTGTATATAAGTGTAAGTTTTTAGCGCATTTTCCCCTTGGGAAAAGGACGCTATTGTCCGCACTTTGTCCGTCTGTCTGTCTGTCCGTCTGTCTGTCTGTCTGTCATCGCATCTCCTCCTCAGGGTTAAGCTTTTTTGATGCGGTTTTTGGCTTAAAATGTGTGTAGTATGTCTGGCTAGAGCTGGCGAAAAAATCAGCACGAATGGTCACTTCCTCTGCTGGAACCAGCGTAAAAAGTGCCAAAATTGCATTTCTTTATATGTGTTAGTGTGGTAAAATACACTAAAATGTTGACTTTTTCAAAAATTCATCCTTCCTCGGTTCAAATCCCATCAGAGGTCGAATTCTTTTTTCGGTACTTTTTTGATTCCTTATGACTGGAACTGACTTTATGGCCATGAATGCTTACTGGATCTCACTTTATGGCAATAAATGCTTATTGGATCTCATTTTATGGCCATAAAAGCTTACTGGATCTTACTTTATGGCCATAAAAGCTTGCTGGATCTCATTTTATGGCCATGAATGCTTACTGGATCTCATTTTATGGCCATAAATGCTTCCTGGATCTCATTTTTTTTATTGTTTTAAATTTATTTCCGGTTTATTTGCTATACGCGGAAAATGCGCTTTCGTCGGTCACGAGTGACCACGTTGATACTAGTTATAATTTTCACAAAATTTTCCAGAAAAACTATGAAAAATCCATGAAAATAGAAAACTAAACAACTAAAATATTAAAAAAATATAAAAGAAGTAATTATCTATGAAAATTGTATGAAAATATTGAAAATTTTAACAAAAGTCATCGGAAATACTTGGAAAATTTGTGAAAATGGAAAATTATGACATGATTCAATATTATATGTCATAAGAAATCAAAAAAGTATCAAAAAAAGCAAAAAAAAATTTTGTCATCGGTGGGATTCGAACCGAGGACAGCTAAGGTTTTGAAAAGTCAACATTTTAGTGCATTCGACCACACTAACACATACAAAGAAATGGCATTTTTGGCACTTTTTACGCTGGTTCCAGCAGAGGAAGTGACCATTCGTGCTGATTTTTGGTTACATGGTAGCCAGACATACTACACACATTTTAAGCCAAAAACCGCATCAAAAAAGCTTAACCCTGAGGAGGAGATGCGGTGACAGACAGACAGACGGACGGACGGACGGACGGACAAAGTGCGGACAATAACGTCCTTTTCCCAAGAGGAAAATGCGCTAAAAAGAAGAAAACAAAAGGAAAGAAGAAAAAGAAATCAAAGCGCATGAGAGATAAAAATGGACCATAATGATTCCAAAAGGTGGTATTTTAAAGCTATTTAATTTCACATGAGGGCTGGCATAATATGCTCTTTCATGATTCTATGCTTTTATGCTTCTTTTTTCTCATTTCTTTCTCTTTTATTATTAACTCTTTACTTACGTTTTTCGTCTTTTTTCTTTGCTCAGCTCTGATGTTTGTTCGATGGATTTGGATGAATAGACATGCTGGACATGAGCTGATTTCTATTTTTTGACAACATTTTTTTTGAATGGTTATGAGACCTGAGACATGAATTAGCATCAACTAATAATTTTGAGGAAATTGAGTGAATCTGTGGTTCAAATCTGTCTTGTTTTGGTAATTTTCTGTATTTGTCTGGTTTTATGAGATTTTGGTATCCTGTTAAGTATTTCTGATTCAATACTCCAAGTCCGAAAGGACTATAATCCATAATCCAAAAATTTACTTCAATTTTTACAAAATCCACGACATAATACATAATTTACAAGCAATAAAGTGCCGCAAGCTAACAACTCTACATCCATAATCTACAATTACTATAATCACAATCTAAACCAACTTCAATTCCTTAAAAAAATCCAAGATTTTGTCAGAAAAAGTCACTAAGAAAATATCTCAATCATTAAATCTATAGTTAATAATATTTAGCCACAAAACCCGTGCATGATCAGAGTCTCACTTCCAATCTCCCCTCCATCCATATTCTTGTTCTTGGTTAGTGTTGAACCAACATTGTAATTAATTTGTATCCATTTTATCGCGCCACGAAATTACTTTTTCATAGTCTCGCTATGATATTGCCTCCGAGCGAACTACCACAAAAATTATGTGTAGACCAGAAAAAAAGGCAACCAATTTAATTTTTTTTATCCATCTTCTTTTTCGGTGTTGTTGTTGTTTTGTGCATTTCGAATTTAATACAATAATTTTGATGTTCATGCAAGAACAAAACTGTCTAAACACGTCATCATTTTCATTTCTTTATTCTGTTTTTACCTCTCAATTTTCTTTCAAAGAGTTTCATTCTCTTCTTTTTATGTACCAGCGGCATAATGTGCTCTATTAGCGTAATTTAATTTCTTTTTTCTCTCCATTACCTCTTCTTTATTTCTTTCTTCAATATAGAATCTGAAAGGAAAACCAGTGTTGGATCTGAATAGGAGTTTAATACATTTTTAAAACCATTTTATTTCAGATTGTGTAAAATTTACATTACAAATTATGAAAATTTTTAAAAAAATATAGTATACAGTATGTGGCCAAAATAATGTGTAGTTTTTTTTAAATCACTATTTTGGACCTGCTGTTCTTAGCTTAACAGATAGCCAAGTACTGTAAAGGCAAGAAATGTTCTAATTTTGATGATCTATCCTATTTTGATGATCTATTAGATGATGAAAGAATTAAAATTAAACTTATCTGATAAAATGTTACATTTAAAAAAGCTTTAAGTTTAATGACAATTTTTATGTAAAATTTTGTAAATTCTTTAAAATTTTTTGTTCTTTTGTCATTCTTTATTTTTTAAAAAGTTTTTAAAATCAACATCGAACAACATAAGACATAAAATGTAATAATGTTGTTGCTGTTGTTGATCGTGTGTCGAATGATGGTTCATGATCGTGTAACAAAAAATAATAAAAATAATAATTTCTAAAAGTGAATTCTCTTCTTTTTCATTCCATAAATTCAATTTCATATTATTTTATTTTTTGGCATTTCATCGTGATCTTCACATCGTCTGTGAAGAATTGGAAGACATAGGAAAAAAATGAGAAGAGAAAGAGAAAGAAGAAAAATAAAAGAAATTAATATTATGAATTTGTTACGGACTTGATTCGCGGTTGGCCACAGAAAATGAATGCTTCACCATCCACGCACGTATTCATGTGTATATATTCTGTATAGGGTGACCAGAAGTTTTTCGTAAAAATCCGGGACATTTTCATGAAAATCCGGGACATTTTTAGTTTAACATCATAGGGGTACTTGCACCTTACTTAAAGTGTTTATTATTATAAATCTAGATAAATTAAGCAATGAAAATGCAAAAAAGTATAAAAAATATTGAAAATTTGCATTCAAAAATTTTCAGTGCTGGGCTTGAACCCGTGCCTTCAAAAGGAACCAAAAATTTTTCAAAAAATTTTTCACATGAAATAAGGATGATTAATAATTTTTTTAATGTTTTTCTTGAGATCTGTTAGAAAGAATTACGAGTTGATGATTAAAATTTACGAAAAGTTAATTTCTGATGGAACAAACCTAAAATAATTTTTTTTATCAAAAATTTTCAAAAATCCGGGACATTTTGATGCTCTGCCGGGACACAGCAGCTCGAAAAAAAGTACAGCTGTGTCCCGGCAAATTCCCAGCAGATGGTCACCCTAATTCTGTATTCCTTTTGACTCCTCAAAATGCGGTTTTTGTTTGAAAATAAAAAAAGAATAAGGAATAAAAAAAATTAAAAATAATCGCATTAAAGCCACAATCATCATTAATTCCCATCACTATGCGAGGCACATAGTCACAATGTAAGAGATGTTCTAGCTTGATTGCTTGAGGTCAAGTTTATCTTACTAATAATTCACATTGAATGAACACAAAAGGTGGAGAAAAAAAAAATTGACTGAGACAAAATGATGAAAAATTGCATAAAAAATTAGCAAGCGCCGTGGCTGATTTTTAATTTAATGAATATTTTTTGATGTCTAATTTTAGCAGAAACGGGTTGAACATATTAAGATATAGAGTTTATGTCCATCCAACGCTCTTAATGTTAGCAAAAACAGATAATCGTTTCAGGGGAAATGAATTTGATTCACTGTGGTTTTATTATTAGCTGGATTTTGATGGAGATGGTCAGTATACAGACTATTCAGATTGTACTATGTGGATTCTAGCATATGGGTCGTTATAAATGACGCATTAAAAATGGCAAACGTCACTTATGAAGGTCGCTGTGAAGATCTTGAAATTTGACATCAGACTTTTATGAAATTTGCAGTCTAACATTACTGAAATTCAAGCTTAATTATTCAAGCACGTGAGAACTTTTTGTAAGATATTAAATTTTTAAATATCAAATAAATCAGCACTTTTATAATCACGATTGTTGCTGAAACTTTAAATGATTCTAGAATTGAGTAATGAGTTGTTTATAAATTGCACACAAAATTTAAGTACTTTTATCGATGAAAATTTGATTGGATCCATAAAATTATTGATTTCAAAAAATTTTGTATAATAAGTTAGGAATAGTGCCATAAAAATAAGAAATTTTTTCTAGAATTTTTTTGACAATTTTTAAATACCTAGCAAAAATATGAAATTTTTTCAAATCACTATTTTTATTTTTTTTTTTTATCGGCATTCTCCAACTCAAAAAAATTAAATGCAGCTACAAAGAAGCGCTTCAACTCTACTCCAACTTGAACCGAAATCCTTTCATAACTCAATTAAGCTTCTCAGATTTCACTATCAACACGATCTTCATTTTCTTGAAAAAAATAAAAATATTTCAATTTGTGTGTGATCTGTTTGGCTACTTAGCAGTGCTGTAGAATTAATTTATATTAAAATTTTTTAATGTCTCCATCGATGGAGCAAGCAAGCAGCACAAGAGACAACGTCCAACAGATATCTTAATTAATTTTATTTGCTGATTTCATTAGATCTTCTTTATTGTCTTCTTGCTTAATTTTCTGACTGTGCTTTTGCCGCCTTTTAAGACACGCCAAAAAAAAAATAAAATAAAATGAAAATTATTTCATTAATGATAAAGTTCAGTGGCTCATTTTTACTTCAATTTGCACTTAACTGATCCTTCCTTAAATGAAAATTAAGAGGTAGAAATTTTGGCATTAAGATTAAATAATTACCCGAAATGGTCCGCGATGGACTAATTCAATAATATATAGTCATTCGAAAAAATTCCTTTGATCACCTAATGATGATCTTCAATAATTAATCTTTTAATTTCCTATCTTAATTTGTTTAATTCTCTCGACTGGGAATGGCTTCGAAAAATATTCCACAAATCCTGTACATTTGTAGTTGTTAATCACTAAAAAATATGAAAGGAAGTAATTGACTGTAATCATTGAATACGCGAGGTAGGCAAAGAATTTCATAGATTTACAATCATTATGACTCATTAGCTGGTAAGTCGAGTGGGTTTTTGAAAATTAATTTATGACAGTTTTTAAAAATGTTTGTGGAAAAAGATTGAATAAATTGATTGAGGATTAGCTGATTTGAGTAGGAAAAGTAGCTAATGGGTGTTTGGAAATTCACATCTGATTGAATATTCTGATCAAGTTCTCAAGAACAAAGCTTATTCATCAAATTTATACTTTTAAACATTGTATATTCTTCAAACTTCCATCATCTCCAAAAGTGAGTCTGCACATAATTTTTTTTGCATTCCTCATAAATTAGGAAGACTTTTTTACGTTTAAATAATTTATGTAGCGAGAAGAAGAAACAACACTGAAAAAAAAATCACATTAAAGAATGGAAGATGAAAAAAATACGCAAAGGAAATTAAGCGTTTCTTAGAAACAAAAGACGAATTAGTGGTCGACGAGGAATTCTTTTGTGTTTTTGACTAACTCATGGGTTTGAAGATTTTACAGAGTTTAGGTATTAAAGACCCCCAGCAGCTGTACCATTAAATTTTTGTGACAACGTTTATCACTTGGTAGCTTCATGAACAAAATCAGAATTTTTGCTATCAAAATTTTATGAGCCTCTAGTTTCATTAATCATTAAAAGTTCATTAAATTCTCCTTAATCATAATCTAGTCAATCAAACTTCTAAATCTATGATTTTTATGAGGAAGTGCCGATAAAATTA
Organism: Chironomus striatipennis; assembly: GCA_026123125.1. Lineage (NCBI taxonomy): Eukaryota > Metazoa > Arthropoda > Insecta > Diptera > Chironomidae > Chironomus > Chironomus striatipennis. Next base: position 32,022,945 of record CM047394.1, read on the forward strand.
AAGACTTGATGGAAGACCTTAAAATTTTATATTGGGTCATTCATTAATGATGTCTATCAATAAATTGGGCTTTTAGATCTTCCTACTACATTGTCACAATAAAATCTTAGATCTTTAATATTAGAACTTTTAAAAATAACGTAAATTTTTCCACACTTATCCCTGTTTAAAGTCTTTAGTATGAAAGTCTGTCCAAAAAAAGATCCTTTTTGACCCTCATTACATCTCATCTAAAATATTTTACATCCTAAATGAACGATCCCTGTTATAAAAAATTGTGAAGAAAAAAAAACAATCAGTTCATCATTTATTTTTTTGCGAGAGAGGAAGGAAGGCAAAACAAAAGAAGAACACTCGATTAAAGGTTTTCATAAAGTGAAAAAAAGTCTGCTATATCTATCGTTTAAATCTCTTTCATTCTGACCTGAAAAAAGGTGTGAATTAGAATGAAAAAGAATAAAAATGATTTTTTTTTCAACAATGACTGAGGATAACAAAAACAAAATGGGATGAGATCATCATGGATCGTGTAGGTAGATATTGATATGATGCGCATGAATGCACTCAATTTTTGAGATGAAAAGTCAATTCATTCTTTGACTTTAATTCATTCTGATGTGAAAAGATTGCATCGATATGTTGTGTAAATGCAAAAAATCCGACCTCCTTCCATAAAAAAAAGAACTTGATGTTCTTAAAAATTTTGCATGTAAGGTTTTCTGTTTCATCAAATTTCATTCAAATGCGGTTTTTTTCGTTTGTGTAACTTTAGTCATATGGGTGGTATTCATTACGTCTCCCCGGCCTTTATGGATGGCGCACTAATATCACTTATGCAAAATAAATTCTTTCAGTGAGCATGAAGCATTTACATTTTTTTAAGCTGATACATTTGGGTTTTTTGGAAGATTGATGTTGCTGGTTATGACTGTTTGGCCGTTTTATAGATGGAAGTAATTGAGATTTTAGTGAAAAGTGACTAGCAAATATTAGCATTAAAGCTATTAAGCTAATATTCAATATATTCATGTGTATATTAGTCGAAACTAGATAACATTATGACATAGTCATTAATTTCATTATTATATCGTGAGAAAAAAAATCCACCAAAAACTTCAAGTAAGATATCACAAAAAATGCGCTTACTCTGCAAAATCAACAAAACAGCACATGAATCATCTTCAATTTCAGTTCATTGTGCATTTCTGTTGATATTATTCATTATTGAAGAAAGGTGAAGCCTTAGAAAATTGCAATGCATGCGCCTTTCTTTGACATGAAGCGAAGAATGAATAAAGTCAGTGTCAAGAAGAAGACATAAAGCAAAAATATATAAAGCCTTTAAATCATCTGCGGGCATCAAGATATATCTCCTTTCATTCTTCTTGCATTTACTTAAGACATCGATTTTCTTGCTCATCGAATTACTTGTGGATGGTTTTCTTCTTCATGAATTGCTAGAGCTCCCCAATTAACATAGAAGTGCTAAAAATACCATTTCCGTGGTAAACAATAAACTTCTTCTTTTGCCTGAATTTTTGGTTCTTTTGTTTATTTGCTGTTGTTTCATTTTTGTTCAATTATCAGACATGTTTTTAGTCAAAAAGTTCTTTTTTTGGTGTCTTTTAGAACTTTACCGAAAAAAGTTGATGGGAAGTTAAGGATTTGATTTTAGGACGCATTTTAGTTTTGTTTTGGATGTTTAATGCCAAATTTAAATAATTTAAGTTTTCAAGCTGAAAATTGATTCATTTGATAGTTGCAGTTATAATCTGTACCAAAATTATCTTATAATATCTAAAATGTGTCCTAAGTTCAAATCCTAGTCTCAAAATGCTCAATTTGATTTAAATCTAGCTAATACACAATAAACACAACCAACAAAGGTGTCAAAGGATTATAAAACAACAATATTCATAAAAAAAGATACATAAGGAACCGAAAGTAAGAGAGGAGATTCACATGTTGAAAATTTACTTCCAGTGTGAATTAGTTTATTAAGACGAGAAGAGAAATTTTAATTAGATAAAATAAAAATTTGAAACTGAAATGAAGTCATTGAATGAATCTTCATTTAGTGCTGTCTTGATGGTTCTTACACTTCAGCATGCTCGAAGGTGATAATTGTCTGAGTTAAAGTCATTAAGCTGAAAGTAGAATTTCTAGAAATTATTTTTAGATGGTTAAAAATATTGAATTTTTAATGAGCTATATAACTGTTTAGATATGCAACCATTTATGGCTCTTTTACTGAGAATATTTTAGTTACAACTCAAGTTTGACAAATCATGATCAAAGAGTTTAATAAATATTGTAATAAAAACATGTACATTAAGTCAGACTGTAACATCAAAGATGATTTCTCATGCATGCATATAGTTCACACCATTAAACGCTATTTACACAGCCACATCGAGAGAACAAGTCATTAAAGCCGATATGTGTATCAAGCAAAAAAAAATAAAATAAAATAATTTCTTTAATCCATCCACATCAGCTCATGCAAGACGAAAAAAAAATGAAACATTTTTATATTGCCTGGGAAATTTATTCAACTCCATCGCGATGGCTTCGTATAAATGTTTTAATTCACTTTGAAAGATGATGGTGGCGTAATTCCCCTTATTTTTTTATTCTTTCAATTCTCCTTTGATGTTTGGTTGATTTGCCGCCTCAACAAACCGGAGGCTTTTTTAATTAACTTAATTGATTATTATGAAAGCTAATTTTTTTACTCTTTCCTTTTCACTTACTTGCTCGTTCTTTGGTTCTTTGTTTCTTCGGTTGTGAATTTATTCGATGCACATTGGATGTAATGTGTGGTGTAGACTGGCAGAAAATTGTTTCTTTGGCATCTGATCTGATGGATCTGAGAGGGTTCTATGTGATTATTTTGAGTTGATGGTATGAAAATCCATTGGATGTGATCATATTTTCCAAATTATTTAGATTCAGAAGACCAAAATAATCCTGCAAACCTAACCTTAAAAAAATACCTCAAAAATTCCAAATTATACCCAAACTTCAAAACTGACGTCCATATATCACTGTTCTTTACAGGATAGGCACTCGCTTGCTTATACTTACTTTTTATTCCTACATTTCATTATTGCCCATGTGCAAGTGTTTGGAAAAAAGGCAGTAAAGTAATTTCATCGCTTTGAACTCTTTTTCAGTCTCTTTCTATCTCTCCATCTCACTCACTTTATTTATTTTTCCTCTTTTTACATCTGACGGTTTTGTGCCACGGCGGTCTTCTTTCATATCGCTCAACCATGAAGCACTTGCAATTGCAATTTTTTTTGTACTTTGCTTTTGGCTTCAAATAATAATGCTATGAAAATAAATAAAAAATAAAAAGAGTAAAAAACTACAAAAAACCCACACACATGGGACTTGAAAGAAATTTTAATTCTCAGGAGATAATTTCAATGCAATTTCCTTCATTTCTTCTTCCTTTGCACGTTTAATTTACAATTTGTTATTCTTTTTCTTGTGCATGCATATTATAAAAGGTGAATAAAAGGTATATTTTGCAGATGTGACTTAATAGTGTCGGTCGATGTGACGAAATTTTTTTTTTTTTTTTAATTTTTATGGAATACTTCTTTTTGATCTTATATGAAAAATACCTAAGTCTTCATAAATAATTTATGAAAATTTAAAACTTCATTTAAAAATTAAAGTTTTTAACTATTTTCAATTTAGACATCTTTGTTGCGTGATAATTTTTAAATTTAAAGTACGTTACCAACCGATTAGAAATTTTTTTATTTTTGCAATAACTCTCTGTAGATATCCCAAAACCTAGTGATATTATATATTTTGGGAAAGGTATTGGAATTTCCAATCAAATGGTATAAAAATATTTGGAAAATTTCAAGTAATAAAGTCACACTGGGTAAAAAACGCATTTTAAGCAATCTATTCAACAATGTTTTGCTTTTTTCTCAGTATGAGATGCATAAAACTTCTTGTAACTTTGCATACTTATTTCTTATTAAAAAATGAATAAATTGTAAAAGTTTTAGATTTTTCCAAGAAGCTTTTCACGAGTTTTCCTTACATGAAATTTTCCACATAAAAGTGAATTTTTTTCGATAATTAGACATTTTTAAATATTGTTATTAATCATGTTTGATTCCATTTTTTATTATCTTTCCATTGATATATAATAATATAAGATTAATCATAGGATTACAGGGAAATCAATAAAAAAGTGCTGCAAATGTATGAAAATTTCCATGAAATTTCGCCATCTTGAATTTTGTTTTGCTTTTTCTGATTAAACTAACTAACTTTATTTTATATTTTATACCTCTTTTGAAAGGTTTTTGGAAGTACTTTGAATCAACATAAATGTCATAGCTCACATATGAACACAACTAAAGTTACAGGAGCTGGAAGTTGACAATGACAAAAAAATTTCTACTTTCAAAAAAATTTTTTTGTATTTTTCAAATTATGACTTATTCAACACATTAATTTTAGTTTAATCACTTTATTATGTTGTAAAATACCATAAATGATGTTTATCAATCAAGAATTAACAACTGAAAGCTTTAAAAAAGAAATTTATAAAAATTTTTTTTTGAAAGTAGAAATTTTTTTGTCATTGTCAACTTCCAGTTCCTGTAACTTTAGTTGTGTTCATATGTGAGCTATGACATTTATGTTGATTCAAAGTACTTCCAAAAACCTTTCAAAAGAGGTATAAAATATAAAATAAAGTTAGTTAGTTTAATCAGAAAAAGCAAAACAAAATTCAAGATGGCGAAATTTCATGGAAATTTTCATACATTTGCAGCACTTTTTTATTGATTTCCCTGTAATCCTATGATTAATCTTATATTATTATATATCAATGGAAAGATAATAAAAAATGGAATCAAACATGATTAATAACAATATTTAAAAATGTCTAATTATCGAAAAAAATTCACTTTTATGTGGAAAATTTCATGTAAGGAAAACTCGTGAAAAGCTTCTTGGAAAAATCTAAAACTTTTACAATTTATTCATTTTTTAATAAGAAATAAGTATGCAAAGTTACAAGAAGTTTTATGCATCTCATACTGAGAAAAAAGCAAGACATTGTTGAATAGATTGCTTAAAATGCGTTTTTTACCCAGTGTGACTTTATTACTTGAAATTTTCCAAATATTTTTATACCATTTGATTGAAAATTTCAATACCTTTCTAAAAATATATAACATCACTAGGTTTTGGGATATCTGCAGAGAGTTATTGCAAAAATAAAAAAATTTCTAATCGGTTGGTAACGTACTTTATATTTAAAAAAAAAACGTTTAATTTTAAAAATTTGATTTTTGGACTAAGTCATCATAAAAAGATAAATCGGTGGTAATGGCCCAGACTTTTAAGCTGGAGGCATTGCGATTGATTTTAGGACTGAATCTATTATACCAAACCCAGTAGACCTACAGTTTATAGTGGGTTCCGAACCACTTGGAAACTCTGCACATTGCAAAGACACGAGTACGTCTTAAGACCTGATGTACCCTGCAATGTACCTAGCCATCTTTCGTGTGCGCAAGATGCCGTAATGAAATCATCCAGATGTTAGTATACACTAGCTAAGGAGACACAATATGTGCCAAAGACCTCAAAACTACACACAACACACGAACCGAGCTTGTTAACTAGAACGGTGAAATGGAAAAAGAGCTTTTAAATTTTGACATGGCCTAGGATTAAACCCAGGACCTTTGGCATAGAAGGCCAATACTCTACCACTTAGGCCACTGATACCATTTCACCGCTGTAATCATAACTATTAAAAAATAATTTTTTAATTTACAAAAAAATATATTCATGTTTTTTAAGCTTTTCGATCTATTTTCAAATCGTGCTGTTGTCATGTTCCTATTTTAAAACTAAAACCTAATTCAATTTTTTCATTCAATTTTCTTTCAAATTTTCATCCTGATTCATTAATTAATAACTAAAAGAAAGCTACAAATTATTTTCATGAAACTTCAAAACTTATGAATCATTAAGCTCAAATATAGTCATAAAAATCCAATACTTCACCAATCAAGTCAACAAACTCAATTTTTCGCATCATAAAAATTCAAAACAAATAAAATTGATTCATCAAAATTGAAATTCGATATCCACCGATTAACGACAATAAATATTTCACGGAAGGCAAAATGGGCAGTAAAATTTTCTGATCTTATCTTGCGTGTGAGCTTCTCGCGCGGAATGCGTTAAATGTTTCGAAAAAAAACTTTTTTATCGATATTTTTTTTATTCGATCTTTTTCTTCCATGTGAATTTATTAAAAATAAAAGGTAGTAAAAGAAGAAAGGTAGCTGGATGACTGGATGTATGCACAAAATTAATGAGGCATTTTAATTTATTGCAAAATTATTTGAATTAATTTTTTTGGAGAAACTTGATCGTTGTGAGTTTTTACTTAAATTTTGCTCAATTTTAAGGGGATCACTTGAATGCACTTTTGTGTATCTTCACTAACTGACTGTCACTAATTATATCAAAAATGATTTTTTTTTTATTTTCTTATTATTTTATTTTTTATTTCACTTTTTTCTATATTCTACACTTTTTAGAGATCAAAACAGCGGCTTGGCTTGATACAGTCGGAAATCAGCCCATCCTTGGAATCCTTTCCAAACAATCGTTCCACTACATGCACCAATTGTTACAATACTGTCATTATTAAGAGATCTTGAGAACATTCTTTCCAAACTTCCTGGATCACAATTATCTTTTTTACTTGGTTGTGTCGTATTTGCATAAACATCTTTGTTGAACGTCAAAACATTCAACGGAAAATAATTTGAATAGTTTTAAGTCGTAGTTTTTACCTTTTTGTTTTTAACGGTTATTTTTTGAAAATATTAGTTTTGAATTTTCATTGTGAGATATCAGAAAAGGTAAAATCTATTTAATCAAATTTAACAAGTTATTGAAGCATATTATTATATTTAAGCAGACAATTTAAGTCCATTGACACGTAACAACTCAAAAGCATATCAAAATTTATGTTATATTGGCCTTTTAGAGGTAAAAAATTAAGAAACCAAATTTTGTGAAAGGAAAAGTTTTGTAATGAAAAATTTTATGTTTTAGGCGATCAGAATAGAGATTACATTATGAAATAAACAATATCTACATCATTTAAAATACAGTCCACCAGTCTCTGATTATTCTAACCATCACATTTTGGTCCTTCGGGCCGGATAATCAGAAAAACATCAAACCAGGTTAAGTCAACATCCAGCCAGCTGGATCTCATTCAAAGTCGTTATTATTCAACAAGTTAAGTCAACATCCAGCCAGCTGGATCTCATTCAAAGTCGTTATTATTCAACAAGTTAAGTCAACATCCAGCCAGCTGGATCTCATTCAAAGTCGTTATTATTCAACAAGTTAAGTCAACATCCAGCCAGCTGGATCTCATTCAAAGTCGTTATTATTCAACAAGTTAAGTCAACATCCAGCCAGCTGGATCTCATTCAAAGTCGTTGTTATTCAACAAGTTAAGTCAACATCCAGCCAGCTGGATCTCATTCAAAGTCGTTGTTATTCAACAAGTTAAGTCAACATCCAGCCAGCTGGATCTCATTCAAAGTCGTTATTATTCAACAAGTTAAGTCAACATCCAGCCAGCTGGATCTCATTCAAAGTCGTTATTATTCAACAAGTTAAGTCAACATCCAGCCAGCTGGATCTCATTCAAAGTCGTTATTATTCAACAAGTTAAGTCAACATCCAGCCAGCTGGATCTCATTCAAAGTCGTTATTATTCAACAAGTTAAGTCAACATCCAGCCAGCTGGATCTCATTCAAAGTCGTTATTATTCAACAAGTTAAGTCAACATCCAGCCAGCTGGATCTCATTCAAAGTCGTTATTATTCAACAAGTTAAGTCAACATCCAGCCAGCTGAATCTCATTCAAAGTCGTTATTATTCAACAAGTTAAGTCAAACAAGCCACCATGGCACCTACCAAAGCAGTAGATTTAAAGAAGGCAAGGCTTCAAGTCATTATCGATGATTTCAACATTGGATATGCTGAATATGAGAATATAAAGAACTTTATCACGTCAAATCAGCTTCAGGTTTATCAAAACGAATTCCAAAACAAATTAAATGAGTTCAACAACATTTATGTTGAATATAGTTGCTTACTTAAGGCTGAGGAAATTCCAGAAAGTGCATCAACATTTCAAGATTTCAAGAAGCAAATTCAATTGACCCTGTTTGAAATCAAAGCAGCAATTATGGCAGCAGGAATTCCAGAAAGTAGTGAATCAAATTTAACATCCAGAAATCAGCAAAACACTCGCAAAATCAAAATGCCTGAAATTAAATTACCAGAATTTGATGGCAATTTTGAAAAGTGGATTCATTTTCGTGATACATTCAAGTCATTAGTTCATGAAAACGCGACGTTTTCTACAATCGATAAATTTCATTATTTAAGAGCATCAGTGAAAATTGAACCGTCATCACAGAACATTCTCAACAATTACAAATTCAGTGAAGACAATTATGTGATAGCATGGAATGCACTTTGTGAGAGATATGATGATAAGAGAACATTATTGCTTCAACATGCAGTATCATTATTTCAAGTCAAGAGAGCTGTTGATGACTCTCCAAGTGAAATTCGACGAGTTATTGATTCATATCAAAGTTACAGATGTGCTTTTAACCAGATGAATGTGTCATGCGAGGAACTCAACGACATCATTTTTGAGCAATTTGTGAGATACAGATTAGATGAGAAGTCTTTACGTGAATGGGATATTCATGTACAAACAGTGAATCCAACGTGGGATGAATTATACAAATTTATGGATAAACGTTCAAAGTCATTAACATTTACTGACAAAAAGTCATCAAATAATTCATCAGCATCAAAACAGGCAACAAGTCAAGTTTCAAAACTTCCAACAAAGTCAAAAGTTTTCATAGCAAATGATCAGACAAAATATCCCTGTAAACTTTGTTCAGAATCTCATCCATTATTTGTATGTCCATCATTTTTAAAGGAGAATGTTGAAAAACGTACGGAGATTGTGATGAAGTTTAAGCTATGCAAAAATTGTTTGCGACAAGGACATCAAATGAAGGAATGCAACAGCAAAAATGTTTGTAAGCAATGCGGACTGAAGCATCATTCAAGTTTGCATAGAAACAAAGAAACCACAAGTCAAAATCATGCAGTTCAAACAAACTCAACAAGTCAAGAGCAAGTCAAAGAATCAGAAGAGGATTCTGTGTCATTAATGTCTACAAATCATAAATCCACAACACTATTATCAGCAAGTCAAACATTAATATCAACAGTAAAAGTAATGATTCAAGACAGTCAAGGAAATTGGCAAATAGTTCGTGCAATATTAGATTCAGGTAGTGACGAGAATTTAATAACCCAAGACATGGCAAATAAGTTAGGATTAACATTGACAACAATAAAGAAATCAATTCATGGCGTCAATAATCAAAAAACACCTGTTAGATATGAACTGAATGCAACAGTCAAATCCAGATATCACAAGCATAATGATTATGTTAACAAATTCAAGTTCTTAGTATTTCCAGCAATCACAGGAACACTTCCATCATTCTTCATGGATTCCAAACAATTTAATTTGCCTGCAAATTATTTTATGGCTGATGACGAATTTAACATTCCAGCAAAAGTCGACATGTTGATTGGAGTCAAATGTTTTTGGGATTGTATGTTAATGGAAAAGCATACTTTATCAAATAATGCTATTCTCATACACACTAAATTTGGTTGGATAGTCAGTGGTGAAGCTCAAATGTCAAATTTAGCAAGTTCATCAAATTCATTATTGGTCACTTCACATACTCTTCATTCAAAAGAATCATTGGAAGAAAAATTGGAAAAGTTTTGGACAATCGAACAATGTGAACTTAAGGCAAAGTTGTTGACAAATGAAGAGAAATTTTGTGAGGATTTATATGTCAAGACGACACAACGTGATTCAAATGGAAGATACATAGTTAATTTACCATTCAAATCCAATATAAATGAACTAAGTAACAACTTACTAAATGCCATTCAACGTTTCAAGTATCTAGAAAGTAGATTCAAGCAAAACAAGGAATTTTATGACAAATATAAGCAATTCATCGATGAATACGAGAAATTAGGTCATATGAGTGAAGTGAAGGATGTCAATTTATCATTGAATTCTTATTATCTTCCTCATCATGGAGTCATTAAGAATGACAGTACAACGACAAAGTTACGTGTGGTTTTTGATGCATCATGTAAGTCACAGTCAGGTTTATCACTAAATGATACAGTGAATGTTGGACCAATAGTACAGCCAGAGTTATATGACATAATGATCAAGTTTATGACGAAACCATACGCTTTTAAGGCAGACATTGAGAAAATGTATCGTCAAGTTTTAGTCAATGAGATTCATCAACTATATCAAAGAATTGTATGGAGAGATAATCCAGATCAAGCTTTTAAGCACTATCAATTACATACTGTAACATATGGAACGTCTTGTGCTCCTCATTTAGCGACACGGACATTAATTCAAATAGCAACTGATTATGAAAAGGAATATCCAGAAGCCTGTGAGCTTATCAAGTCAAATTTCTACGTTGATGATATTTTATTCACATGTGATTCAATTATCAAAGGCAACAAGCTAAAGGATGATTTATGTCAGATATTTCAGCATTGTGGTATGTCACTACGCAAGTGGATATCAAACGATTCAAAATTCATGGACCAGATTCCAAAAAGTGAAGCAGAAGTTGTCGAAGATTCTTATGAAATTAAAGCACTTGGTTTAATGTGGAATGTTCGGACAGATACATTTTCATTCAAATTAAAGGATAAGAATTCAACACAAAGTACAATGTCGTCAGTTTTATCACACATAGCAAGCATTTATGATCCAATAGGTTGGTTGGGTCCAATTATTCTCACTGCAAAATTATTCATGAAAAAGTTGTGGTCAAGAAAGTTGAAATGGAGTTGCAAACTACCAGAAGATTTACAAGAAGAATGGGATATGTTTTTTGAATCATTAGCATCAATTGTCAATATCAACATACAGCGTCAAGTAATATGCAGTGATCCAGTATTAGTTCAATTACATGGATTTTGCGATGCATCAATAAATGCATATGGAATTGTCATCTATGCACGTACAATCGATAAGTTTGGAAATATAGCATGTCGTATAGTCACAGCTAAGTCCAGAGTCGCACCAACTAAGCAAATTACATTGGCACGGCTTGAATTATGTGGATTAGTCTTGTTATCGCAATTTATGCGACGTGTTAGCAAGATTCTTGAAGTTCCAGAGAATAATGTATATTTATGGAGTGATTCATTGATCGTATTACATTGGATACAAGCAGAACCTGCAAAATTATCAGTTTTTGTAGGAAATAGAGTTGCCGACATTCAAGAACAAGCAAAGGGATTTAAATTTAGACATATTCGTAGTAATCACAATCCAGCTGACATAATTTCAAGAGGAATGACAGCAAATGAATTGTCAAAATGTGAATTTTGGTGGTATGGACCAGAATTTCTCAAGTTACAACAACAAGATTGGCCTGATTCTATTTTAGCAATAGATCCCGAGAATGAAGAAGAATGTCAGAAAGAGTATCGTAAAGTATTGACATTAAAACAAAATGAAGATGACACAACAAAATTGATTGAGTATATTAATGAACGATATTCAAATCCAAGATCCATAACGTGTGTTTTTGCAACGATTCTCTCTGGAATTGATAATTGGAAGCGAAAAGCTCTAAAGCAAACAATTGGCAAGGTTTTTCGAGTTGAATATATCAAGTTGGCAGAGAAGGCAGTAATCCGTATTTTGCAAAAGGAATATTTTCCCAATGAAGTCAAAAATTTAATCAAAGGCAAGAGTGTACAAAATTGTTCAGTCATTAAACAATTACATCCATTCATAGATCAAGAAGGAATATTAAGAACATCAGGACGAATAAGTGCATGTAAAGCAATTACAGAAGATACATTTGTAAATTGCCAATCGATGAAGAAGCAACATTCGTAGAGGCGGCAGAGTGTTGAACGTCAAAACATTCAACGGAAAATAATTTGAATAGTTTTAAGTCGTAGTTTTTACCTTTTTGTTTTTAACGGTTATTTTTTGAAAATATTAGTTTTGAATTTTCATTGTGAGATATCAGAAAAGGTAAAATCTATTTAATCAAATTTAACAAGTTATTGAAGCATATTATTATATTTAAGCAGACAATTTAAGTCCATTGACACGTAACAACTCAAAAGCATATCAAAATTTATGTTATATTGGCCTTTTAGAGGTAAAAAATTAAGAAACCAAATTTTGTGAAAGGAAAAGTTTTGTAATGAAAAATTTTATGTTTTAGGCGATCAGAATAGAGATTACATTATGAAATAAACAATATCTACATCATTTAAAATACAGTCCACCAGTCTCTGATTATTCTACCCATCAATCTTCACATAATGGACAGAGATTATCATTTGCTGCTCTTGGTGATAGCCCTTCTTCTGTAAATGTTGGACTTCCGCAAAATATCCAGTTGATTGAAAGTAAAATTGTGAAAATCAGGAAAAGCTCTCGTTCCATTTTTTTATTGAAGATACTAACTTCACTTGTTGTTCTATGAATTCTATTTGAAATGAGACATGCATTGACTTTGCCTTTTTATAGACTCTATGAAAATAATTAAAATGTTTTTTGTAAGTTTTGCAAATCGTGACATTATTTTGACACATTCGGAGTATTGTATGACTTGAAAGTTCATTAAATTTTTTTGTCGTTGTTTATTAGATATGAAAAAAAATATTTGAATCAGTTAAATAAAATTTTGAGGGATCTGACACAGTGATAAATCCTTTTGGGTAAGGATTTTTTTGAAATTCATGAATATTTTTGAATTTTTTTCTTAAAAAACGGTGCAAAATTGGTATGAGACTTATTAAATAATATTAAAATAATGTAAAACTGAGCTAGAATATTTAATCACAATTTGAATTCAAAATATTTAATTATCAAAATTTTAGCTTTTTAATTCTATTCAAAAATTATTCAATTCAATAAATTTTCATCAAAAAAAAAAAATAATAATATTAATTTTAGTTGTCTCTTCAAAATAAATTAATGAAAGTAGTCATTGACGTTCATTGAACTAGAAATGAATTTTTTTAAATGATTCTTTTAGGGGCCGTTCACTTAATAAGCCCATCAAAACCTTGGATTTTTAGACCCCCCTGTCACAAAATCTTCATTCAAAAAAATTCTTTTGTTTCATATCATAAATGAAGGACCCATTATTTATTTTTATTTACTTCATTTTTGCAATTTACCAGTAAAAAAAATATTTTGGAAGCTCAATTTAAACTTTAAAATTGAAAATTTTGAGAACTTAAATAACAAAAAAAAAAAATAATTTTTAAAAACATTCAATTATTTGAAACCATTAAAACCTTAATAATTCTTAATAAAGTCTTTTGAAGCAATTTAATAATATTTTGATTAATATTTCAAAATTCATTATTTTTTACTTTCGGGAAATAAATTAATGTCACGAGTTTCAAACAAGGAAATTTCGATAGCAAAATTAGTTTTAAAATTGTGTTAATTGCATTTTATTATGAAAAAAAAAGTTTCAAAAGCGTGTCAAATTTATTTATTTTTTAATCACGGGCGCGCAGGGCAAAAATACTTGAATTTCATTGTTTAAACAAATTACTATTGTCGATAAAGTTCTTTGACAATGCATTCAATTTAAATAACAATTAAGACATGAAAAATTTTTGATTTTAATTTGATTTCTTAAAAATAATCAACACTAATGCTAAAAACTTTGAATATTCATCGATAAAAAATAAATTAACGGATTTTTAATCCCCTCAAATGTTCATGAATTTTTCCATGTTCAGCTATCAACTGAGCAGTGACTTAACATTTTATTTCCTCGTCCAACCAACCAACATGCCAAAAAAACTTTATCTCGCAATAATTAAATCATCCATTTAGAAATTTAATGGCTATAATCGGCTAAATAAACAGAAAAAAATCTTAAATCTATGGATTAAAAATATTTAAATTTTGTGATGTTCAGCAATATCGACAGGACAGGACAGGAGAAAAATAAAAAAAATTAACATCGATGACAAATTTTTTTAATATCTTTCTTAATCATCGTCATTTTAAGAAATTAATGAATAAAAATTAAGTAAAAATTCTGCTGAAAACCACTTCAGTTTATCTTTCACATATTTTTTGTCTTAAAAATTATTTTTTTTTTCTTAAATCCTTGCATATATGTGTGTACGGAATATTCATGGGAATAAACTCAACTTGTATCATTTTTTTTTTAAATTCTGTTTGTCGGTAAATTAAATCTCACATAAAAGAGAAGCACACAAAATAAATGGTAAGAAGCCACTTAAAAGAGCGATTATCTCGAGTTGGTGAAATGACCAGCTTTGTGGATGGAAAATTTATTAATTTTATGACTCAAAAAATTAGATTAAGTTTTAGTTTTATGACTATCAAGTCTAAATCATTGAGTTTATTGGCTTTCTTGTAGACTTTTTTTTTATTTTCATCACTTGTCATAAGCAAATTTTTATTGTCGATTATAATGAAGACCTCCTGTGCAACATTGAGATTTGGAACTTATACAGTGGTTCTGAACCTTTCAAATAAGACACGTTTAAATCAATTTTAAAGATTTTATCATCAAACCATTTCATCCCCCTTAGCAGACCCCCAAAAACACAGAAAATACAAAATCCATCCCAACACTTTCCCATAAATCGCCCAAAAGCGATCAGCTATTGTCCATCTGCATAAAAGAACAAATCATCAAATAAATGATATAATCGTACACACGAGAGTATCAAGTGAATTTTTTTTTATTGTTACGACTTATTTCATTCTTTTTCTACTTCTTATTCCTTCTCGTCTTTTTTTTTCTTGCTGCTGCTACTTCCAACGAAACATTTTGTGAACACACAAAAAAGCGACGCGCTTTGAAATCCATAATAAAATTTTACGAGTCAGAGATCAAAGGAATTCATGCGACGTTGAAGAGAGATCACTTTATGTAGATGTATATACATATACTTATATGTATCACTCAAGTCATGAGTGAGTGAGCTGTTCACAATAATATAATATAATAAAAAAGTGAGCAAAATGTGGAGCTGTAGTCAGGCAATGGCTACTGTTTGATGTTTTCTCTCATGTTTTTGTCTCGCAACCCTACTATAACATGACTTAATGTTATGCATATACATGGATTGAAGATTTTTTTAATATTTTGTAGAATTATCATTGTTCCTGGGTTTTTGTGTAGATTTTATTTGATGACACCTGTTAGTGCCATTTGTGAAGCGTCATAGATCTTAATGGTTGAGTGATTGGAGGTGCTTTGAATATTGAATTTATAAATTTTGTTAGGGATGCAAAGGGGTCGTTCACTTAGTACGTTCCGCAAAAAAAAACGACTTTTTAGACCCCACCACTTGTACGTTTTTTAAAAAGCGAATATACTAAGTGAAAATAAATCTGACTCTAAAACTCAAAATTACTAAAATTAGATTTAAAAATTTTTAGAAAAATTTGATTCATGCTTATTTCAAATAAAACAGCATGAATATCACTTCTTTAAATTATCATTCCACACCACCCTATCAAACTTACCGAGCCACACTTCTCTTAAGCATATTTATTTATTAAAAACCAGCAGCCGAAAAGAACATACAGAAATGAAATATACACAAAAATTAAAAAAAAATGAAGAGAATATGAAAAAAAGAAGATTTGAATGCAAAGATAAGCGCTGAATATATGTGTATATGATGTAGATATGCGGAGAGACAGGCATTAAGCGCCTTGATCTTCTCATCGAAATAATATCACGTTTCCATAAATAAATATTTATGAAAAAAAGCGAAATATAATTTGTTGTCATTATCCACATATTTTTTTGCTTACTCTCTCATAGTCGGTGCTGGAGGAGCTTAAAAAATCGAATGAGAAAAAAAAACTTTTAATCTCCTTTGATTTAAAACATTTTTTTGCTGTGCTTCTTTAAAATATAAATAAAAACTTTTTAATGTTAATTATCTCAATCTCTGTATTAATTGATTATTAATTTTATTCGTTTTTCCTCTTCCTCCATCTTTTCGTAAGTCTTTTTGGTATTTTTTCTTTTGGGGTTTAAGGTACCTTTATTGGTTGAGGACTAGTGTTGGGCCTCATTTCAAATGGAGGATCGAATGATTTAATTAAAGTGTAATTATTGAAATTATTGCAAATTTGAACTTAGTATAAGACAGTGCTTCTCAAAAAGAGGCTGCGACATACTAGGGAAGAAGTCACATACACTTTATGTATCAAAGAATCATGGAATTAAGTTTTTTTAAATTAAGCTGTTAAATAAAATACTGCATAAAATCTAAGGATTCGAACTTGAACTTGACAAATTGTAATTGAAGAGTCAGTAGAATCTTGAAGCAACATCCTGCAAAAATGTTGACTTGTTCAATTCTTAAAAAAAAAATTACAACTTGACTTTACCCAAAAAATTCAACAAAGAGACCCCCTCCAAACATCCTAAAAATCATATTTACAGCACAACAGACAAGCATCAAAATTTATAGAAATATCCAACATGTCGAGCGTTAACACAGATCGAATATATTCAAACCTGACTATACATATTGAGATGACTTTAAGTGATGAAGTCCATTAAATAATTAAAGCATTAAAACGTTAATCTTTATGTGGCACCATTATATACGAATATATTTGAATGCTCACATACATGAGAGAGTATAGCCGAGTGTGTGGTCATATTTTCTTCATGTATATCTCATTTTTTTAATATTTCCGCTTTAGCCATTAAAAGCAGCCTTCTTTATTTTTTTGTTGTACGTGTGCAAAAATTTCATTTTAATGCTGTCATGAGATGACATCACTTCTCAATACATTCTTTATAAAAGAATTTTTTTTTATTGATCAATTTTCATCTCGCGCTTTGATGTGAATAGTGATTCTTAATTGATGGCTATTCATCTGCTTTGTATGCTAAGTCATCATTTTTTTATGTTTTCAAAAACTTTTTTGATTCTTTTGGATTGTGGACTTACATGGAGGTCAAAAATTTTTTCACTTTAAATTGCCTTACAATAGCTGAAATTACCTCATTCATTTTTTTAAAATGATACTGAGAATTATTTTTAAAAAATTTGATGAATCGACATTTTTGCAGGACATTTGCAAGATTTTCCAACTAATGTTGCATTGCTGATTTATCAAGATTAAGTTCAAATCCTTAAAAAATCCGAAAATAAACAATTTTCAACTAACCCCATGAAACCAAAATGTTCCATTCATTTTCCTTTGACATCAATGGAAAACCGAATGTACTATCCATAATTTCCATACAAAATTTTGATACATATAAGTAACAAAAATATTACATTCAAGGATAACTGAAGGAACGCATAAGTTCGAATCTCAAGAAAAATTAGAAATTTTGTTCTAAATTTGATTTTCTCATATACTTCACAAGAGCATTCAGCTAAATTTTGTATGAAAAAATTTATAATACATCAATGGAAAACTCGATCTTCCATATTTTGTTCCATTGTTATGCGACAATATCTTCCTTAGGACGATACATGTATTATACATACGTATCATCCATGGAAGATTCTTAGGGAATACGTCGATCTTCCATTTGGTTACATGGGACGGCTTAAAACCTAAACAACCTTTCAATTCCATCAATTCCAACAAATACTAAATATCAATTACCCTCAAATTCGCCTCAACAAACAATCATAAAAAGCAAATTCTACTTAAATTCATGCTTCACCTCTTAAAAAAATAATCGCAATAAAAATATCAAAAATAATATATAAAGAAAAGAAGGAGAAAAGAATCCAACCACAGGAAGAGGCCAAAGGCTTAATAAAGAAGGAAATCGGTGACATAATGAGGTACTTACGAGTGCTATTAAAACCTCTAATTGTGCCTACATACAAAAATTGAAGTAAGAGAAACGAAGATAAGTAAAAAATTATGTTTTGAATTTTGCATGGGGATGTAATGGATTTTCATGGGTTTGTAGATGACAAATTTATCTAATATTTAATTATTAATAAAGTGAGTCGAAGTGGCTTGGTGGCGGAATGGTTTAGTACTTCGGTACCTAATTATTGCAACACCGACCCTGTGATCATGAGTTCGAGACTCGGAATGTCCTTTTTCGAATCATATGCACTACGAACGCGACTCACAGCCTCCCTTTAAAGGCTAAAGGCAGTAATGACATCAAAGAAGTGGTTCGGATTCCACTTTAAGCTATAGGTCCCAGGCGTGAACGATATGCTTATCACATATCCTCACATTAAATGTGAGAGATTAGTGATATTGGAACGTTGAAATCAATGCCCCAACACTTCTTGGAGGATTAAAGGGAACCACTTATCTTAGCTTAAATTATTATTCAAATTTTTATAGGTATTAAATTATGAAAAACTGACCATTCTTGCCAGAAACCAACTGCAACCTACCAAAAATACGACAATCTGTCAGTCCCAACTCAAAACTCCCTACAATTAAGCTCATGCAAAAAAAGAAGAAGCATCTCAAGCATATACAGACTTTTAAGATCACAAAAGAAAATATGCGAAATACACACAATGTACTTAAGCAATATAAAGATCAAATTCAAATAAAGAAGAAGAACAAGACGAAGAAAATAAAAATTTAATTCCACATGAAAGATTTTTTCATTTTTTCATTTAAAAAAAAAAATGAATACAAAAAAATCTCGAGATCAAAAAAAAATGAATATGAAAATTAAGAATTTAATTAAACATCGCAATGGCATTTAATCTCATTTTGAATATGCTGATGCTTCATCAAACTTCCATTCGAAATAATATGTGTATTCATTGGATGTCTCGGTATGTTTTAGCCGTATTATATTTCCATATGTATACATACAAAAGACTTCAATTTTTCTTTTATGCGATTAACAAAAATTTTGTTTTATTATTCAATTGATGTTAAGAGAAGTTCTTACAAAATAATAATGAAGAAGAGATGGAGAAAGGAAAGAAAATCTCATCTTTTGTTGGAATCTCATCGGTTTGGAGCTGGAGATGTTGTTGATGCGTTATTTGGTAAAGAATGATTTGGACTGGCTTGTTGGTAGTAGATTTTTGTGAAAGTTAAGGGTTCAAATCTTAAATTTTAATTCTAGTTGACAATTTTAGAGAGGGTTTGAATTTTTGCTCGAATAGACCAAGAAAATTAAACAATTTTACTGATCAAAATATTTTATGCAGATTTTGTCCCCCAGCACCCATAAATTAACACCTTTGATAAACTCTTGCAGAGACTCCAACATCCGAAAATGCGCTTTATCCAATCCCCTAACCTCATCAACATTCTAATAATACCTTCTCAATTCTTATTATTAGCGTTCTGTTTCAATAATGTTAATGTTGATTAGACACTGAACACTATTCATCAGGTATATGTAAAGAACTGTAATAATAAGTAATGAAGATATGAGATTATCAAGTTTCTCTTCATCTCTAATTCCAAACACAAAATTCTCCAGAAAAAAATTAGTTCAAGAATTCTTACAAAAAGATGCACAAACACTTGAGTATATAATGACATGAAGGATTAGGGTTATCTGATTGTAATATCATCAACTACTGCTTCAGATACTCAGGAGCCACTCGAGAGAATTCCTTTTTTTATGGATTTATATTTTCATTTATCTCAAATATATTTTCCATAGAATTACTGCTGGGGGGATATAAAATGTGTGTGGTAAGTAGCTTTACCTACGACAAATGTGAAAGGACAAATGATGATGATAGAAGAGGAATAAATGACATAGAAAGACATATTAGTAAGGGTCTACTGGAAGTAATAAAATAAAAGTTGTTGACAATAGACTCTGAACTGTAAAAAAGAATAAAATATTTTTCTCATTTTTAAGGAACAAAAGCAACTTTTTTTTGTACACATGATGTCTCATTGAAACTTATACGCATCATATAACCATCACATCTCTTATGAAGCTAATAGACGGTTGTAAAAAATCTCTTTTGTTATTCACTCATCTCTCAACTTACTCTTTCTATTTTCATCTCTTTTATTTTGTTCCTTCTTCTTCTCCTACATTTTGCTGTTTTATTCATAACATGAGGATAGGCAATAAGCAATATAATAGTAATAACAATAATTGTAGGGTCGACAATACGTTGGAGAATTATTTGAGTGGGATTAGACGCTCGGACTTGATTTGAACTTTGTGGGACAGGTGGATGATGATATTAACCCGAATTCCAATAACTTAGCATCTGATCGCAACGCTATAGTCAAAAAATTGCAGTAATATCCTCACTTTATTAATACCTTCTAAGAAGATTCAGATTTTATAGACATCATCTCCAAATAAAATTAAGAAACTTGTGTCAATAAAATTTATGCATATTTCTTTTTTTATTTCTGCAATATCCATTGGATCCCATAAATTTAGCAATTAGTCTCCACTCCTGTATCTCTTATTCTTCAAAAAATAGCATCTAGCCGAAAAAACTCACACATACGATTTACAACTTTACGAATATATGCTGCTATTAATTCTGTTTTAAAAGAAATTCCCTTCTTCTTCTTCTTGTTCTGCTTCTTTCCTTTTTTTTCATTCCAAATTCTCATTTCAAAAGAAGGTTTTATAATCTTAATTATAGCTTAAAAGCATCGACAAAAAAAATAAATCTAAGAGAGGAACAGAAAAGAATCTGATGTGTTGTTTGGACCTCAGAGTCTAAGAATACAGCCAAATAGAATAGCGAAGAAGAAGAAGGAATAAAAAAATTTGCTGTGGTTTTATGAAAAGAATGAGAAGTGAAAAATAGAAGTAAGAGGATGAATGAAAAGGAGGATCGCTTTGGCGCATTTTGAGGTTAGAACTTTACTTTTCTGTAGAGAATTAAAGGTTTTTGGAATCGAATCTACTCTTCTTTGCTGTCTAATTTTTCATAATAAAAGGAACGTTTATTCGATATGAGATTCGAATCCATGACTTCATGATTTAAAGTCCACCAAGTGATTTATAAAATAAACGGATATGGAGTCGTTCACTTATGATGTCCGATTTTTAGGGGCGGTGGGCGGATGAGGATCTGAGACTGTGTGACAGTTTTAAACAATAGAATTTTTTTGAATGAAAATTTTGTGACAGAGGGTGGAGGGGGGTCTAAAAACATAAGTAAACGGCCTAATAAAAAATAAAATTAAAAAAAATAGCATACTTTACGAAACAATAATTTCCATCTAAACGGAGATGCATATCCATAAAAATCTCAAGTCCAAGACATTTCTATCCATTCTTTTAAGCAGCACATCCTCAAAATTAGCTAACAAACCTTTTATTTTCATCCATACTTCCAGGAGGGCAAATGATGTTGAAGATGATGATGATGATGTTTTTTTGGTGTTCATCTTAATCGTCATGGTATCGACATTACTTAACATCCACGAAGATCCACGAAGAACTGTATTATCCATAAACTCATTTTCATTCTTTCAATTTTCGAAAGCAGCAAAAATTTCTTGAATGCCTTAACTAGAAAGTGTGATTAGACACAGTTAATGATGTGAAATGTGAAAAAAGAAAATTATCAACGGTCCAGTCGAGCAATTTCTGCCTGTTTGAGAAAACAAAAAAAAAAAATAAGAAGAAGAGGAACAAAAATTCTTGTGAATTTGCTAAATTGTAAATTGCATGAAGTTGAACACAATGAACCGATGTTCATACCAATGGCATATGTTCACAATTTAATTTATACCAAACCATATACATTCCATTTTGTCGTCGACTTTTCTTCTGACTTGTTCTTCTTTCTTTCTTTATTTTCTTGTGTTTCATTTGTCGTCACTTTTGCTTCTGATGCTGCTGTTGAAGATCTTACAGATAATTAATGAAAGAGCTTAGAGACTTAGAGACATTCCTCAATGGATTTTCTCTCCATCTTACTCACCGCTCTACTCGCGTATATTTTTTTTTGTATTCTTCAGCTTTGCGTGAATAACAATGAAAATTTTCAAATTATTTCACATTTGAGATGTGTCGATTAAGAATGTAAATTTTTTGTCTTTTGATGACCATTCCAGTTCAGATATTCTATTGTGTTTTTGTTTTTCTTGTTCTGAATGCCAATAATTGTATTGTGACCTCAATGGCCTCGATGGGAAAATTTTTATGAGCTTTGAGTTTCGTTTGTTCTGTAATTATTGATTGTTTTGTGGATGGAATTGAAATGGTTTGTGAAATTCTAGTATTGACTCTATTTATTGACTCTTTAGAGTCTGTAGCCTAGGAATCAGAAATACCTTGCCCCTAACAAATTCCTTATTTTACCAAGTTTAAATCCTAATAAAATCAAATTTCATATTCTAAAGCATCTATTCCGAAAATCATAAAACCATACCCCATATAGCTCCACTATCAACACATAAAAGCAATAATATTATACAATTTGTAACATAATAGATACACAACCGCACATAAAAGACAAGTAAAGGGCAATAAGGAGAGTGAGGAACAAAAAAAATTTCAAATGCTCATCTGTGTGATGTACAAAAAAAAATATATAAAAAGAAGTACAGAAAAGAATCAAAGAGAGTAAGAAGAAGAAATCAAAAGAAATGAAAGCGACTTCAAAGAACGACTACACAGTGATCGTGCGGCAGCAACAAATTGATGTGTAATGTGAACGTCTCTCTCACTCTCCCTTTATTCTCCTTCTTCTTCTCGATCATGTTCTCCTTTCATCTACAAATGCTTGGGTTCTTAAAAATATATATATATACATATAATGTATAAGAGTCGCTGCTTCTTTCTTCTTCCCATTATTGCCATACGGCTAAAGTTATCTTGATGCAATGTGTGCAAATTGTAAATTTATTTTTATTTCTTATTTTTCATCTTTTTTTAAGCAAATGTTCTTGAATATGATGAAATTGAGTTTCTGGCAGAAAGGATGGATGGATGACTGTCTACTGATGGATTTTTGAAATTTTTAAATGAGCTTTGTATTGTAGATTCTCCAAATTATTTCTTATGGTGAAAATAAAATAAAACGGGGGTTCGAATCCTTTAGAATTATATAAAATTTTAGTTGGTCTGTTTTTAGCGCATTTTTGAAAACTTGTTTTCAAAAAGGAAGCTCAATCATGCACTTTGATCGGTCGTTCGGTCGTTCGGTCGTTCGGTCGTTCGGTCGTTCGGGTCCCAATTATCTCTTGATCTAGACTTCGTAGCAAGCTCGGAATTGTTTTAATAGCTTCATTGAATGTTTTTATTCCCGCCGTTTATATTGAAAAGTCAAAAAACACTCATTAAATAGCTTAATTCATCGATTTTATATTTCAAAAAAAATATGTAAACAATGCAGGGCAAAGCTATGCTGATTATAAGTTTGAATTTTTTCTAACCGTTAAAAAATTTGAAATTTTTTTGACCGTTATTTCGGATTAAATTTTTTTCTTTTATACACCTTAATTAATTAACATTTAATTTTTTCATACAAATAAGTGCGTTTAGAAATTTGAAAAATAATGAATGTGTTCAGAAATTTGAATTTTTTGCTAACGGAAAATTTTGAATTTCAAAAAACCGTTAAATCGTAAAGCTATTTTTTGCATTGAACATTATAAAAATCAATTTTAAAGGAATTTTGATTTTTAGTTTTAAACTTATTATTGAAATGAATTATGACTAAAGAAACAGCAATAGAGTTTTAAAACTCGACATTCTTTTCTATTTAATCAATTGCTAATCGCTGCGTCAAAAATGCGCTGAAGTCCCTCGATATAAACGAGGACTTTTGTAATTTTTTTTAGTTTTTATACTAATATGCGCATCAAAATCTCACAACAATAATGTTATTTTTTTTTTATATCCACAAAGATGAAACGTATAAAAAGGAGGCAGAACGACAACGACGATGAGAGAACGACACATTGCAAAAAAAAAAGAAGAAAAAAAAATTAAATGAAAAATGCGCGCAAAGCTAATTAGTTTATTTACTTTACTTTTCTTTCATTTTTCTCCCCTTCCTCCTTGCATACATTTCAGTTCTTTCCGTGTGTAATTAATGCTTTATTAAATGAACGTAACTGACAGTCGGCTTTTTGTGTTTGTGCTTCTGCAGTTTTATGCAATTGAACAATCTTCTTTTTGTTTATTATTTTTCATTTTCTTTATTCTTGTTGTTTTTATGCTTTTAATAGCTACAAATGCCAAAAAAAATTAAAACAGCATGATGTCAGTTTAAAGTCCTTGCTGGAAATCAGAATGATTTGTTGTTGTGACAATTGAGAATTTATTTGCTGTCATTTGCAATCCATAAATTTATAATTTATCCTAAAAAATAAGTCAAAATTCTACTCAAAAATTAAATCCTCATAACTCAATCTGCAAACCTACAAATCTTCACAAAATCAATCCAAAGGAAGAAACCCCAAAAAAATTCATTTCAAAAAGGCAAAAAAAAAACAATGAATTATGATCGAAGCAAAAAGAAGACGATCGGAGATGAAGTGATATGGCTAATGCAATAAACATCCATTAAGAGATTTTTTACAGAGTTTCACATACACATGCAAATTGTACCTCTTGTTCATAATTGCAAGCAGCATAAAAGGAAATAAGAAGAACGAAAAAAAAAATATCCAGAACAGAACAGAACGATATTACGTACGAAATAAAATAAAATAAAAATATTTTTTAGGGATTCATAATTCTTTTTTTATGGTATGCAGTTTTGGTAGTGGGATGAGTGGATGACTTTAGTTTGTCTAGTTAGCATTAATAAGATGAAATTGAGTTTATGGCAATATTTGTGTTGAATTAAAATGAAATCTTTTGGAAATGTTTACGAAAAACACTAAATTAAAAATGAATTTGAACCTTTTGAAGCCAAGGTTCGAATCTTAAAATACTCTAGAAGTATTACGAAGGGTTCAAAATTCATTATTGATAAAAATTAGTTTATGAAAATAATTCAGTTGCAGATTCATATGAAAATTCTTTAGGTTTGATTCTCAGGCTTTAGTTAAAGAAAAAAGCAATAAAAAAGCGTTCATTCCATTTATATCCATATTTTGAGATCTCACTCATCCAACATTTCATAATTCCTATTTTTTTTTTCGTACATGCATACGATTTTTTTTTTCTTCTTCTTATTTCCATCAATTCCCTTTTCCTTTACTTCCACAAGAATATTATTCATACACCAGAAAAAAATTGGAGAAGCGGCAAACAAAGAGGAATTGCCAAAAAATAAAATTGTTTCCAATGAAATTCATCGACGAAACATTCTGTCCGTTGTCCGAAATTTACACTGTATTATCCATCCATGCTCCTTTTTTTCGCCATAATATTGTTCTACCTCAAGAGATGATTGTGATGATGAGTGCTGTTGTTATTATTGTTGTTGTTTCTACTTTAAAGCTATTAAACCATTTGATTTTTACCGGTTTCTCTTCATCCGTATGTATGATGAATTTTCTCAAATATTGCTTTCGTCCTCTTCTTTTTCTCACTTCTCGGATCTTATATCTTTTATTTCTCTTGTATTATGAACGTTTTGTGATCACTTCTTGATCATCATCATCTGCTATTGTGCAAAATTTTGAGATTTTTTTCTCTCTTGAATTTTTCTTTCTCTCTTTTTTGCTCAATTTTTGAGTGTTTTTGATGCTTTGTTTTGAATATGATGTGAGGGTGTGTTGGTTGGATGTAGAGAGAAGAAGAAGAACAGATCATATGGGTGACAATATGAATTAGAAGAAAATTGTAAATGAAATTGAGATTTGAACTTAACTTTTAAATTTTGAAGAAAAAATTGGAAGAAAATTAAGTTTTGTATGAAATTTATATACTTCACAAGAAGATGTTTCCATTTGGTTTTGAAACATTGTAAATAATTTTGATTAATATTAAATTTCAATAAATTAAGAATCAAATATTTAAAGTTAAAATTAACAGTTTTAACTTTTAAAATTCAAAATTTACAAAAAAGAACTAAGAACGTTATTAACATTGATGCTAATTGTTTTTAGGTTTTGAACCTCATTAAGTAAAGTTTTATTTACAACTGCAACTTTCTATACATTTATTTTTTTTTTTGTAAAAAATTCCCCAATAACTAGTCACCACATTGATCGCCTAATAACACATAATCCACTACATTCGTATTTGTGCCTCAAATTTCTCTCATTTCCCAACTCAACTCTCATTCATTCTCTCACTGAAAAAATTCTCTTACTTGTTTCATTTTAAAATACAAAAGACATTTTTAGTTTTCATTTAGTTCGCCAGAAACCATCCAATAAGGTAGACTTTTGTTCACCTCCGTTCTCGCTAGATCTTATTTTGATTTTTCTTTATTAATAAAAAGTATTTTTGAGTCAAGAAATAAGCGAAAGAAAAAAGAAAAAATTAATAATTTTTTCAATAATTCGAATAAAATTGGAAAATTATTTTTCGTTCTGATTCGAAGAAAAAAAAGAAAATTTTGTGCGTTGTGTTGTGAACGTGAAAAAAAATTAGGAAAAAGAGAAAAGAAACGCCAATTAATTGAAGAAAATTGTGCAAACAATTAAATTTTACAACGTGTTTACATAAACGTGTGTGAATTTTTTTACTAATTTCTTTGCGGAAAATAAAAACAAGGAAAAAAAAGATTTTTTTTTTTCGGGTAGAATTGTGAAAAAAATTGATTGTTATTACTCTCATAATCAATGCTGAACCTAATCAGACGTTGAACAGGGTTAGTAGCAGATATAAATTGATTGAGATCATACCGAGCAAAGACGATGGAAAAATTGGTGAAAATTTACATTTTTAAAACTTACTAATTGAAGGTGAAAATAATGAACTAAATACCACGATACACATGCATTACCTGTCACTACGGTCATATCAGGTGTAAATAAAGTGTTTTTTTTTTCGGGAGATAAAAGGAATATTATCTGAACTAATCAATTTTTTTTTCTGTGCGGCCAAAAAAAGTCTGTTCGGTATTTTATAAAAGTAAAGGCGCAAAGCGGGGTGTATAGAGAGGTTTTTCTAGTGTGACACAATAGATAACAGAAGAGAATAATAATATAAATAATAATAATAAAAATGTACACATTAAGTGGAAATAAAATGTTATCAATTGATTTTCTAATGTTACTGATACTATTGCTCGTGATAAAAACAATTAATGCATCAACATTGCCATTATTGCCATTGTCATCATCGACACTCAATGAATTAAATAGCAATAACAACAAGAATAATAAATGTGAGGAGATAACGATCAAAAATTGCCCAGAATTGAAATATAATCATACGATGAGTACATCAGTTGATGGTATTGGGCATAATCGTATGGATATCAATGATGCTAATGAAATGGTGAGTTAGATTAATTCATTTGATTAATATCATACTCTTGAGTATGAATGATCTAATGAGGACAATATAATGTCATTAAATTATTATCGTCCTACACGTCATTTGGGATTACTGTCTGCCTTACTTCGCTATTTCTATGATTTTTCTTCTTTTTTTGAGTATCGAGATTTAATGAAGAAATGGTGAAATTTCTTGAAAATTTCGATCAGTTTGACTTGATGTCTTTTTCTTATTTTTTAAGGGATTGTAAGCAGTACCAATGGCACATACACGAGTTTATCTCAATCTTTTGAATTTAACTATTAAAAAATTATTTTTGACAATTCTCAAACATTCAATCACAAATTATATTAAAAATGCGCCTTAATCTCAAAATCAATTACCAATGACTTCCTTACTTCCTCTTAATTTTTATTACTTTTCATTAAATCTCATCTCGCTGTTCAGTTCATTTGAAAAGGCATTAATATACCTTATCTCTTATTCTATTCCTTGAGCTCGCGCGCTCATACTCACAACCTATCTCAATTTACCTGTTAAGTCTAACGGGCGGCGCGGCAAAAGTTCAATCAAAGAACTGAAGAGAAGAGAAGAAAAAAAATATAAAATAATTACAAAAAGGCAACAAACGAACGAGGAGAGGAGAATAAGAAAAAAAAGTTATGAATAATAATAACAACACAAAGAACGTTCATTAATGACAGGCAAAAGTAAAAGGAATGGATGAAGTAGAGGAATAAAAAGGAAAAAAAATAATATAATGCTTAATTTAATTATCGATGTGGAACTAAAGCGATAAAGACATCTATGCACTTACGTAATTTTAATATAATTTGCAAAATGAAAAAAAAAAAAAAACTATCAAATTACAAGAATATTCAATGCAATCAATCGATTAATCGTCAATGTCTTTTCCTTACCGCTGACTTCTGAAGGTCTTCACTACTCCGTCATTCTCAGACTTTTTTTTTAAATGGCGCGCAGATTAATTTCTTGCCTTTGGGCTCACTGACATCTGCACACAAGTTGAAAGATCACGCGAGAAGAAAATTGACGGGCATTTTCGAGACTCTATAGTACGCTCGGTATGTCATGGAATAAATAATGTCTTACTAAAAGCAGCAAAAAAGTCAATTAATTATCGCATCTGTCACATTCTACAAAAGCAAGCACAAAAAAATTAAGAAATTAGCCAACGTAACAAATTGATTAATTAATTTATTATGGAATTTTTTTTCTCTCTTATACGTCGACGTCGTCGCCAACGCATCTCTCTTTTTGATCATATCCGATGATCATCATCATCAAGTTAATTGTCGTTCCTCATGAATATGAAAATTGATTCGATGCGTGAAGATTTATTAATGAGAAAAAATTAACTATGACAAAAATAGAAAAAAAAATTACGCCTGACACTTTTGAGATGTGGATGTTAAGTCAGATTTTTATGAATTTTAAGAAACATAGATTTTTGATACAATTTAGCAGTTTTGTCATGATCAAAGGAATAAACAATTACAGACATCATGTATCCCCCACGACCACGAGAAAAACGCACTAAAAAAAGAAAAACATGACAGAGCGACTAGCTTCTTTTGATCTTTTCACTCTTTTACATCTTTTATTTTCGCATATGTTCAACTCACTCCTTTTAATTGAATGTCATGCCACAACTTTGTGACTCACTTTCTTCATGCACGATAAAATAAAAGAAAAATAATCTTCTTTTTTATTATTCTTATTTTTTTCTCTCATTTGATGTTAACAAACATGTAAACTATCTCAGACTCTTTCAAAGAGTTTGAAAAAACACAAAAAAATAAGTCTTTGATTTTTCCACGGTATATGGTTTGTACATGTGTATATACAAAATGTGTAACGGAAAATTAAGATGAAATAGTGATACGTGTGATGAGAAATTGTTTTGAAGTAAGAGAAGCAGGTTTGGATGGTGAATAAGGCGCATTTTTATTTTTTGTGTCATTAACTTAAATTCATCGAGAATTCCCCTCAAAACCTACCAAATTACCCAAAAGTCAATGAAAAAAGACAAAATATCAAGTCAGCACACCAAAAATCAAAGCTAAAAACATTGATACTCAGTATTGATCAAGGAAAAAGTTTCAATCTCGTAATGTGTATGCTTAAAATTTTCATTCCCATCCGCAATATATGTATGCATAAATACGTATGTATCCCGGATTCTCGTCTTATTTTCATCATCATCATCATCTAAATCGTGTATATACACACAAAAGTTGTAACGATTTATCGTATAAACGATGAATTTCATGTTTAATTTTCCATCACAGATCACAGGAAAATCAAATGAAAAAAAAAACGCGAATGCTTTTAGCGAATTAAAGAAAAAAGAAAAAAAAAAGAAAATGCCACAAAAGAGGGCGAGAACAGCTCTAAATTATAAATAAAATTAAACGATCATAAACAGAAAAAAATTTCTTCCATCAAAAAAAGAAGCAAGTAATATAAACCCATTTCCAGTGCCAGTTTGCTTCTTTTTTTGTAAATTAAATGAACAAAATCTTCTCCTTCCTCCGACATCAAAAAAATTAAAAAAAAATCTTCGTTTTATTTTGATTAGCTTTTTAGATAATTATTATGGTCATGTTTAATGGTAAACCATTGCACTTCTGCCTCTAATGCTGATGATTCGTAATGTGAGGTTTAAAAAAAATAAATTGTAAACAATTACGACTGCTATTAATATAAGTTTTCTATCATTTACGAGGTCAAGATCCTCTCTACTACTGCCACATCTTAGATTTCATTATCTCAAAAATGACATCAAACTTGATGTTGTTGCTTCATTCATTGTACATGCTAATGATAAATCATAATGCTCATGTTAATGATAATAATATAAGAAGTTAAATGTCGAGAGAGAGCAAACACACAACTGTAATGAGGTTAGAGAATCTACAAGACAAGATAAGCATAGTGACAAAAGGTGACAGTTATGAATTTACGATGCTATTTTCCATGCATGAGAACGTTATTTTATTTTTTTCTTTTGGAAAATTAATTTTTGCGGTGAACAGAAAAGCAATTAGCTTAGATTGAGGTGTAATTTCCGTGTTTGGTAATTATTTGAGGTGTGGATGGGATGAATTGTGGATTTGAAGTATTCAAACTGTCTTTTGTCGATATTACTACAAAAATAGTCGCGTTTGATGGGATTCGAACTCTTGACCTCTAAGAAATATCTTTTCAAAGTCAATCCTTGCCATTTGACCAATGAAGCACTTCCCTAGCTCAAATGCAACTAAACAACACAGCATACAAATACATTCACCTCTCATGCCCTGTTGCCAACTAGATTCATCGCTCATGACCCAAAAAAAGTCTATTTAAGAACACACATGAAGATGAAAACAGCACGATGCGTGTAAGGCAATTAAAAATGTGAGAAAACAGTTGTAATATTCATAATAATAATAATTTAATGCTGTTAATAAATGGTCAATTTTTTCTTCATTTTCATTTCCATTTCCCTCAATTTTCTCGCTACATTCACTCATGCTACATATTGCGGTTGTTTATAAAGAGAATCTTGAAAAAAAAAAACGAAAAGAAAAAGAAGAAAAAAAAATCATTAAAAATTATCTTTTTAATTTTTTATTTGATCTTCAAAAAAAAATCTCGTATTGTTTATTCATTCAATTTCCCTCACGATTTTTAATCCTCCTAAAATTTGGTCCACCAGATCATCATCATTTCTATGACGCCTTACAAAGAATTTCTGGCTTTGGCAATTTTCAATCATAAAAAAAATTATACCGGTTGTTTAATTTTAAACAGTGAGAAAAATATAATGGAAAGGAAACTTTTAATGGACATATGAAAATCTTTCCATTTCACTCGCGATTTTCTTCTTTTTTCATAGCCTTCATGATAATATTTTTATAGTCATTTTTAGTTAGAAAATGTTTTTCTTGATCTGCTGATCACGAGTAAAAAAATCCCAAAAAAGTAACGCATTTTCAATTTTTATTAATCACATCCAGTTAATTAAGACATAAACTTGTCAGAATCTGATTATTCAACACACGTCATTGTTGACAGAAAAACATTTAACATTCCCAAAATGATGTTCATATCAAGTTAGATTTTACCTCAAAATTTCAATTTCAATATACAATTCAATGTCGATCATGATTAGCGTCTAATTAAAGTGATTTCGTACATAAAAAAAAGTATAGCACGTTCTGTTTTATTTTCCATGCCGGATTTTCACGAGAAAATTGAACATAATCAAAAGATATTTGAAGCTATAGAAAAAGAAAAAAAAAGATGGAAATTTTGAAAGGCATTTGGCATAGAATGAGATGATCATTTACTTCATAAGATTGTTAGGTAAATGATTATAAATATAAGCTACTTAGGAGTTTTTTAATGTCTTCTAGCTCTTGCCCAGAAACCACAAAAAAAAAATGTATAAATTTATTTTTATTTTTTCGTTCAGCATAAACACAGATGATAGTCAATTTTGTCTGTTGCTAAATGAAATGGACTGTAATTGAGATTATTATGGACAATTTGGAGAAATGAGTCACGATTGGTGGTCTGCAAAAAAAGATATTAGGGGGTAATTTTAAGTACTACTCAATTTGTTGAGGAGGATATTAATCATTAGGGAAATAGAATTACAGATCATGTCGTGCGTCAAACATTAAATCGCACCTGAATATGTAAGTGCATTTTATGACCTATAATTATCAAGTCATGAAATGAACATCATGCACATTTTTTTTATTCCTATACGCAGTCGACGAATCAAAAAAGTCATAAATTAATTGAAATATAAATGTTATGTATATTGATGATCATTACAAATTAAAGACAATGAGAATGAGAGAGATAAGAAAGTACAAAAGCGTCACCATCAATCAAGTCATGACAAGACAGAAAAATTGCCACTCAATTCATTCATTTGCGATCCGACATTGAAAGCTCAAAAGCATGTACAGATGTGTATAATATACATGAAAATGTTTACAACTTATGACTAATTGCTTTTTAATTAATTTATAATTGCACAATAATTTACCTTTAATATATAAGAAAAAAAAATAAGTTTTATCAAAGAGATTTTCCCTTTTTTGTGGTATTAAATTTAATTTACTACAAAAGAGAGCTTGCGACAAAAAATAAAAAAAAAATATTTTAACACGAGAATCATTATGTACGAACGCACATGGAAATATGATGGATGGATATTAAAGGAGACCAAGAATTAATCCAGAAGGCTTCGATTTATTTATTTCCATATAAATTACGCTATAGATTGCCGCATGCCGTATCAGCAGGAATAAATATATGTATATAAAAATTTATTTTTCGATCAAGGTATTATGGAGACTTTAATTTTCTGCAAATCAGCGCCATCTGGATAATTTATGACTGAGTTAATTTCTTCTTCATGCAAATAAATTTTGCGGCACTGTAAAAAGCTAAGAAGTCAATTAAGAAAGTCGTGATTACTGGGATTTACTTTTCAATGCATTTTGGTTGATGCATGATGGTTGGGATATGGGAGAAGGGTTTGGTTGTGTATTACTTATTTCGGGATTGGATTTTCAATTTGTAAATTTTCAAAATCCAATAAAAAGTTTGATTTAGCTCATTGGTTAAATAACAGACTTTGTTTTTAATACTAGCTCATGTATACCGCCAAAGGTTCAAATCCTATCAGATATTAAATATCTTCAAGTAAATTAAATAATTAAATATCTTCAATAACTTTAAGAAAGGAGTCAATTGGGATTCGAACTCACTCATTCTATGAAAAACAGACAATCTGTCAACCCAATTTCAACACAACACTCTACAAAAAACCGACAATAAACATTTCAAAAGGATTGAGAAAGTGCGAAATAAAAAATGATTTATTGAAGTTCACTTAAATCAAAATTAAACAGTAATTTAATTATCATGTATATTTGCGAGTTCTGCTTTTTTTTCTTTAACGACATAAAGACGACCTGACAATGAAAATTCATTCAGTTTCTTTTGACTTTTTTTTTTCACTTTAAAAAGAAAACGTGTGTCTCATTACATATGTTCTTATACGTACAACTTCATAGTCAGTTCATTTTTTTTTCAATTTATTATTAACTTTTATTGCTCTCCGTACATACAAACATTGAAATATTCGTGAAATAACAAGAAATAAATATTAAATATTTCTGTCTCACTTTTCATTTTTTTTTTTTTTTTTTGCTGGGCTTGTGTGTGCGAGCCTTTGTCGGCGACATGAAGCGGTTTTCTTGTTTCATGATAAATGGCTTGATTATTTATTTGTTGTTGCAATAAAATGTTTTCCCACAAAAACACAATCTATATAGTCAGTAGAGTGAATATTGATAAGCAATATTTTTTTTTTTTTCCTATTGAGGAGGTTTCATGTGTGCGCCTCATGACGAAAACCTTTTTTTTTATTTTTGTTACTGATAAGATGTCGGCGATAAAAAAACGTGAATTAAGGAATGAAATTTTTGTGGATGAATAATTTTTTTTCTATTTTGATTTGTTTTGAATGAGTTCATTTAAATGGGTCGGATTAATTTCAAACAATTTGCGACTAAATGACATAATTATGGTTAATCGTTGTGACTTTTGATGATCATGAGTTTAATTTATTGAAAAAAATTATCAAATTAGATTTTTGATCGTACAATTTCCCTCAAAGCCCCTCTTACGTCATACTTCCATCTCAAAATTTTCAAAATCAATTTTAAGTCTGTTAAAAGCCATCAAGACTATTGGATTATAAGAATTTTTTTTTTCGCACAACTTTACGACTGTTGACAATTTATTTTAGCACATAGCTGATAAAAGTGAAATCGTGTGATAATCAGTGCGGTAAAAGGCAATATAAATGGTGACATCAAGTTATCTTACGACATGCACATCGACGACATTAGAAACGTCTATCAATCACCATAGCCACTTAATATTTCCTCAATTAAAAGCAAATTAATTTATGTATAATTCAATTAACATAGAAATTAATTTGTTATTATTAAAAATCATTCACAAATCACAAAAACGACCTCAAAGAGATTTATTTAATAAAGTTTATATTTTCTTATAAGTGGAATGGAATTTCTCACAACCTTTTTTTCTACTTTTGCTTCGTTTTATTTCTGTGCAAAATGATCGCTAATATTCAATGGAATGTGCAGTGTCTCTTGATGCTTTGTGGCGCGCTATGAATAGCAATTTTTTTCGTGATTTAAAATTTAATGTTGAGGTTATGTGCAGTTTGAATGATGCTTTGGTTAATTTTAATAAAGGTTTCTGCAGGATCAGGTTCACAGTCATAAATTTAGGTAAATATAACTTCAAAAGCAAATTATTAATTCCGGTAATCTAAGGTTCAAATCCTAATTTTTCAACTGTAAATTTTTATTTAAGTATTCGTGTTGGTTTTTTTTTGCAAATTCCACTGACTTATTTTTTTGCAGAACTGCACTGCAAATTTCATTACTTGAACATACTTGAACTTGATTGGCATATGAAAGAATTACAGATGATCATTAAATGGAAGGCAGAAATGATTGTGGATTTTTTTTTTAAATATACACAAGAGAGAAGACTTTTTTCAGACTTTTTTTTATTTCTCTCTCCCTTCAAAGAATGAATATGATCATCAAGTTCTGTGTATTGGGAAAATTTATCGCTAGTGCGGCAATAAAATAAAGTTAAATCACTGATTGTCGGACATTTATCTTCGACAATTTTTTTTTCTCTCTTTTCTACCTTTATTTTCCTCTTCATTGATAATTAATCGTAACGAAATGCACAAGCAACTATCGACAATCGCTCTCTCTCTGTTTAAGACACACCGTAAGAGGTAATCTCAATTATTGTGGAATATTGTATGCCACTTAACATACAATATCAGACGATGTGAATCAATTCCTTTTTAAAAAATTGCCAATCATTCCCAATGGGCTTCTCGAATGAGAAGACGACGACTTAAAAGACGATCAATCTAGACAATCTTAATAGTAATAATCCATAAAGGAATATTCAAAATCAAAATATACTTTTTTTGAGCGTCTCGAACTGCTGATGACATAGATCTGTACAGATATGTAAATTAAGGCGCATTTATTGTTAGAACTAAGTACTTAAGCTATCTCCAAGAGCCTAGTCGAGTCAAGAATCGAAAATTCATTTCGACCATAATCCAATAAGTCTTTATTTACCCAACAGAGTTTTTTTTGTGTATATATAACATTCCAAAATGTGTAATAATACTTGAGAAAAAAAGAAGGTAAAGCTCTATTGACGCTGGCAAATATTTAATGACAAAATATTAAGAGACTTTCATATTATTGAAGTCGTATTTAATGATAAAATAAAATTGAAAAAAAAAAATCTTTTTATTGTAGTATATAAGAGACATCAAATAAGACATTAAAATTTAAGAGGAAAAATGCCGACAATGATAATTTGCCAAATGGTAATTTACACTTCGCTCAACAAAAAAAACGTATATTCCTTTATACTCGATTGCCTATTGTCTCACAGATTGAGTCATATTTTCGACTGAAAAACTAGCAAATTTAAAGCTTATGAATGCTAAAAGCGATTTATTGTTTTTTATGAGAGACTTTCGTATACAAAAAAAATGACTTTATTTGCTCATCAATAAATGTGCGGTGCCAGACATATTTTTATAGTATCTCACCTCTTTTTTCCCTCGTCTTCCATAAAAAAATATATTTTTTTTTATTTCAACGTATACGATATACAATTGAATGGAAAGATATGACAATGATAGCCATGGATGATAAACGTCGAGGTATATGTAATCAATAGTTGTGTATTATGCTTGTAGGAATTGCAGGTCTTAAAGAATATACAGTTTGTTGAATATTCAAACAGCAAAGCATCTGCTTAGCTTAGTTCCTAGTTTCAACATCAAAAAAGTTCTTAACATGACTAGGTATTCATAACCTCAAAATATAAGCACAAAAAAATTAAACGTCTACTTAAAACCTATTCGAAAAACAAATGGACATATTGACCAAGTACCACAACATCTCACAAAACTTGCTATCCATTTGTAAACAATTTAGAGGGCCTGGCCTGAACAGGAAGAAAATGTAGATCTGTTACACAGATATTCAGAATAATAGACACTGGCGTTATACCTTATGACAGACCATAAATGTTTTTCCTCTCATTTTTGCTGTTATCAGCTTTGGGCAATAAAATGCTGTAATTTGTACATACATTACTTCTTCCCATACAAATTTATCTAGTATCTATTAACATTTAAGATTAAAAAAAAATTGTCGGAATCAACAGAATCAAGTCTTTTGTTTCGAAATAGCTAATGATTCCATCCTCATGTCATGAACCTTCTGCTAATAATCGCAAAATATTTTTTTTTTCTTGATTAATTCTCGTCATCATTACGTCTCACTTTTTTTTGCTATCCAACCATCCAACGTATATCCATCATATTTAATTTCATTCTATGTTCCACAGCGACTTTGCGTTTTCTTTCATTTATTCCCGCTTATTATTATGATGATGACGATATGGTTATAAAACAAAAAAAAATATCTTCTTACTTCTTTGAGATATGTGAATAGATTACAAAAGGAGGAACAGACAAAAAGTGAATATATACACGACGAGCTAAAAGTCATAATCCAAAGACAAATAAATTAAGCAAAACGTTGACGGGAACGAAGGCAAAAAGAAACTGTGTGTGTATATAGATATATTAAATTATTATTTATTAAATATACACACAAAAAAAAATTATTTTTTACTCCGGTGTGTACAGAGTCTACATCCATCCATTCAATAAAGAACAAAATGTAAAGACATGGATGGATATGCTGAGGAAGAAAGAAATAAATATGAACAAAAATAATTTGGTTTAAAGTTTTTGGAAGTTGATCGAGGTGTGAGCGCTTTTTATAGACGAATTTTAAAAACTTTTCATTTTTTACTTAGATATAAAAATGTAGGAAAAATTAATTTTTTAGCCTTAAATGTCAAAAGTTCAAATCCTCACACATGATTCAAAGCCCAAAAAAAGTCACACTTCAAAATCATATTGTAAATGAATCCTCAAAAAGAGTAGATAATCAGACCACCACCACCCAAAGAGCCCTTCATTAATCCACAAATCACAGCTCATATAAATAATGTTTATTAAGCGATTTTTGTGTCTTTAAATGGCTTTAAACGAAGATGAATATTTACAATTCGTCACAAAAAAATGCCGTGAAACGTCGCTTCGTTTTTCTTTT
The DNA here is from genome assembly GCA_026123125.1 of Chironomus striatipennis. Taxonomy (NCBI): domain Eukaryota; kingdom Metazoa; phylum Arthropoda; class Insecta; order Diptera; family Chironomidae; genus Chironomus; species Chironomus striatipennis. Next base: position 32,060,789 of record CM047394.1, read on the forward strand.
CTTTAATTTCTTAAAAGTCTTCATCATCAAGTCAGTCATTTTTTTTTCATGCATATACACACATATTTATTGTGGCTTAAGGGATAGGATGGATGGATGTTTGAGGAAAAAGAAGATATCTTGTAGTCATCGATGTAGGAACAGACAAACCCGTGTAGATATGTATATACAATAAAAAATTAAAAGCCATAAGAAGAACAAAAAAAATAAAGGAAAAAAGAAGAAAACGACGAGGGAAAAAGGAGAAAAGATCAAAGAGCTGATGCCGACTGATTCACAGGAAAAATGTATATCGCTCGCATTCATATGAACGTAAGAGATTGCTTGATGTGCATGGAAAAGAATAAGAAATTGATAAAACCAAAAGAGTAGTACGAAGAAGAAGAACTGAAATCATGGTTGATTATGCTTTATAAATAAAAAAAAATTGCACAACTCACAAATATTGCATGCATTACCATGGAATGTAAATGTAAAATTAAAGTGAAATTACGCGATTTTCATCGTTTGTGGTTCAATTCAATTGTGATGGGAGAGAGAAGGAGTAAAAATTTCTTCCATCCTTCTTTTTGTACCTGCACTTCTTATTATTTTCTTTCCTCTTTATCTTTAAGTCGCCTTCCCGCTTAATGCATGTTTCGATCGATGTATCAAATCAATAATGCGGAATAAATTGATATTGAGCACATTAAAGAGAGATAAATTTGATATTTCTCACAGGAATGAGACGAAAAAAAAGACCGAAAGTGGAGATGAAAGAGGAGGAGAGGAAGATAGAGAAATTAACCCTTTCGGCTTCTACAGATTCTTTCACTATCTATCTTATTACTCTCTTTATTATTCTTCTTTAATCCACGACTACGAATGAGATTAATTAAGCGATCTGTCGCTAATGGGTTCGTATTAATAATTTCAATGGAATTCAATGACTGGATTTGTGGTAGGGATTAAAGAAAGATTGCGAGAATTTCATTGTTTGTCGGGTTTTCAAAAGATTGAGAATAAGTACTTCAAAATCGATGATTTATAACTGCATTTAAGCCACTGATCCCATATATAGAATTTGAAAATAGATGAAAATATAAAAAATAAATTCAAAGACTTTCTGAGTTCGAATCTCAAAATTATTGGAATTTAAAGCAATTTGTTTAAACTATGTTTATATATTTTCTTTTTTATATTTTAATCCTTTTTGCTAAGCTAATATTCGATAATTTTTTTCAAAATTCCCCCAAAATCAAACCTACTAAAACTACATCGTTTAATTTAGTCCACATTAATGTTAAGTCTCTCAGAATATTTATTCAGGCAAGTTATAAATGATATCAATGATTTTAAATGCTCATTACCTCACATTTGTAATTATTCTCTCCTTCTTTATGTCATGACATTAAAGAAATTCAGCACATATTCTCATTTTAATTCTTTTCTTTTTCTCCATCATCGCTACTTCTCTGGATACATTTTCAAGCCACTTCTGTCAGATACTTTTAAAATCGAAACGAATGTAGCAAAAGAAAAAAAAATTAAGAAGATCAGGAATTTCGATAAATGTAAATTTGCTGGTTAATCTTTAATCGATGAATTATAATTTTGCAATAATAATTTTCATTTTCAGCTTTTTTATGCAAATTTTTATTAACATAAGAACTGAAAATTTGTAACGATTAAAATTTAAATTCTTTCGTTATTTCTTTTTTTGATCACTTGGGAATGAAATGTTAAATAATGGACGAAGAATGCTAAATAATAATTTAAGGGATTAATTTTGTTTTTGTATATTTATTTAAAGACGCTTTTAATGACTTAAGATTATTTGTTTGTTTCTTCTCGGTGACGCAGGCAAGTGATCGTGATGGAATTTTTTACTATTTTATTTGTCTACGACTAGTTCATCGTCACATTTCGGGGTCATTGTCAAATGACGTGATTCTAAAGATCTGATCTTATACACGACTAGCTCCATATTGAGAAATGATCCCCCATCTCCTCACAAAAACTTCAACAAAGTTGATAATTCAAGCCATATGCGCTCGTCTTTAATTCCCTTTTAATCTCATTTCCTTCAACAAAAAAAAAGTATTCACATTACGTTCAATTCCAATTCTTTAGTTTTTATTCATCCATTGCGGCACATTTTTTCACATCGCTTACTTCTCATCCTCCTTCATTCTCCTTTATCTCTTCGAATGTATTTACATTTGTTATTTTCATTGCATTTTTAGCCAATGTTTAATCAAGAATATGGCGCACTGACAAGCATTTTGAGTCGCCACAATTCAACCAGTGCATTCGAATTGAATGAAGACTTTAAAAGATATTGCTTGTGTGCCGTCTTGAATCTCAAGGGAGATGGAAGAAGCGAAAGAAGATGAAAAGAAGGCATTTGCAGACATAAATATAATTGTCGGCAAATGGCAATATTTTAATATTTTTCTCTCTCTCTTTTCGTCGTCATTTTCTTGCCTTATTTTTTTGCTTTTTTATGCTGCATTACTAAATTGCAATTAAGTCTCGCAATAAGCATGCACATGCTCTCAACTCTTATTTTTTTGTAAACTTCTGAAAAAAGTCAAAGGAATTTTTTTCAGTGTCTGTTTTTTTACCATCAGATGAGTCTCATTTGCCATAAAGCTGCGGCATATATTTCAATTATTACCGCAGTGCAATTAATAGATGTTTGGCAAATCTTAGATAATCAAATGCTGCTCTATACTGGAAACTTCCTTTTATTACAAACAAATGAAATTAAAATTTATTCCCTCCGTGAAGAAAATTTCGCATGCTCAGCAGGTCTCAGTCTTTTGTAAATCTCTTATGCTGAATGACCAAAGCAGATGAAAGGAGTCAAAGAGAAAAATGAGTTCGCATGATGTGCTGATTTTTGAGCAGCTGAGATGAGTTTGAAATGGCATCAGCTGGGGGGATCTAAGGCGCATTAAGCAAGTCTATTTTACTTTATATCTAAAAAAAATTTAATCTTCTCTCAAAATCACCATACACAGTCAATATTAATCTCAGTGAGATTGCAAAAAAGTAGAAATAAAAATCAGTATGAGAACTCTTTTATTCCACATTTCGTGGTTACTGAGCATCTTATTCATTTTATATGATGAAATTTCATACAGCGATCTTTCTTTTCTCTTCCACATTATTACATTTCACTTTTTTTCTTTCTTTCTTCTCCTTCTTTTTGTGCCTCTTTGTGAATTCCCTTCCAGTAGAGAAGAAGAAAAGGAGAGAGAAAAAAATCTGTATCTACATAAATGAATATGCGCGCACACACGGTGCGGTGTAGATCCATCGATTTAATTAATGGTAATGTTTCACGGCACAGCATGGTGTAATATTATTTTATTAGTCTTAATGATCCCACAAATTCGACGAAATGGTCATTTTTATTTGCCTCACTATTGGATATCTGATCATCAGCACTTTCATGTATGATGAAAATCTCATCACTTTTATTTTTTTCTGTTTTTGACTACTGTAGCAAATTTGTTTTTTATTCGTAAATGATGACGGTTATTGAACTGATAAATTATTAATGGATGGGAATCAAAAAGACAATTTTCTTAATGTTACAATAAATAATGCCTGAGATGTTTCTTTTGAGGTTGATGATGATTATGATTGAGGGACTTTTTAAATATTTTATGACTTACTTGAATTTGCTTGATTTTTTGAATTTGACAAATGATATTTGACAAAATGATGTTCTTCTTTTGCAATTCAACACACACAATTTTGATGTGACTAGTGCTTTGATTTTCTTATAAAAATTCACTAATTTGAGTAGTTTTTTGGCTAATTCGATTATTTTATCAGAAAGAAAACCTTTTGTGATTGTTTTTGTATAAAAATACGACTGAAAATAATTGCTATAAAACGGGGTACGAAACAAAAAAAGGTTGCTATAATAATTTTGAAATTTAAAAATTCGTTATTTTTTGAATTCAAAAAATCCGTTGAATCTTTTAAATTACTAAATTTGAAATCTTAAACTCACTTGACATTTCATTTCAAAATCTACACAATTCCTCAACAAATAACTTTCCAAAAAAACACAAAATCTTCCCATTTCCATCCACTCATTCATATCTTTTGGCAATATTACAGAGATGATATCAAAGTAATGGCTATTTGGATGATGATAATGTTCCCATCAATTTACGTTCTTTTTCTCTTCTCTTTTCATAACAAACGATCACTCTTCATTCCCTCGCATGAAATTCATCTTAATTATCTTAAATAACGCCAAAAATAACACTTCTCTTCGAATTTAATTTGCCACACCGTTGCCTTCTTCTTTACATGAAGCAACACACAAAAAAAAGGTTCTTTCAGTTCTTCTTCTTTTTTTTCATCTCGAAATATTTTATTTTGCACAGTCAAGAAAAAAAAGAAGATGAAAAGGGAAAAATAATGTGAAATTTTTGAAGGCTTAATATTCATGAATGTGCTTAATTTCGTTGAATATTCAGAAAGAAATAACTTTTTTTTCGAAGAGTATATCAAAAATGATTTATAGTTCATTTATTAATAATCACTAATAAATGGTGATGATTTGGGTATTTGAATATTTTTGAATTAAAAATTTTTTTGATAAAATATTTTTATTGCTAGACAGTCTAGTCAATGGCTTAGCAAACCTGATTTTTTTGGAGGTTCGATGTTAATGATATTAATAAGTAGCGTGGAGAAAATATCTAATATTCATTAGGGGATCATGATGTTGAGTATATTTAGCAGCTCAACGCAAAAAAATCCACTTCCATGATGACCATCATTAGTGAACTTCATCAACGCCGACAAAAAAAAATTCAAAAGTGATCTTAGACCTTTGATCCACTTCCATCACTACAGTCCAAAAAATCCAATACATTCATTAATAACTGACAACATTAACACAAAAATTTGACAACAAGCTTTCATGACTTTATGAATGATTTCAATTGAATGTCCAAAAGCATTAAACAAATTCAATTGAGTCATGTCACATTTGACAATTTCAGCACGTGCCATTAACTTTTTTATGTGCACAATTTAAATGTTTAATGGCAGAAAAAAACAACAATTAATTCAAAAATTATAAGAAGCTTAACTGTACAGTCACATATTGTGTACGAAACTACTTAAAATTTTCGTAACTTCTTTCCTTATCGATTTTGAGACAAAGTAATGAAAGAATAATAAAAAGTCGGTGCTTTTGAGGGATTTTTTATAGGCATTTCCAAAAAAATTAAAAGAGCTTAAACGGTGCAAATTTTTGTTGAGTATAGTCATCGAATACGACATATTTCTTTGAAAAATTAAATAAAATTATTACTGAGGCTTAATTTCATGACTTAACGGGTAATTACGATTTTTTTTTTTTTGCTAAGTTCAAGTTGATGCCATAAGAAGAAATCTAAACAATTTCCGTTCTCATTAAATTAAATTTCTAATTTGCTCATCATTTTACCATAAATGTATAGACTTAATGCTGGGTATTACAGTAGTTTACCCTAAAATTTAACCAAAATATAATTCAGAAAATTTTTATTATTTCCCAAGAAATAAATTTCATAAAACAACCAAAAAAATTTCTTACTCGAAGTGAAAAAAAAATCAGAGAATGAATGAAGCAGGAACAGCAGCAAAGAATATAAAAATTCTGCATTATTATTGCTTGATCCGAATCCACTCGAGGCAAAAGGAAAAAAAAAAAATTGCTGCTTTTTTTTGACTTACTTCAAGACGAATAAAAAGGAGGAAAGAAAAACAACAAAAAGCGTCATAATTACATGCATGCATAATTTTCTTATTTCGTTTGATGATCGTGCCTTCTTCTTACGATAATTACACTATAAAAACCCATAAATTTGGCACGCAAAAGAAGTGTTTTTTTTGGAAATATCGCTTCACTCTCCTCTTTCGTTTCTGTTCTGCATGATTTTTACATCATTCTTCGTTCCGTTCATACATTCTTGCTCTGTTTTTGGTAAGTTAGAGCTGTAAAGTCAGGCGGTCATTTATTGAATTCAAGAAGAATTTTTTATTATTATTTCATAATATTCAGAGTTGGATGATGCTTAATTGACAATCAAAAGAATCTATATAGTAATAATTTATGAATGAAATTCCATTGTATAATCAATCCAGTCATTATAGCTAGTCATTAAATAATTATATGTCATCTTCTTATTGACAAAAAAAAAATTTTAGCCCATCCCATTTGATTTTACAATAAAAAAAAATGAAAAATCAATCAATCAATCATTAGCATCTAACCTTAGTGGACCCCAAGCACATCCATCTCTGTTTAGCTCATGAAATGCACGAGTGCAGAAGAAAAGTGATTCGATTCACATCAAGAGGAAGATTGGAAAAAATATATATTTTGTTGTGGCTATGAACGCTCATAATTGAACGTTAAAGGAGAAAAGAAACGAAAGAGGATGAAGTAAGAAAAAAAAATCAGTAAAGTCATTCTCCATCTCTCACTTACTGGTCATATCGAAGAGTCACCTCTAATTTGTCTCGCTGTGAAGGCGAACAATGAAGTAAAAAAATTTCTCGAAAATTGAATGTTTCGCATTTCATTAAGAAATTTGTTTCAATTCAAAGCCTCCTCATCATCGTCATGCAAGCATGACAAATTGATAATTTTATATCCACCATCGGTTTCATGCAGAGATCGAGACTATTTCGTTCCACAATTTTTATCCATCAGTAACTTTGTGGCCATAAGATGAATTTTGTTCTCAGCTAAGACTCGATTCTCGTCCCAAGAGTATGCTGCTGTCACCTATACCGTTGAGACTAGAAATTCCACCGCCAATAAAAATAGTTACAACTTTCCAATGAAATTCTTACAAACAGAGATGAAATTCTTGTGGATGCGAGTAAATATAAAAAAAATAAATAAAATAAAAAATTCTTTGTTGCATATATGAAGCTACAAAGTAAATTCCACGTAGAATATGTTGCGAAGATTATAGTCAAAGAAAAGCAACGATGAAAAGAATGGCAATGGAATTTCTTCCTACTTATTATTCATAGATGAAGAATTTTTTATCTTTTTAAATATTTGATCGAGCTATTAAGTGCTGTTTGTGCTTTTAATGGAGATAATTTCTCTTTTAATTGTTAATTATTCTTAGTAAATTCAATGGACTTGAACTAACTCCTTTGTAGTTTGTAGAATTAAGCGATGAGGTGGGTCTCATTGTACACATCATAAACTCATAACAATATGAAATAATTCATCCAAAAAAAATGTGATCTTTACGAGGATGTTTATCAACTCTTTCATAACGTCAATTTTTGTTCATATCCGTCAAACACGTGTAAATAATAAGCAAGTCTTATTTGCTCTCACAACTCATTTTTTAATGACTTTAAACCTTTTTAATTTACTTTATTTTTTTATTATCTTTAAATATTTGAGTACAAAAAATATTTTCTAAGAACACATCGCAAGTCTCTTTCATCATATTGTCATATACATACAATTTCAGCTATAAAGATCTCTGTCATAAATGAAAAGAAGGTCAAATTTTTTTCAGACTTGCATCTTGATCAAAAATTTACACATAAAAAAAAACAGAAAGAGATTTTTATCATAATTTTATTTTTTATTGTACAGTTCATCAACATTATGTGAAATGTGCATAGTAATCATCATCGACTCATACATAATAATGAAGGGAATTTCTTGAGAGATGAAATAAAACTCATGTGGAAGTGATTGCAATGGAGAATAACTTTTGATTTTATTTAATTAAAAAATTAACGAATTTTTTTAAAATTTAAATTTTCCCGCACTTTTTTAAATTATAAAATTATTTTATTTTTGACCAAAATTCAAATTTTTAGCTATTAATAGAGTTTTGATACTCCAAATGTGACTTTTATACTCCATAAATCTGGTGTGGGTTTTATATGCATACCCTAGGTATTTTTTACCCTAGAGTATACTCCATACCCTAAGAAGAAACCCAACCCTGCTAATTTTAAACAAATATCTTCATCTACTCAAATCTCAAATTTAAGCAATTCAATCAGATTCAATCACTGTTATCACCCCTTGACAGAGCTATAATGATGATGAAATGAAACTATGTATACAATAATATGAAAGAACTTTGTATATATCCAAAAAACAGTCAATAACAATAACAACAGCAACAATACACAAAAGAATGAAAAAAAAATCATCTCTAAGAAGAGAAGTCGATCCACGACACAGTGGTTCATTCGTGGCAAGGAAATGAGGCAAGAGAAGATCGTAGAAATGAAACAGAAAGGAAAGAAATAAAAAAAAAGAGATAAAAGCAGACAGAGCAAGCCAACGATGATGAAGAAGAAGAAAATAAATTAAAGAAACATAAAAAATAAATTAAGATTATTTTTGTGGGCTCGCTGTGTCTATTGAGTCATTTTCTGATAAATGTTATTGCCACATACTCGTGATTTTTATATTTTATAAAGCAATATTAATATGTGACGTAATATTTAAACAAATCACTTCCACAATGATTTTTTTTCATTCTCTCTTTCAGCTTTTATTTTTATTTTTTTTAAGCAATTTTTACGATAACACAAGGAAATTTATTTTTATAATAATATTAAGAGTTTTGTGGATTTTCTTTTTTTGTGTGCGTATTTGAGATTCAAAGCAAAACTGATTTTCCAAAAGGGAGCTACGATTTGAGGTTGCATTTTATTATTTTAAAAGCAGATTTTTTAGAACCTGTAACTGATTTTTATGAAATTTATTTTTTAATAAATGCGTTTCCGTCAATTAGCTTCATAATTCATATCAAACTCCTCAATTCAAAATTCAAACAAAAAATAAGAAGAAAAGACAATAAAATAGATAAAAAGTCACTTCACCTTTAAAAGTCATTGATCGGCTATCGGCTTCAGATCAATTTCTTTAATAGAACAAGAAGAAAAAGTCAAAAAGAAATTAAAATTAGTGGAAATTACAAACGAAAGCATCATCAAGATTATCGACGACAGACATGTATATTGATGATGAAAGGGGATGAATTAAGTCAAAAAATTGTAGAAATAAATATTGATGTTGACGGATAGCATTAAGAAGATGAAGAAAAAAGGTAAATAAATAAAGACGGTACATTTAACCCGAGACGAGAGTCATTCACGTGATACACACTTAAGTGGACATTCAAGAAGATCCACAAATGAATGGGGCCTTAAATTGTTGAATTAGCTGTATTAGATTACAGATTTTTGTCAAATTTATTGACTCTTCATTTGAATAATGCTCTTTGGTGAGACTGAAGAAAAAACAACAAAATATACATACAGAAAAACTGGAAAGTGCTGTCGACGATTTATTTCTATTGACTACATTGACTTCTGGAATCTGACCAGGGAATGTTCATGATTTATTTTGTGAATTTTACTTAAAATCCCAAAACTGGTCTTAAATCTGGAATTTTTTTAAAATGCTTTTTGGGTATTTAAGAATTTTGGAAGACATTATGGATCTCACAACACACTACTTCCTAATTATAAAGTAGCTAGTCATAACTAACAAATTCACAGACTTCTCATAAATTTTATCTCCATGCCTACCAGCAATCATAAAAACGCACATTTTCTATTCTTGGTAATAAAAAAATGCATTCCACATTCACTTAAGTACAACATGTTAATTGATATGGCATGGAAATGAAATTTTTTAGTATAGACTAAAAATGCACTTAAGAAAAGCCAGAACTATCAGAATGTATGTTCGTTCGTGCATTAGAGAAAAAAGATATGATATTGAAGTTAAAGAGAAATTGTTGGGCCATGTGATGATTTTTTAATTTTATGCTGTATAATTTTTAGTGTTTGTCTGTTTTTGTAAATAATTTTTAGGCTGTGATCAAAATCGTATTCGACACACGGTTTGTTGGATTTTTCAATTTTTCTAACAAAAATGTGTCGTGGCTCCTGGGTTCTGTCAGTCAAATAGGCCTTTTAGCTATACCTTTTTACTTTTTTGACCCTTTTGACCCCTTGTTCCATGACAATATTTTTAAGAGACCCCTAAATAAGATTATATATTCTATGGAATCTAAAAGTATCAACTGTTAGGTTGACTCATTGCTAGAATGCATTTCTAGGTCAGAAATTACCTTACAAGTAATTCATAGCTCAAAACTCTTATCATACATAACAAATCCCATTCCTAGTCCACAAAACAATCCTATGTGAAAGAATAAGAAATCATACATGGAGAGATTGAAGCATTTCACAATGAAAAAAATAAAAATACTCTGAAAAGAAATGAAAGATTGAAGAAAATGAAATATAAAAAAAAAATATACTGGGCACTTCCATTCACTCATGGTTTGTGTTTTATTTCTTTTAATACACAAAAAAAATTCACGATGAGAAATGAATTGTGGCCACTTTAAAAATGTGTTAATTAACATCGATCTCACTCACTCTCCCATTTTTTTTTCTTGTGGCCTGTTTTGTTGGAACTTTAAAAAAAATTTGAATTTTTTATGAGATGAAGATGCCTGCAAACTGCCATTGAGCGATGACGATGAAAGAGCATCAATTCAAAAGAAATTTTCCTTCTTTTTTTTCGCTTTTATTTCTCTCACTATATATGGCTTTTTTATGGATTTATGACCCCATGAACGAAACAAAGAAGACACAAAAAAAATATATATTTTAATGTATGAAGATGAAGACTTGGAGAGGCAACAGGCAAAAGCAAAAAAAAAAGTTGTGAATGAAATTTATTTCGTGAGAGATTTTTCATCAAATCTACAACACACATTTATTCGTGTGGTGCGCGAGCGCTTGAGATCAAGTAATAAGTTGTCGATTTGGACGAATCAATAAAATTTTATTGAAATTGGCCAGGGTGCGGAACTGATCAAATGACCAAAAATGATCAAAAATGATCAAAAATGATCAAAAATGATCAAAAGATCAAAAATGATCAAAAATGATCAAAAAAGATCAAAAATGATCAAAAATGATCAAAAATGATCAAAAATGATCAAAATTGATCAAAATTAATCAAATAGGATTAATAAACTTTTTTTTGCGTAATTGTGTGTAAGATGATATTTTATCATAATTTTTACATTTTCAATTAATATATGAGTTAAACTTGCGTATTTTTTCATTTTTGCACTATTCAAAGAAAGCAAAATCGTTTATTGTAATTAATTTTGTCTTCTTTATAAATTTTTTTTAAATTGGGTAAACCTTAATATTTTAATATTGTTTGTGGACGCAATTTTTCCTTCAGGAATGCTCTATTTGTCTTTAAATTTGACATATTGGTAGCTTATATATATAGGAAATGGCTAATGAAAAGATTTTAGAACTGGTCACATCCTTTTCAAGTTATGGCTGTTGAAAGTGACTAATTTTGACAGTTTTCATTTAAATTTGACTATTTTGATATAAATTTTATGTTTTTAAACGTTTTTATTTAGGTTAATATGAAATCGACATTCGTAACACATTCATTTTTTCAATGCGTCCACTTCGACCACTTCCTCTTGTCCAAATGAACTGAAATTTGGCATAGTGGTATATTTTAGTGAATATTTTATGAATTTTGAAAAAAATTTTGAAAATTTTTAAAATTTTGACCTAGTGATGGTCGAAAAACTAGTTTTTTAGCTAAATTTAGAGTTATTTCAACACTTTATTCACTTTTAGTTGACCATTTGTAGGGAATTCAATCCCGGGTTCCGGGTTCAAACCCAAAAAAGTGATTTGTATTGGTGCCCTGTAAAATCACAGAAGCCTAATAATTCCGCTGCATAGAGGCAAAAAAACTCAGATCATGAGACCAAAATAAATCCTCTTATTAATCTCGGAGGAATTATTTTGGCACTGTGATTTTTGAATTCCAGAAATTATTTTGATTTCTAGTTTTTTATATAACTGTGCTAAAATAATTCCTCTTGTATTTTCAAGCGGAATTATTTCGGTTTTGTGGAATAGACATATAAAACATAAAACTAATAATAAAATTCAAAACTTTCTATAAATGTAAGTACAAAAAAATTAAATTCTTTTAAAAACAAAAATTGAATTGTTCTTTAGTCAATTTGAAAATTTGACAAATTTTGAAATTTTTAAATTTCATCAAAGGGGTCGCAATGTTAAAAATTCGCCAACTTGGATCAAAATTTGACTGACAACAAAAATTTTTGATTTAAAAAAAAATTTGTATGGAAATTTAGAAAGTGTGCCATGAGTCAAAATTAATTTTGATTTTTCAAAAGATTTAAAGTATATTTTTCGGAAATAAAGTCATTTCTGTGTTCAGGCTTGTTCCAACAGTCATTTAAAAGCTTAATATTGTAGAAAAAAGAAACAAAAAATCATTACAACTTTTTTTGATTTCTTCACGTCATGAAATTCAAATTCATGAAATTCAACTTAAAATTGAAAAAAATCAAAATTTTGACTAAATTTAAGTTAAAAATGGTTTTATATGGTTTTAAATACTTTTAAGAAATAAAAAATGACAAAAGAAGAAACATTTTTAAAAATCTCCCAGTGGGAGATAGTTACAAAACTAATTAAAATTGATTGAATTCCCACTGGGAGATGATTTTTAAATATTCAAATTTTCAAAGATTTTTAGTTTTTTGATCATTCTTTATTTCTAAAGAATATTTAAAATTATCGTTTGCCAAAATATTTCTATAAGATCTTTTGCGTTTAAAATCATTAATTTTATGATAAACTATGTCTTAAAAGCAGTTTTTAGTCCTAAATGAAGAGGGTCTGTGCATTAGTAATATGAATGAAACTTAAACCAATGAAAACAAAAAGTAAAAAATAAATTTATGATAAAATAAAAGTTTAAGAAAAAACGCTTCTGTTTAGCGCAATGAAAAGTAAAAATGATATTTAGATACTTAACTTGCCTATAACTTGCCAATATTTAAATACCTTATTGGTAATAAATTATATTATTATTATTATTATCATTAGATTCCAAAATTAGGTTTGAAAGGATATTTAAAAAAAAATAATTATGAAAATTTAAAAAAGTGTGGGCTTGGTTAATGTTTATTAAAATTTTGATGATTTTTTTTTAAAATATCCTCTCAAATTTAATTTTGGAAACTAAATAACTAAATAATATTTTTTAATCTTCAGTGCCAAAAAAAAGTGTTTTTTAAAAAACTTTTTTTCATAAATTTTTTTTTAAGTTCAAATCACTTGAAATTTATAGTGGGTAAGAGTTAGAAGGAGTCTCGAAGATTGTATGGACAACCAAAGATTTTCTTAGTTTTGTTAATTGACAAAAAGTAACAAGCGACAGAACCTTTTTCAGATGCCAACTAAGGGGGGCTTTGGATCACAACAAATGATCCAAAAATCATTTTTTTACTTTTCAATGACACTTTCTGATCATGTTTTAAGGTGTGGAGGGTTCTTTTTGAAATAACTATTGAATTTTTTGTAAATAACTATTTTCGAGAATATTACCTGAGATTCTCATTTTTTTTACCTTGACCATGTTGAATACATGTATCTTTTTTATTATATGTATTTTTTCTTATTTCCTATTAATTCTTTCTTGATCATAATAAATACTTACTAAAAATTAATTTTTTAAAAACCCCTCTCCCTCCTTGTTACGCATGGTTACAAATTGTCAATCCACCACCCCCCCTTAATCGTTCATTTTTTTCAATGCTTACATAATGGTAGTACAAGTTATAATAATCTAAATATTACTAAAACCCAACTAAAACCTAAATTTCAAATTAAAATTTTCTATTGTAAACACTCCAAAATTTTTATTATTGCTAGAACATTACATTTTGAAATACCCTAGTTAGGAAAAATGAGAAATAGGAACATTGAGTTTCAAAATATTAAGATCCAGTTAAAAAAAAATAAGGTATAGGAACATCCAGTTCTAAAATATTAAAATCCAGTTAAGAAAAATGAGGAATAGAAACATCCAGTTCCATAATATTAAGATCCAGGAACATCCAGGAAGGATTAATAAAAAAATAGGTATGATAAAGTAAAATATAGGTAACATACATGCTTAAAATCATAATCCAATAATGACCATTAAAATTTAAATTAAAAATAAGCCTTTAAACTATGATCCAGTAACATCCAGTAGGATTTAGGTAATGTCTAAAGTAAATTTCTGCTCTCAAAAAAGATCAAACATGATCAAAAGATCAAAAATGATCAAAAATGATTAAAAATGATCAAAAGATCAAAAATGATCAAAAATGATCAAAAATGATCAAAAATGATCAAAAATGAACAAAAGATCAAATTGATTTGATCAGTTCCGCACCCTTGGAAATTGGCGCATTTGTTGAATTATATCCGGATTACGCGGCATGATTGCCTGTTGAAGAGTTTAATTTTGGTTGAAGATTTTTTTTTTTTGAGAATTTGACGAATTTTGATGATGTTAAGGTCCATTTTTTAAAATTAAACTCCAAAAGATTTTTGAGAAAAAAAAATAATTTATTTAGGGGCTGTTCACTTAATATGTTCGCTTTTTAGAGGGAGGGGGTCTAATATTTTGTAACAGGTCAAACAAAAGAAAATATTTCTAATGCAAAAAGCGTAACGAGAGGGGGAAGGGGTCTACAAAATCGTTTTTTACGTAACGTACTAAGTGAACGGCCCCTTACGATCATCAAATAAAAAACATTAAAAATTTTAAATCGACATCCAATAAACCCAAGAAAATGTATTTACACAATAATAGCTATGCAAATCAACAGTGGACAAACTGTGACTCATGTTTAATAATTTTCAAGAGATCCCACTTCGAAAAAAAAATATCTTTTCAACACTGATCAACTAAAATTATGCAAATTAATTTTTATTATCACTCAAACTTGAGATGAAAATGTTGGAACCGTCCAAGGAAGAAAGATCGAAATAGAATAAAATAAAATAAAATAAAAATTCCCGCTAAATGGATTTTTGATGAAGAAATTCCGATGATTGTAATATTCAAGAAAGAAAAGAAAAAAAAATCTGTCCACGTCCATCAAAAAATATATCTACAGCTTCTGAATTTATTTTTTTTATTCTTTATCTTTTAGAGACTCTTCGTTCTGTTATGCTTGAACCGGAATTTTTATTCTCGTTTATAAGACAAAAATATGTTTTTTTTCTCTCTTATATTTATATCTATACAGTTCTTTATTTTATTTCGTTACCATCTCGCTAATGGATGTTCACTGTCGTCTCATTAAATTGATTTGTGTGTGCGAGCTTAATTGGCGGAGCAGTCATCAACAATTATCGTTAAATTGACGAAACGAAAACAATTTTGAAATGCCGATGAAAAGTTTATAAATGTTCTTTTATCGTCATTTTTTCCTGGTTGAGTGAAGGTGGATTGTCTGGAGATAGCAGCTGAGTTGGTCTGGATTGATTAATTTGATAAAATTTGGGTTCTTAACCTCAAAATTTTATTTTTTATATCAATTTAATTTTAAACTAAAATTATTGAACTTTTAGTTCTCAGAATTTTTGAATTTATTGATTTAGCTGCTTTCAGAGGTGTAGCCACTGGTGGGGGGTGGTGTGGTGAATGGGTGAATTTTCATCTCCCTCCTCAGAAAATTCTTCAATTTGCTAGGGGTTTTCGTGAAAAAACGGAAATTCACTAAAAAAATCCCTAAACCCCCAAAATTTTTCGTTCCATACAAAAAAAAATTCAAAACCCCCCCTCAAAAAATTTTTGGCTTTGCCCCTGATTCTAAGGTTCAAATCCCAAAACTGCGTTCCCAAGTCCACCAAAAATCTATTACAACTTTTACTCCACTATCTTCCATCGTCACTTATAAATCGTCACATATATCGTCTGCACAATGGTCTGAAATCGAAAAAAATGTTCAAAAATACAAAAAAGTCATGTCTTTTAAACCTTAACTTTTGAATGCAACATTGTAAATCATAAAATGATGCATCTTCTGTGAAAGTATGAAGCTTCTAATCGTTGTCTAACTCTATAAATCATTAACCAAAGTCACCGAAAATTTGTTTACAAAAACACTATGAAAAAGTTTTACAAAAATTTTTCACTTTCTATTGTTTGATCTATGTTCTAATTACTTTCAATAGCTTAATTAATATACAAATTTTATGTTAAGGCTTACAAAACATTGGCCACATCCTTTATCATTAGGGAAAATTAAATTAAAATTTTGAAAATTTTCAAAACTTTAAACGTTCATAAGTTAAAAGCGGGTTTTATAGGGTCCGTGAAACCTACCAGAATCCAAAGATTGAGTCTTTATTTAGCTTCTAATCATGCTCTGGTAAGGTACTTTGATGCACTTTTCTTGATATTTGCATTTTAATTTCACTTGTTTTTCCAAAATTTTTTCATACAAATTTGCTCGTGCATAAAATTTTTGGAGAAACAATTTTAAATTTTTAATGAAAAATCATCTTTGTCCTTAATATTATTAACTCATATTTTCAGTGATGTATGATTAATACATGACAAAGTTATTGACACTTTCAAAATAAGGAAAATCAACTAAAACTTTGGAACCTCTAAAGTTTCCACCAAAATATAAATTTTGAACATTTTTTTCGATTTCAGACCATTGTGGTCTGAGTATTTTTGTATTTGTGCAAGTTTGCATTCCCCAAGTACACAATAATTTTTTCTTTTCTTTTCTGTTTCATTTCGGATATCAATCCTTTGATGTGTCATCCGAAAAATTAAAACTGCTCTTATGTCGTTATCAAAAAAATAAATATCACAAAAAATGAAGGCACAAGTAAATACACGACAATCCTAAAGCTTGAAAGAAGAAAAAAAAATAAAAATTATAACCGAAGCACTTAAATTGAAGAGCGGCAAAATATAATTCAATAAAAGTTAATAATCATTATATCCGAGCCAATTGTTTGTACTTACAATGTTCAGTCATTTAAACCAGCATTTTCTCTTTAAAAAAAATGAAGAATAAAAATAGTCGGAAAATTTCTTTTGATTTATTTGTGCTGTTTTATTTAATTATAATTAAGTGGCATCATGTGTTTAAATTGAATTTGAGCATTAAAAAAATTGTAATGAAAATAAAAAAAAAAAAAATTCTTATGGAATTTTAAGATAATTTTGTGTGTGTGTAAATAACAGCCAAATGTGTGATTCAAAGATTTATGAAGCATTTTTTATGATTAAGTGGACGTTTATTTGAAATGATAAAGCACAGAGAGAATAAAAAGACATCGCGAAAAAAAAATTATTCTTTGCAATTTGCCGAATCAAAAGATATCAAAAGGCATTAAGACTTTTATGATGTATCGTCTCGGCAAAATGAAAATTCTACTTGCCTTAATTCCACCGTCTAGTTTTGTCAACTCACACTCAAATTATATCATGTTTAAAAGGTGCATCAGAAATACTTTTGACTGCAATTTAATTTTCTGTAAATTAACAAAAAATGTGTTTTTAATTTGAAAATAATTTTTCATCCTGAAAATTATTTTTTTTTTACTTTCAATTAAGATAAGAGGCAGCAGTAGCAGTAAGAACAAAAGCAAATAAAAAAATATGCTCAATTGAATAAGAAGCTATGCACCACAAACAAAAACAAAAAGGCGACCTGAAATTGCATCACAGAAATAAAAGTTAAGAATAAAGAATATAAAAATAATAAGAAAAAAATTCCATTGAAAATTTTGGTAAAATTGGCCTGAATGCCTCTTGTTGTTGTTGCTGGTGCTGCCAATTGTTTTATAAGAATTCCACCATGTGAGTTGCCTGATCGACAGTTGAATTGCAATTTGCTACAATTCGAAACAATATAAGCTGGATATTACTGCTGCTGGCTACAAGTTTAACTGCTTTTTTTGTGCTTAAGGCACACAACTGACATTTTTGACTTGCGCGCGGGACCTTTTTGCAATGACTTGCTTTATATAAAGTAAAATATAAAACATGGAAAATTCTTTAAAAAGAAATAAACAGAAATAAAAAGACTTGCAATAATTTTCTTCAAATTGATATAAAAAAATTTATGTCAGAAATGAAAAAGGGCAAAAGAGAGCTAAAATTGGCGACATTTTTTTCCTTCTGCTGTCTTTACTTCACTCAAAAACGAGTAGTAGATTAGTTTGATATGGTTCTAGCAGCGCAGATCTAAGGCTCTATCTTCAGCTACATAACCTCAAAAATTCTAATTTGCTTGACATTTAGGGGCAACAACCACCCAATCTGTCAAAATTAAACTCCCCAACCCCTCCTAAAATCAGCAATAAATTCACTAAAAAGTCATGTCAGGTGTTTCTTGAAAGTCGGCAATATTTAATAAATCAAAATGGATGTAATTCCAAGAAGTCAGCCCTGAAATCATAAAAAAATAAAAATTCTGTTGTTCAGAAATCTGCAATTATACGTGAATGTCACAAGAGACGAACGACATGACTTAAAATGCAGAAAGAAGGGAAAAAAATCTTGGAAAAAAAAAATAAAAATTATGAAGACGATCATCCGTCCATAAATAAAAGAGAAAGAAGATCACGTTGTGAATTTCATCTTCTATCCCGAATGTGACGTGCATTTTTGAGTGGTTTTTGTCAAGAATTCTTTTTTTTTCTGCTGTTAAGCCGCTTTGTTTGTAATTCACATGAGAATTGGACGTAAGAAAAAGAAGGCAAAATGGGGACTTTAAAGATCAGCTCTGAATTGGATCTGAATTAAATTTCCTCTTCAAAGAAGTCATGCAGGAAGTAAGATTGGAATAATTGAGGAGGAAATTTGGTATTAAATTTGGCATAAAAGGTGTCTTCTTGATCTTATTGGGTCATTTAATTTTAATGTGCCTCATTTATTTGCAGCTGGATACTTGCAAGCTGTTGCTCCTCAACTAGCATTGTAATTATTATATCCGCAAACTGTGTATTGCCAATCTTTATCTTCAATTTGATCTGATTTTCTTGAAAAATAAAATCTTGGCACTTAATAACTTTCATAAACGTTCCTAACACCTTTCTATTTGTCGAGTTAATTTGTCAAATATTTTTACATGCTTATGTCAAATAAGAAGAATTTCGTCATAAACATCGCCAAACAGTCTCTTAGTGATACTTAAAAATTACTTAATTTTTCATCACTCATTTTTATTACAAAAAAAAAAAATCTCACGCCTTTTACGAAGTCATATGATAGGTGAGAAAAATGACTGAATAGCTTCAAAATTGGATATGAAATATAGCACTTGTGAAAGAAGACATCAATAAATGTTTGAATATATGATTTGATGTTCATAAATTATCTAAATTGGACATTTCTGTCGCTGAAAATTGTGAGATTTAAAAATTTGTCAATGGCAGTTCTTAATATGTCTAATTTAAGAGACATTCCCACCAAATCATCATCATCATCATCCTACGGCTTCCAGAAGACAAAGTCAAAGAAGAACTTATTTCCCTAAAAATATTAATATTTTCTGTTCAAAACACATTAACCATATCAGCAGCTTATCATCAATTAAGTCTTACGTTTCAAATTCGTTAATGCATTTTTATTGAACATTCCGACTGATAACACCTTTTAATGTTTCCTTCTTGCCTCTCTTCTTACCAATTCCTTCATTCTCGTCTGTTCTCTTCAAAAAAAAATAAAATAAAATTATTCGTCTTGAATTTGTTAGCGTATACACATAGAATATTCATGAGACGATCTGTCGTTTGCCTTACTTTTTATTCTTCTCTTTTGCTGCCGTCGTTTTTCATGGCCTGGAGAAATCCCGATAGCAAGATTCATTCTTTTACTCCAAAATCTCTAATTTAATATTTTTTTGAACCGAATGAAGAACAGAAAAGAATATAAATGCATTCATGATGCTGATTGTGGAGAGGCAACAAGAATGAATAATTTTTTTTTGTTCCTTACTATCAGCTTAAATGCTTCTTTTTGGTTTTGCTGGATGCTCTCGCGAAAGTCGAGGAAAATAAAAATAAAAGTTTGAAGTTTTGAGATTTTTGATGATTTGAAAAATCGCTTAATTTTTATGGAAAATGAAATTTTTTTCAATAGATGTTGTGAGCATCGAGCCTGCTGAAGAATTTATTGTTCAAACATTTAAAAAACTAAAGAGCTCTTACTAGTTACGCTAAAATTTCATGACTTAAGTTTAGTTTAAAACATTCTATCTGAAGAAGCAAAAAAAAAAAAAAATACAAATTAGTAGCAATAAATACCTTTTTTGCTTATAAACTGTTGTTTGTAATAGAAGTAATAAACGTATGTTTGCTTTCTAAATTGATAAAAAAGTTTATCGATGTAATAAAATGCGTGTTTACTGCTTGAAATCTTGAAAAAGACTGAAAAAACGCAGGAAAATAAGCTCCTTACTGGATGCAGGGTAAAAACTACTGAATACAAAATAATATTTAATTATATAAAATACGTTATTATCATATGCTAACATTTGCACTTGTTACTACCCCAAAGAAGTCAACAATCAAATTTTAGATAAAATTGTAAGCAATCCCTAGAAGATCATCAACAAAATTGCAGACTAATGTTTCTCACTGATAATCAAAACATAAGCATTGCTACAAATTTGCCAATGCAACGTTTTGCTGATTCCAGTTCTCTTACAACTACTTGCTACTCCATTCAATCCATTCTTCTTTCTTATTCACATTTTCTTCTTATAACAATTCGTAAAGGGGATTTCGTCTTTCAATTCTTTATTTTTCTTCTTAATTCCATAAAAAGAGACGGTCGACGATAAGAGAAATAACCGGCACTATATGAAACAAAAGCAAAGTGGTCAAAAGGAGAAGAAAAAAAAAAACGCTGATGAAGAAAAAAAAAAATAAAATAAAAAATCGAAAAAGATAACAAAAATTGAGAAAAAAAAGTTATCGACGAGAGAGAAACAAAAAAAATTTATTTATGTTTTTCCAGTTTTACTTGCTTTTGCCTCTAAACCTTTGAATTTGTGTATTGTGAAAGAGATTCTCGATGTTACGTCTGGCTGTTCTATTACATTGTTTATATATTTATAAATTTCGTCATTTGTTTGCGTACGCGAGGTCATAGGATATTGGAATGTGTGTTTACGATCGACATTCAACTTGTGCTGCATAAGATAATATTCAGATTTTGAAGAATGCAACTTATAGTATTGAATTTAAATGTATAGGCTTAGTAGAATTCTCACGTCATATACTGTACGAGCACTAAAAATTTTATCTATAAATTTATGAAGATGCTGCGCGTTTCCTTCATTGCATACGCATTTAAATGACTTGTTATGAAATCTTCTTACTTTTCACATAAAGAGATTAAATTAATAAATTGAATTAAAGATAGAATGAGCATAAAAATGGGATTTAAAAGTTTCGAACTGAATGAAAAAAAATAGATATGAAAATTGAAAGAAAACTATTCATTTGAGAGATTAACGGTTAATCATATGGGAACATCTCATATGCGTTGCTTGAAAATTGCATGTTTCAAGATGGGAATTTTGAGCATATAATCAATGTATTAGCTGGTAATTTTGTAAATTATCTTGATCTAGAAACATAATGTTGTAGTTACTCACACATTCTGTGCTAGTTTCAACGCGAGAAAAAATTCATCAAATTTTTTTTGCGACTCCAGAATATCACTTTTAATAGCCAGTGAGGCACATTACAAATTATGCGATAAAATAAACTGCCTTAATTTATATCTTCTTTGGCTGTTAAGGCGATTTCAAGGTTTGGATATTTCAGCTTTTATTGATCAATATAAAAGTTGCTAGCTTCTTAAAAAGAAGTCATTTGGAATGGATTTATCGAGCTTATCAAGCTGTTAAAAATTGGTTCTTTTAGCATGCAAATAAAATCAATCATTCAGAGACTTAACCCAATATTTTATATAGCTTCAATTCCAATTAAAAGATGCATAAAAACTAATGAATTTTCCATGCCTTGTCCATCCAACATATATTCAATTTTTATCGACGACCAAAAAAAGGCAAATTTCATCCGAATAATTAATTCTGAGATTAAGAAAAGAAAAAGAAAGAGGCTCTTTTGGCCTCAAAAATTAACCGCGATGTTAATGTTCACTAATTTGTTTTTTCAAGAAGGTCCACAAGTAATCCCAAATTTTATTGACTTCACATTAAATACGATAAATTGAGACTTTTTTCACTAATTCCTTTTTCTTCTTTTTCTTTTTCTTCTTTAGCTTAATAAATTGGCACCAGTCTTTGACATAGCAGGCAACAGTCAATGCTCTCGACAGATGCGATTCCTGATATGCTCAACACTCTTTCCATTCTGCTCTGACGACATTTCACAGCCAGTTCTTGCATGTCGGAATGTTTGTGAGAAAGTCAAGAGTGAATGCTCAAATGATCCGATTGTTAAGCAGTTCTGGCCTGACTTTTTGGACTGTGAGCAGTTGCCACAGAATGAAAAGAGAGATTTGTGTCTAAATGTAAGTAATTTGAAGATTTTTCAAAATAAGGGGAAAGCAACTTCGCATTTATTTTGTATTTTTAGCCCCTTTTTAATTTTAATAAAAATCCAAAACTAATTTCAATATTTTCTACTTTAATCTAATCTGTAGATGCCAAATGAACTCATCGCTGAAGGATCAACAGCAACAGCATCAGATAGTACAACAGAAATCCCAGACGATGACAATGATGATGACACAAAGTTCCAAATTAATCACATATCTCACTCGACAATTTGGAAGATAATTCAATCTCGCAGTCAAGTTTCAACACTTTCAACCTGTCCAAAGAACTTTACATTAAATGAACGTGGCAATTGTGTCTATAAATGTGGAGCTGATGCTTTCTACTCGATTCATCAAAAGAAAATTGTTGAGACTTGCATTTTAGTCTTTTCCGTACTATGCTTCATATTTACGCTATTTTCACTCATCACATTTTGGACAGAATCTACAAGATTCAAGTTTCCTGAAAGACCCGTCTTGTTCCTGACATTGTGCTACAATCTTCTCAGCATTTGCTATTTATTGAAGATTTTCTATCAAAAATCAACAAATGTTCCTGACTATGCTGACGAAATGAATGACTTTAATGGTGGATTATCATCAATTAAAACAACAGAAATTGGTACAGCACAATGCGTCATCAATTCCCAGTGCCTCGCATATTTTATAATAATTAATTATCTCATTTTGAGTGCATCATTTTGGTGGCTCATATTTGGTCTCTCGTGGTGGCTAAGTACAGCTAAACAATGGAGTCCTGAAGCACTCGAACGAAAGTCTGGATTATTCCATGTTTTCGCATGGCTCCTACCACTCGCATCACCAATAGCTGCATTACTATTTGGTGCAATAAAGAAGACTGAATTGACTGGAATGTGCACAGCAGTTGGATTTACAGAAATTCCATCATTCATTCTACTCGTCATGGGTGCAATTTTCATCATCTTATCAGCTCGATCACTTCGGTCGTTGAGGACATCATGGAAGAATAATAAATTGTCACAAGTTATGAGTAGAATTTTAATGTTTGGCACAATTTTTGTAGCGCCAGCCATTGCTGCAATTGTACTCATGTTTATCGACTATGACAACGAACTACCTCCATGCTTACCTGGCGAGACTTGCTATTTGCCCGAGAAGAGGTCGATAAACATTACAATTATCAGATATGCATGTCTACTTATGGGTGGTGTAAGTGGAATATGGGTATGGTCTAAAAAGACATGCATATCATGTCGGAAAAAGATAACAACCGTACAATACTCAAATCCATCGCCACAAACGACAATTGAGAATATAAATGGAATGTCAAATAAGTATAATACATACAAATATGTCAACTCATTACACAAAAGTCTCCTTAATAATAATTATCATAATCCTTATCATCAAAAGAAATTCATTAGTGGTGTACATCGAACGAATCATTATCACATTGACTGGATACCTCCACAGAATCGCATTTAATTGTTTTCTTATTTTTTTTATGGTTAACTACTTGAATGTGGGGTAGTTAGTTGTTATTTTTTAATTTTTTTTTCTTTAAAAGAAGCAAAAAAACTCTGTAAAATAATATTTTTAGTCAATTGTGAGGAACAAGTAGAAAAGATCAAATAATTGAGGGGTGTTAGGGTGGATGACTAAATAATTTTTTTGAGGTTATCTATGACTTTTGTACCAAAATAATGCTTAAAGCTAATTCAAAGACTATTTGGTATATTGATCCTCAACATTAATGCATTTCCACTTTCAAGCACTCCTCAAAAATGTGAAGCTGTAAAAAATTTCTATCAAAAAAATTAAAATATGAAAAAAAAAACTAAAAGATTGTGATCATTAGCGTGTAAGAACACTTTAGGTTTGTAATAATTATATTGTTAGAATATTAAGGACGTTTAATAATAAAAAATCAAGATTTAAAAATTATATTAAATGTGTTGTTTATTGGATAGTCTTCGTTCAATTAATTTCAGCTTACATCGTTGATAAATTACATAAATGACTCCAACTAGCAGCATTGATGAAAATACACAGAAAGCTAGTAGCCGATTTTCTTTTGTTTTATCACAGTAATTACAGGTTTCAGTGTCTGTTGTCGTTGATTCCATTTTGTTGTCTTTTAATTCAGTTTTATTCCTTAATTTTCAGCATATCTAGTCTGTGGAGTAATTCAGTGAAATTTTGAGGTTATACCGGTTAAAATCGTCAAAATGCTTAATTAATTTTCAAAATAAGCTTTTATAGAGCATTGAAAGTCCTTTTCTAAGTTTAAAAGTGTTTGAAAGCTCAAAACTAAAGATTTAAATGAAAATTTCAGAATAACCTCTAAAAAGTTGTAACGGTTTTTTAAAATTCAAATTCAAAGCTCTTAAAAGCATCGATTTGTTTACAAAAAATTTCAAGAAAAATTCAATGTTTAATTTTTTTGAATTAAAATTACTTTTTAATCACTCAGTAATCACTAAATATCAAAGATAACATCACAACCAACCGCATATAACGATTAAGTATTAGGTAATAGTCAAAAACACAGTGAAATTATCCAATTAACTACTGAAATTGATAATTTTCAAAAATGTAAATATTCACAAAGATCCAGTTTAACGAAGTTGTGCCAGATATTACTGTTTTTAAGGTTTAAGTGACATTTGTTTTGGTGAATATTTGGAAAAAAGAGTAAGAAAAAGTTATAGTCAAAAAAATAGAAAATTATTAAATGGAATACAACACAGACAAAACGATATTTGAGCTTCTACCAAGCGAGTTATGGGCAATTGTTATTTCATATTTACCTAGAATATCAAGACATGCATTGTCCAAAATCTATGGATTTCAAGATTTAATTGAAAGTAAGTGAATTCCTTTAAAAATTCATAAATCCAGTTAATAATCTCATATATTTATTATCTTTTAGGCGTTTCGCATTTAGAGGATAGAAAATTATATTTTTCACTCAAAAACGGCAACAAATTGCAATGGCACAAAGTCAAACTATCAAATGAACAGATGCAAAAGCGATTAAAGCATGGAGCAGTCAATTTTAATGATCAAATTCTCATTTTCGGTGGTGCAAGTAGTAACTCAATAAATAATTCAGGCATGTACAATGATGTATGGATTTATAATAATTACACAAAATACAAGCGAATGAAAACATCATCAGCATGTCCATCGCCAAAATCTGATTTTGGTATTGTTAATGCTGGAAATAAAATGATTGTTGTTGGAGGAAAAAGGTAAAGTTTTGCTGGAATTAAGATTTTCATGAATATTATCATTAAAATTACTTTAATCTCAGTTCCGTGGGTAGTTCAGTTGATCAACCGTACTCAGGACTTTTAAGTGCTTTTGAAATTCATTCTGTTGATCCTAAAACGGGAATTTGGCAAAAAATTCAAACGACAGGAACTGAGCCACAAATTTCGAATGGTAAGCTTGCTATATCCATTAAATTCGATTAATTATTCATGTTGAATGTCAATTTCAGGAATCCGATGTGTCATGTTATCAAAATTAGAATTAATCGCTGTTGCTGGACTTATACCAATTTTTCACAATTGGGATGCAATGAATGTTGAGGAAAATGTCCAATATCGAACAAGTTTGCATGTATCGCTGTTAAAATTCACAGATGCATCTCTCGAAAAAGGACATTGGTATGACTTGGCTAATTTCCAAAATCGAAGAGGGTAAGTTTGCCAACAATAAATTATAATTTTGGACATAAAAGTCAATACATTTAATCCTCCAACAGATTCCCGACGCCAAGAAACGAAACACACTTAGTAAATTTGGGAAATGATTGTGTCCTCATGTTCGGGGGTCGTGTAATTAATGGAAGTTGTCAGGACGCATGGATAATGAAAATTCATCGAAATCCATATAGCATAAAATGGATACAAGTGACAATTGAGAATCCATTACTTCCATCACTACCAACTCATATATTTCCATCGTGCTTAATTAATGACTTGCTTGTGTTCACCGGTGTTAGAACTTCCTTACTAAAAAAGCCTGAAATAGACAAACAGCGAAGTTCTAATAACATTAATAATAATAACGACGATTCACAAAAATCTCAAAGTCAATCTCAACAGCCATCATCATCATCATCATCACAATCCGCACTAAGACGACAAAAGCAGCCTGAAGTTCGTAGAGTATTTATTAATTCAGATCGTCCACTTCATACAATTGGTACAATGGCAGCATTCTCTGTCGTACCACAAAAAGTACTTAAAATTCAAGTATCACCAGATCCATCACCATCACTTCCAACCGAACCACCAAAACGTCTCCTTAAAGACTATCCAATGAGAATATTTTGCCTTGATCTCTCAAACATTATGAATTGTAGTGACGATATGTTAAGAGAGAAATTAACAATTAAATGGATACAAATGTTTAATGATGGATTATTTCCAAATGCACCGGAATTGAGAGCACATGCTACATTTACGCGACTTGATAAGGGATTGTTTTTAATTGGCGGTGTTAAACGAAGTGAAACCGAGGACGATGCTCTCTTTACTCAGGCTACAAATGAAATTTTTATGCTTACAAATAGCAATAATAATGAAACATAAAACAAAATAAAATTAATAATTGACGAAAAATTTTAATGCAAGTTAAAATAGAAGGAGTTTGATTATTGGAGGGAAATGGAGGTATCGGGAGGTGTCTAACCCTAATCAACAAAGATCTAGATCATATATATGAAAAATCTAGATCAGATCTAGATTTTTGTGGCTTAGTGTAAGGGCTTTTTTTTTATATTTCAATCATTAGGAGGACATTTATTCTTTAAGGAAGACTTGCACACGAATTTACGAATAATAAACTAGGCACTAGTTCCAAATTCAAAACAAAATAGTAATGAAATTGCGAAAATTCTTCAAAAGAGGATGCAAATAACTGTGTCTATTTCATACAAAATTTTACATAAAACAATTTTGATTACAAATAGAATTTGAAACATTCAAGATAACTCTCCTCTATTAAGGAACAAAATATCAGCTGAATTGGAGCAGTGGCGAATTTTGAGGTGGGTGAAAATTTTTTGTATGGAAAATTTGGAAGGAGGTTGGTTGTGTAATTTCGTTTTTTTACACGAAAAATCCTAGCAAATTAAAGAAATTTGCCTGTAAGGCGAGTGAAAATTCACACCCCCCCATTGGCTACGCAACTTTGACCTAATACACAAAATTTATATGAAAAATCAACAGAGTAGTAACTTCGAGAAGAAATAACTGAAGAAAGGTAAAGATCATTTCTGAGTTCAATTTTTCGTACAAAGGTGGGTTTCTAGAGTTACTCCATACCCTAGGAGTATACCATAAAGTTTATCCTAGGGTATTTTAATTGTATCATCTTCTGACGAAAATACCCTATGAAATGATAATACCCGATAATACCTGTTAGGTATAGAGTATACTCTAGAAACCCACTACAATTCCTAGATATATAAGAAACATCGTGCCAAATTCCTTAATTTCAAGTCTATTGAACCTTTCCTGTTAAATGTATGCTGGAATTACACAGAATAACAAACAAGAAATTTCAGTATTTTCAACTGAAATCGGATAATGAGCCAAAAAATTAAAATTTTAGTTCCAACAATCAAAATCCTTTCTTACTGCAGTATTGCCTTTACATTGATAGAGACTTCTTTATTAACTGCAGTATGATACTCAAATCTCAAGGATTATCACTACAAAATAATGAGTATGACCATAGAATATTGAGAGAATGAAGCACGTTGTTATGCTTCTTGTTGGATTTCTGCAATTCAAATTTGAATATTTTTGCTAGTCATGCTTAACAGTTTTGTCAAAATTCATTGAAGAATTTGACTTTATTGTCAGTTATTCATACTTTAAAGCCTAAGAATTTTAAATTTTTGTTACAAAATCAGCAATTTAAACTAACTTTAATTAATAAATCCTCAAAACTCCAAAATAACAATCAAAATTCTTATAAGACATTCCAAAAACTCACCACAGTCTCTCAACCATTTCCAATTTCATTCTCTCTTCACCCGCATCACACATACAATTACGCACGCAATACATACTCAATATTTTTTCTCTCTCTCGATTACAAATCTTATTAAAAGGAATACAAAAAGTCATTCGTTGAGCACAGTTCAAACTTTTCGGACATAAATCCCGCGTTATGTGTTCATAATCATTTTTATTATTTTATTTTTCATTTGTTTTAAAAAAGTGCAAAATTCAAAATAATAATAAAATTAAAGTAGAGGAAGGAATTTAGTCCAAAAATTGGTGTTGCAAAAAAAAAGTGTTGAGTTTATGATTTTTGCGGTGCTTTAAAATTTTTTGGTGTGAATTTTTTTAAAAAAAGTTCAAAGAAGGAAAATCTTTTTTGTAAGAAAAATTGAATAATAAGAAGATTGCAGACTTTTTTTTTTTGAATATTGTGCATTTATGAGCTTATTTAAGTTCCTTGAATAATTAAATTTCCCAAAAATAAGTTTTTGAAAATTTAAAGCTTAAAAGTTTTAATAAAAATTTTGTGATTCTAGAAAAGAAATATCGTGAGACAATCCAAATCGACGATCAAAAATGCCTGTTTTTCATACGAAAACAATTGAATCAATTTTGGAGCCAGTCGCCAATCAGGTAATTATCGACAGTTTATTTGTAAAACAATAGAAAAAAAAATTTTTTTCATATCCCGAAGAAATTCAAAAAAAATATTTAAAAAAGTTGGAAAGAAG
Source organism: Chironomus striatipennis (assembly GCA_026123125.1). NCBI lineage: Eukaryota > Metazoa > Arthropoda > Insecta > Diptera > Chironomidae > Chironomus > Chironomus striatipennis. Next base: position 32,090,008 of record CM047394.1, read on the forward strand.
TCATCGTCATTTCTTCTCTTTTAGTTTTTTTCGCTATACATTCATATTATAAAAAATCAGGTCCATTTAACTTCACATCCACAATGTCCAATTCCAAAAATAACTTTCATGATGAAAATAAATAACTTTAACTTGTGACTCATACAAATGAAAAGTCAAATAAGAATCGAATAAGACGAAGAAGTTTTCTTATTAAAGTATTTATGTACATAGTAGCCAGAATTTTGTGAGAGATAATGTTGCTACACTCTATTCCCACCATGTGTGTCTTATTTTGCTTTTTTTTTTTTCTTTATTTCTCTCCACACACGGTTATGTCTGTCTTGTAAGAATCTCGTCTTTATTTCTGTGAAGATGCAAAAAAAAATGTATACATACGTAACAAATACAGTAAAGACATTACAAACGTCTTCATGTGAATACATAAGTAAATTTTTTTTTTTTGTTCCATACATTTGTGAATCGAACATTTCTTTCTCGTATATGACTTGAAATTCCATAAAAGAAAACATTCTCACAAAATTATTTTTTTTAAGGTCTTTTTTTTAAGCTAGAATATGTTATCAAAAAGAAATTTGCAAGTTTTGTGGCTTTTTTTTATACTTTGTTGTCGTGGGGATTGCGTTACTAAGTTATATGCGTGGAAACCCGACGAGTATGAAGAAGAATTTTTTCTTCAAAAACATTACTTTAAGAAAAAAACCGCAGACAAAATTACACGGAATTGTTGTCGATTTTATGCAAGAATATGAAGAACTTGTGCTTTAAGAGCTATTCAAGTTTTATGCAGATTAGCAGAGTTGGAAAGAGGCCACTTTGGAGGCGGCCTCCATTGGAGGCGGCCTCCAGTGGAGGCGGCCTCCAATTTTTTTTGTGGAGGCGGCCTCCGGGAGGCCTTGGAGGCCTGATTTTTTTGGCGTTTAAAATTATTATTTTTTTATAAAAACCATATAAAAATGGTGGAAATGACTGAAAATTAATGAAAAATCTGAAAATTTTCATGAAAATGATGAAAAATCATGAAAATGGGAAATTTGAAGAAAAATTAAATTTTTTTATTGAAAATTTTATTTTGTTTGAAAATTTTGAGGGATATTGATGGAGGTTATGGAAAATTGGAATAGTTTCATATAAAGAAAATTCAGAAAAAAATTGGAAAATTTGAAAGAAAATTGAAGAAAATGGATTTTTTATGAAAAAATTTGAAATTTTTGAAAATTTGCATTTTTTCTACGACCTTCTATGCAGAAAGTAATGGCTGCAAAGCATATTTTTGGTCATTTTATGAAAGTTTATGTGTAAAACTGTGGAAAAAATACAAAAATTAAAAGTTTTATTTTTGGCTGTTTATGGGAGGACAAGGTAAACTTTTGTAAGTTTTCTGGTCCATTGCGGAACTATTAAACTTGTATTTTTATTTTATTATATAGTTAAAACAATAACCTTTCCAACGATACCAAATTTGTTACATATACTTGAAATTTCGATGAAATATGAGCAAATATGTGAGATTAAAGTTGTCAAACCCTCAAAAAATTGACCATTTTTAAAGTTTTTTGGCTATAATTCTGCCAAATTTTGACTATATATCATGTTTTATACCTCATTGGATGCGTATTATACTGAGCTATAAGAATTTATCAAAAGAAATAAAATATAAAGTCATCCTGAGGTGGCAGGCGTCCAAAAGTGAAAATTCGATTTTTGACCTTGCTCAAAAATCAGCTTTATTTACATAATGTCCAAAAATAAAATTTTTGTTAAGTCAAAATGACTGAAAAAGTTCAATTATAATGTTTTCTATCATTTCTGAGAGTTTAAGATAATTTGGGAAGAATATTTTTGTGTTATGAATTTTTTTGTTTTGAGGACCCCCTACCAGACCCCTTTTGGGGGCCTCTGATGAACCGGGGGACCATAAAAGTCCCAAGTTTTTTGCTTAGTTTTATAGTTCAATATAAGAGCTAAAAGAAAAATGTCACTTGAAAGTTATTTGAGGCCATCTGGTGGGTCATATAGGCCCCCAAACCCAAAAAATGCCAAAAAATCGAAAATTTTGACATTTGACCTCATTTTTGAAGCACTAAATGACATTTTTGGAAATGATAAATGCAATGTTTTTTGTAGATCTATCAATAAGCTACAAATATCACAAGTCTTTAGATTTTTTAAGACCAACTTGTAAACACATGAGGCAAAAATGTCCAAAAAATGGCAATTTTTTCGACTTTTTTGAGATTTTGACTATCAAAATAATATTTTTTTATATTTTTGATATTTTTTCACAAAAGTTTAAGCAATTAGTGAGCAATTAAAAGAAAGTTTATCAATTTTCATGTACATAGTGAGGCACACGAATTTTTTAAAATCTTGGTACCAAAAACACATTTTAGACCCGTATGGGTGCCTGTGTGGACGAAAAAAAATTTTGAGTACATTTTTATACTCTTTAGACTCAAGGCTACAAATTACCAAAGAGTTTTGAATAAATTTTGAAATATTCATTTTTAGGTTACTGTGCTAGTACCAAAATCGAATTTTCATATATTTTCCATAAATTTTCCTCAATTTTTCAATTTTTTCGTATTTTCATTCATGTTTTACTATTACCATATGTTTTCCATTAAAAAATTAAAAATTTTTAAAAATTTTTCAAAATTTCGGCCTCCCGGAGGCCTGCCAACTCTGCAGATTAGTTAGAATTGAAAATTTTGAATTTTAAGAATTTTTTAGTTCAAATTTGGTTTGTTTACATTTTGTCGATTCAAAACTTTGAAGCTAATTTTTGGCTTTACTATGCTTCTATTTTCCATTCAAATGGTTAAAAAGTATTTTAAATTAGTGAGGATGTCAATTTATATTAATTCTTTCCTTTAAATCTGTTTATTTATCGATAAAATTGTAAAATCTTAAATTCTAACCTACAAAAAAAAATCAAAAATAGCAGAAAAATATTCAAATTTCAAAAAAATAACGACATTTTCCATTCATTCACAAATCCAAGTACAAATCAGAAATTAATTACAGTCCTTTATTATGCTTAATCTCTTACGAAACCCCAACCAAAAGCTACTAAACAACTCATTAATCTTCTTCAATGAATGAAATTTCACACAAACAAAAAAAAACCATCAAGACCTCCAAATGCCTCCCAAAGATAGATACTATAATAGATAATTTCTTTCCGTCCACGAGTCACTTCATGATTAAGTCATTAATTTTCATGCTGTTAGCTTTACGATGGTTTCATGATGCCTAAAATTGATTTTTCCTTTTTTGAGTCGTCCAATAAATAAAAAAGTCAGTCAATTTTCACTGTCATTTTAGCTATTGACACAACGAGTCATTGTTTATATTTTCGTAAGGTTTAATAGATAGATAGTAAATATGTTGACTATAAAATGAAAATCTAGCAGCTCGTTAGATTAAGAAAATGTCAGAGAATTTCTATCAAATCGCAAGTTTACCTGTAAACAGTCAAAAAACAAAAACAGCAGTTCCGAAAAAAAGACAAAAAAATACGATAATTTTTCAAGCTTTGATTACACATCAACTTTTATTTCATATGTGTAGGCTGATTCGCCCAATATATCTCCGATTTCTCGCATCGCTATATGTATTTGTAGAACGATATGTATGACGTAATTGGGTTAATTAGTTGTTCTGTATAATTTTCATTTATTGATGGAATTATGCGCCATGAAAATTATGATTTCATTCTTTATTGCATCTTTCGGAACTAATTTATGGTTAGTTATTGATTGAAAAATTATAAAATTTATTGATATTTAGCTACTTGATACTTTTGCTTTTGTGGTTGATGCTGTGGAAATATTTTGATAGTTTGAAGATTTTTTTTTTTTTTTTTTTGAAGAATTTCTTTGAAAATATTTTCGAAATTTTTTGGATGTTTCTGATATGAGTAATGTTGTGATTTTGAGGGAAATGTAGCAATTTTTGTAGGGATTTCTAGGAAGCAATACTTATTTTATAAAATATGTAGCTTAATACGCCTCTGTATATCACTAAATGATACAAATTAGATTAAGCATGTTTGTTGAGTGTTCTTACATTGTAAGCGGGGATAATAAATTTGCAAATTAAGCAAAATGCTTCAATGACATCATTGTTCATAAAATATTCTCATTGTGCTTGTAATTGAACGATTTAGAAAGGGAATTTGATGCAGTATTCAGATTTTTAAGAGTCTTTGAATGCAGGATTGTCCTTTAAATACTTATATTGATTGAAATTAAAGATATATATATAAGTATATATATATATAGAAAGAGAGAGAGCTTAGGTAAATTCTAACCTTAAATTTGTGCTCTTTGAAATTTTTAATAATTTCATTCCAATTATTCACTACTGGGGTGGGTTTCTAGGGTATTATCCCATACCATTAAAGGTAAACTCTAAGGTTCTCTTAGGTAGAGTATTTTTAGGAATAAACTCTAGGGTATATGGTATAACCTAGGGTATGGGATGTAACATATAAGGGGTATCGCTCTATTATATATGGGATAATATTGACATTCATAAGATCAGAGTTGAAATAGTAGATATTTGAAGACAGATTTGCTACAGATATTACCTTTATGCAGACAGAATCTGCATACAGAAAGATTTTTTTTATCTGCATACAGATGATGTGTATTATCTGTAAACAGATAGATTCTGCTCATCTGTTCTGCAGATGGGCAGATTCTGCATGCAGATTCGATTGCACAGATGATCTGCATGCAGATGAAAAAAATCTTTTTGTATATCTTTTTAATATAACAGATAATATCTTTTTACAGATACAGAACAGATTTCAATTCTGCTTAAGATGATAAAATTGAAAACTAACCGTCACAATAATTAATTTTCTTCACATTGCAACCATTAATAAACCAATTAATAATTTTTATATTATCCACCTTCCAAAATCACATCCGAGCAATTCCAAAACAATAAAACATTCTAAATTATTCATATACCCACAATAAAATCGCATTGATTCAATTTCCATTTCCCATATGACCAGCAACAATCAAAAATACCTTGACCAAGCCACACTATGCTACTCTTCAAATTGTTATTCTTCTTATTCTCTCATTCATAATCAAATTCAAAAGTCACATGTTTTGCTACTTTGGCGCTTACGGCGCAACTCCTACACTTTTTCTTTCATTCATATTTCTCTATAATGTGCAGTTTGTGTCTGCGATAACATATGATATGGTCAAAAAATTATGCTGTTAATATTTATGTGGTGTATAAATAACAGCGTGTAGGCTTTATCGCCAAATATATTTTTTTCGTGGCTTAACATGGCCTTTTATGTCTTACATCTTTTGCTTCTTTTATCGGCTTTAATCTTATTTACTTTAGTGACTTTATAAATTGGACACAAATTTTGTTCCTCATTAATTTTTCATATGCTCATTACACACATGTCCCAACCATTTAATAAAGGTAATTCAGTTCAGTAGGTAAAAAAGAAGTCCGAAAATGGAAACAAAATTTCAGTCTTATTGAAGCAACAGCGTCCAAAAATATATGTAAATTTCATAAATCTAGTTTTTGTGTTTCGTTTCGTCTCCAAAATAATTTCTACTCATTCAAGAAAATTACGTCATACGCTTGTTATTCCATGTATAGGTGTACGTACATATGTCATTGTTGTATTTTTGATGCTTTGTTATTATGACTTATCAGTTAAAGTAAATATAAAAGCTTAAATTCTGTTTATTATCATTGCATTTGTACGTGAAAATGTCTGTCAACCTAATGGCTGAATTGTGTTAGTGCTGCAAAATTATTGATTCTTAGTATTCTATTTTTAAGCTGCACAAATAAAATTCCTAATCAAGCACACAATACAGGATTTATAGTTGACCATCCGATGATGTCAATATGACGAACATTCTTTCATTACTACCCGCATGACTATAAATTATTTCATCAAACCAAAAATTTTCTATTAATTGTTTCGAACCCGGAATCAAAATCACAATTTTGTCAAATCAACATGCTTGCGGCATATTCTCTGTGTACCCACCTATATACATATCTCAAATATATTTTCTACAAATACATATCAATAAATTATGTCAAATAATAATTTGATGTTTGTGTACACTCTACGATAGAATTTTCATTAACCGCATGGCACAGAGAGCAATAAATTTTAATATTTGTTTTGTTTACTCACAATTGACAATGAAATGAGCAGTCATAAGTATTTCTGAGACATTCAAATAAGCACGAAAAAATTTGTCATTCAATTTTTATGTTTTAGATGATTTCAACACTCAATTTGATGATTCAATTATTAGGAATTGATATTTTTCGCATCAGAAGGGGATAGTTTGGAGGATTTTAAAGGTTTTGGACAGTTCATTTTTAAAAAAGTGTGTAATTTTCAGAATTTCTGAAAATGACTACTAAATGTCATAAGATCAAGCTAGAACTACTACTTTAGGGAATTTCGGATTGAAAATTTTTTGGAACTTAACCTTAAAAGTATCAAATCATTACCTGATGTGCGCAATTCATGTTCGATGGACTTATCAAAAGTCTAGGGGTATTCAAATATGCATGTTCGAAAATTGAAAATTCAAAAAAATATTATTTATTAGACATTTTTTAGTCCTAAACTATGGGTTCAATCATTTTCTTTGATAAACTTCACATGATAATGGTTTAATATGTGGGTTAAATTTTTTCGAATTTTCAAACAAGGGGTATTTAACTTCGAATTTTGCATGGTATGTCTGTCTGGTATGTAACGTCATTTTTGCACTTTTATTTGGAAACTGTAAAGGACACAATTTTGGATTTGCACATCAGATTATATCTTCAAAAAAAAATCAAACCAAGCTCTAATATTCACAAAATAATATTTATTTGGTAGAACATCTCTCACATAGTTTCAGACCCCTTCTACAGAAAATTAGGACATCAATAATATAAATGGTTTTTAACGAACATTCTCTTGCACTTGCTATGACTATCAATTAAGGACAATTTTGAAAGAAAAAAAATTGAATCAACAATTATATTAAAGTAATGTAAGCAACTACAATGTCATACATGTCAAGATTCTGATTGTGTCAAATTACTTCAATTCACACATTTCATTTGTGATTCCATTTAGTGTACTCGTTCCTCAATTCCTGCGGTATTGCAAAATGCGTAAACTGAAAATCTAGAATTTCTAATTATTGAGGTTTTTAGCAAATGAGACTGCTAGACTCCAAATATTAAAAAGATTTCAAACCAATTAAATTTAATCTAATCCACAGTACCCCGCATGCTACCTCCAACAAAAAATTTTCGTAATTAACACGAGAATGCGAAAAATTTACAAACGCTGTAAATTATTTTCTTTTATTAGCACACAACAAATCAGTATACATACTGATGCATGATTCAACATTTTTGACATACCGACAACGATTGTTATTCATTTATCCATAAAATTGACGATGTGGACAATTCATGAATGTTTTATGGCTGTTGTGTGAGGTGCTTTATTAATTTTCTTTATGGCGCTGTAGGTAATTTTCCTATTTACAAAAGATAATCGGTTCTGTTTGATCAATTGGTGTGTTAACAAATCGTTCATACAAGACCGTTAACTTACATGTTAGTGCTTTCTTTAAAGGGAATGTCATTATGAATATAAAATTTTATGTGCTCAGAATAGCAATAAAATAATCTAATTTGGATTATTTTATGTAAAATATTTATTTCTTAATATGATTCATTTTTATGATCTCTTAACGAGCTTGATTATAAACAGTCAGCATCATCATAGTTGGAATTTCCTAATCTGATTTGAGTGAAAAAATAGATTCAGCATTTTTAAAATTCTCGGAGTTTATTCAATCGAATTTATTCTAAGCATAAAAGGAAGTATGGTATAAGTTTAATTGAATTGAATAATTTTCGAATTAATCTACGGCGCCGCATTAATTTTGCGTATTCAGCTGTTTTATTGTACAAGCTTCGAATTTCTTATGCAGTGGACTTTATAAGGAAAAAATACAATAAAAAATGCCTATCAATAATCGATTACTTTTGCCCTTAAAATTCCGTTATGTCTTATATTTCTTATATTATTTGGGGGTCAAATATAAATGATGTCTAAGTTTAAGAAGGTTAAGGCTGTGTGGCTGTTAAAAATTTTGCAGAGATGGGCAGGGGCGTAGCCAGGGGGGGGGGTTTTGGGGGTCAACCCCCCCCCCTATTTTCGCGAAGTTTATACTAGGTATTATTGAATTTTTCAGATCCGAACCAAAAAAAAAAAAAAAACGTCAAAAAGTAACAAAAACCAACCCCCCCTCAAAAAAATTCCTGGCTACGCCCCTGGAGATGGCAAAGCTCTCAGTGGCCGAAATTTTTAAGAAAATTAAATTTTTCAAAAATTTTAAATTTGCTTCAAATTTTTGGAGAAATATTTAGAAAAATTCTTTAAAAAATTTTATGACCACAAATTAAAATAAGACCAAAAAAATTCATTTTCTCATTGACGTAATTTAGAAACACCCCCAATTTAATTTTTTCTCATAAATAGACACACAATCGTGATCAATGCGCTTTGCGAATTTCCATATATGTACAATCAATGCATGCATTGTAAATGCACTAACAATATTAATTCATTCATAACCAAAAACGTCACCTCGTTTAACATTCTCATGAATCGCTTGTTATTTTTTCTTTCTCACACCCGCATTTCTATTAAGGTTATATTCTCAATAATGATACTTGATTGAAATGTATGATCAATGAGATCACTGACTAGAAAAGAAAATAAGATGATGTATGGGGTTGTCTGTGTATATTTTTGATATTGACTAGGTACCCTTCGGTTAGTCATGAAGTAAACCTGTTGACTTGAACATATAGCAGTTTATCTTACGAAATATTCCCAAAAATCTCATAAATTTCTTAATTTCCTGTAAATTAAATATTTTTAAAATCTCATCAACAACATCGCCCACTTCTCAAACTTCAATGGCGCCAAATTGATTAAAACGGTCAATTTCACACTAGAATCACACAAACTACTCATTTGCCAAAAAGTTTCATCGTCCACGATAGACTTTTAAAAATCAGTGAATCTTCTTCAATTAAATTACATTGAAAATGTAACGAAAAAAGTTTTATTTATATCTACAGCTTGAGTAATTATTACTTTTGCTTACCTTTTTCTACACAAAATGAATCATCAGACACGCTCACACAAAACCACCTTCTGGCCCTTAGTTGTGAAAAATAGAAGAAGTAAGAGGCCGTTCACTTATTACGTAACGCTAAAATTCTGTTTTATACTCCCTCCCCCACCCTGTATTACGTTTTTAACAAAAGAATCACGTGTGAAAACAATCGACCGTAACAAACTCTCGGACTTCCTTCTCCCCTCAGAGCGTCACTTAATAAATGAACGACCCCTAAAGTAAGAAAAATCAAAAAATAGCATCCCGCATGTAAAGAGTAAGTGAAAGAAAAGTTGAGAAGATGAAAACATAAAGTTATTTTAAAAATAGATTTTATTAATTCACATCTCGTTTTTTTCTAAAGCAAATTTTCATGCGGGTGGAAAATGAGTAGAAAAATGATTCTTTTACCTTACTGTGAATATTTTTTTGTGTAAAGATTTTTCTTAATTATTGACTATAACTCCTTATGTAACTGTGTCATTTTTCACTGAATTTATGATTTATTGTGACTGTTGACAGACTTTAGATGTTCATTCTTGTCATGTTGCTGGTTTCTTGTATTTTAATCCAGTTTTATTTTTATAGTCTACCCAACTTGTTGATCTCAAGGTCGAAGATCGTTTGCAAGGAAAAAGTTCATTGAAATTTTTGAAATTCCTCAAGAGCTTCTGTGGAAATCTCTCAGGAACAAAGCTAATTATGGAACTCTAATTTTTCTCATTATTGACTTACAAAACCACCCAGAACTTACTCCAAACAATTAAAAATCAAATTTATTTACAGACTAGCACAAAACCTCAATGTTATAACAAATCCTCTCGTTCACAGAAGAACGGAAATACATTAGACATAGAACTAAATCAACTTCAAAGGAATTTTAATGTTTTATGGCTTCAATTGAAAACTAAACTAACTTTTTCTTGATAAGAGCAAAATCATGATTTACCGACTAGTCAGTAGACATTGAATGGCACCAAAAAAATCAATTTTTAAAATTATAATTATGGTGCACGTATATTCTGTTCCTTCATGCTGAATTTTAAAAAAGTTATAGATTGCAAAAAAAATTGATTTCTTTGTGAATTTTTATCTTGTATCATTCGACTAGCACGTAGATGCAATAAATTTCAAATTTATCAAGCTACATTGATTTTTATTAAAATCTAGCGAGGATGAAAAGACTTTTTTTTGTCACCGACTCGTGTGTAAATTAAGTGTCTCCTCATTTCACAATTGCAAAGCTATAAATTTTCTTTAATTTCTTTTACACATTTATATCATCACTGTCTATTGATTTTGCATATTTCAATGCTCACATCATCAATGAAAGAATATCTTGTTTTTGTGCTCCACACTCTTGCTTCCTTCATCACTTTGAATTGAGAAAATTCAATCGTTGATTTTCATTGTATATACTAAACCATATGTTCTGTTTGTATGGTGCATGTTGGCGGAATACGTTGAGCTACGTAATGAGCAATAATGTAAGGAAGAAAATGTGGAAACATTTTGTGATTGTTTGATTTTTAGGACTGTTCAGCTGTTAAGTTACTGTGTTGAAAACTGAACATTTTTAATTGTTTTGAACTTAAATTATGAATGTCAATAAACAAAATTCTCAAAATTTCAATCTTGAGTGTGGAACTGACCAAATTGATCAAAAATGATAAAAATTCGATTTGGGTCTACACCCTGGATTTTAATTGAATACCCACTTATTTCAAAACGTAATAAAGCTGGTCATCACTGCCAAACAATTCCCCCTTAAAAATTAGACAAAAGAAATTTTGAAACTGTACAGCTTGGATTTACGAGTTCAACTTATGAGATTAATGATATCATTCACATTTACAGCACAATTCTTCTTGAACATTTCTAGTCTATAGTATTTAGTCTATAGAAAACATTTGATACTTTTTATTATTTATCAAAAAATAAAAATAAAGTCAATAACCGCAGATCTCACTGGATGGACATAAAACAGTCTAAATATATCATTTTAAAATAATTTTCTAATTGCTCCTTAAAATACTCAAAAATTGAAAAGTTTCACAAACATATCTTCTTGTAAATCACAACAATTTTCATCACCAGACGTGACAGTTAGCATATTTTATCTCTTTTTTCCCCCACAAATAAACTAATTAGACAACTCAAATTTCACGCTTTTTTGCACCCACACGTCTTTGTTATATTTTTGTTATTCTCATCATTTATTACATCTGTATTCAATGTCAATAGTGGCCAAAGCCAACCAACAATAACATCAGGTACCATAAACACCGACTACATACAATAATGTGCACTTGCTCTCGAGTGAATTATTATTTACACAGAATTGAGTTTGTGTGGTTATTGAGATACAAATAAAAATGTTTACAATCCTACGACACAGAAATTAAGTGCAATGAATTTCCATTACGCCGAGTCAATAAAAAGCGAAATGTAATATGATATATTGATATAAGACATCATCAATATTTAGCTTCCATTGATTATATTTCAATACTCGTCCATAATTAGTAGAAACAGAGAAAAATTATCAAAAATTTGAAGTTTTTTTTTGTGTTTATGAAAAGAGCCACTTGAAGTTTTTTTTACGAAATACACATAAGAAGAAATACATACCCACGCGTAAATGAGGATGGGAAAGATGAAAAAGAAAATTATTTAATACTTTGCACGATGACCGCATCAGAGTTGGCGGAGAATGTTTAAATTTATCTGTAAAACCCTTGAAAAGGTTTGAATCATTTATTGATAGAATTTTCTAGATTCGAGAAAGCTAAGAGGCAGCTTCTATCATAACGGTCGTTTTAGATTCAAATTATATTTCTTTATGACATAGTTTCTTCCCCTTTCTTTCAAAATTTCAGTATATTTTGAACCTTTGAACAATAAACATCAAATTTTAGTTATTTAAGAAGAATTCAGTGTTTTATCAATCGATAAAGAACTTATAAAGTTTCTTAATCTACAATAGAATCACATTGAATTTCAAAACTCTTACATACTTTATTAAATTACGAAGGCCAACTCTGTAAATATCACAGAACGATGATTTTGTATTTTTAAAATAAAAATTGAGTCATCTACTTGTTTTCAAGCTTTTGTTACTTGAAAATGTTATTAAACAGACAGACGGAGACTGAGATAAGATGAAGATTTAGATTATTGGCAACGGAAGTCTGAATGTTGACAAATTTACGATGGGATAAAGATACGAGTCCGAGATGGAAAATGCATATTTACTTTTGTGCAATTTGTTGATTTTTTTAAAGGAAATGTCTGGCATGAAACGTTTTGTTGTCTGCATGATTTAATTGTTTTGTTAACTGTCCAAAAATGGAAATATATTGATACATACAGATAGTATATTGAAACATACAAAACTGGGTTATCTTTATGTAAAACTATAAAAAGTTACGACTGTAAAATCCTTAAAATAGCTTAAAATATATGAACTTTATGACATAAAATATAAAAATTCTGAACAAATCTAGGTCAGCACGTGATATACAGATTCAGAATCTCAGTTTCGAATTTCTGATATCTTTTGACATCTGTTGAAATAAAATTGTTAAATATCACAGCTTGATACGTGGATGGATTTCCTTTCTGAAACAATTCTATATCCAAAATAATTATTTACCAAATTAGAACAAAAATACCTGAATTGTCGCCCACGACTTATGCTAATTATAAGTAAATACCGAACGATCAGAATGTCGTGGCGCTGACTCTTTCCAAAAAAGGATAAAATCAAGCAAATCTGATTGAATTTAATCGCAAGTTTAGTTCTAAAAATATATAAATTGACAGATTTACATCACACAATATCACATTCTCATAATTCTCACTCTGTATATGTGTTTAGGTGTCAAGACTGGTAATTCTCCATGAAGAAGCAGAAGATGGCAATGCTATGCCCGATTTGTCAAGACCTGTCCAGGGAGTATCAATTGCTGTGACAAATCTTGTTAAAGTTGGCCGTGAAACAATCAACAGTTCTGATGATCAGATTCTAAAACAAGATATGCCATCGGCATTAATGCGAGTTGAAAATGCCTCACAATTATTGGAAGAAGCATCTCAGCTTTTAAGGGCTGATCCATATTCAGGACCAGCACGAAGAAAATTAATCGAAGGATCACGTGGAATTTTACAAGGAACCTCACAACTTTTACTGTGCTTCGATGAATCAGAAGTTCGTAAAATTGTTCGTGAATGCAAACGTGTCCTTGACTACTTAGCAGTCAGTGAGGTTATTGACACGATGGAAGATTTGGTACAATTTCTTAAAGATTTAAGTCCATGTCTCAGTAAAGTCTCACGTGAGGTCAGTAACCGTGAAAAAGAATTAACTCATCAAGTTCACAGTGAGATTCTCGTACGCTGTTTGGAGCAAGTTAAAATTTTGGCACCAATTTTGATTTGCAGCATGAAAGTTTACATTCACATCATCGAACAAGGTGGAAAGGGATCAGATGAAGCTGCTGAAAATAGAAATTATCTTGCGGCACGAATGACAGATGAAATTCAGGAAATTATTCGTGTCCTTCAGTTGACAACTTATGATGAAGATACAAGTGAACTTGATAATTTGACCGTCCTCAAGAAATTAAACAATGCTATTCATAATAAGATGGAAACAGCCAAAGACTGGCTTAAAAATCCATATGCACTCAAGGGCGGTATTGGCGAGAAGGCATTACGACAAATTATTGATAATGCACACAAAGTTGCCGATCGTTGTTTGCCAAGTGACTCATATCGCATTCATAGAAATGCCGATGATCTAACTGCAATGGCAAATGCTTTGTGTGAATTAAGACAAACCGGAAAGGGAACATCACCACAAGCTGAGTCATTGGCACGTGAAATGATCGATAAATTGGATGAAATGGATCAAAATATTTTACAAGCAGTAATTAATGTTGACAAAGCTGGTCTTCAACAAACAGCTCACACTGTAAGTGTCTCAAGGATGAATTGAGTGATAAAGTGTAGAAAATAATGAGATCTCAATATGACGTATTGGATGAGAAGTGGCAGAAACTTCAATCATAAAACATTCAGTTTCAATCATTTCCATTTTTATCGTTATATGTTTTTTCATAAACATACAAACAGCATACAGACTGCAACACTTTATGTTACTCAATCTCATCTTTAAATTTTTGCATCAAATTATTATAATTTCTCCTTCAATCAAATTACTTATATCCAATAATTATTTCTATTTAAGGTTCAAGGACGTTTGGAACAAGCTGTTCGTTGGTTAGCTAATCCAGGTGCTGATGACAAGGGATTAGGTCAACGTGCCATTGCATTAATCGTTGAAGAAGGAAAGAAAGTTGCTGATGGCTTACCTGGTCATCAAAAGTCAGACATCCTTTATCTCTGCGATGAAGTCGAAAATCTTGCCAATCAATATTCAAAATTATGTCAAGCTGGTTTAGCACACACACCAGAAGCTCAAGAAATTGCCAGAAAATTAAATGCCAAGTTGCATGAACTTAAAGCTTTGATTCAATCAGCTGTTGTTGGACGTGTTGTTGAAGATTTTATTGATATTTCAACACCATTGAAGCAATTTACAGAAGCTGTAAGTGCTCCCGAAGGAACACCGAATCGTGACCAAAACTTTAATCAAAAAGCTACAAACTTGCAAGCCTTTAGTGATCGTGCATCAAAAACTAGTCGAATGGTTGCTGCTGGTGGTTCAGGAGGAAATAAGAAACTTGCTGAAGTTTTGCTTGCATCTGCTGCACAAATTGATAGTTTGACACCACAACTTATTAGTGCTGGTCGCATTCGTATGAACTATCCAAGTTCTAAAGCTGCTGAAGAGCATTACAATAATTTGAGACAACAATATGCTGACACGATCTTAAGAATGCGTACACTCTGCGATCAAGCTACTGACCCAGCAGATTTCATTAAAGCAAGTGAAGAGCAAATGCAGAAACATACATTACTATGTGAAGATTCAATCAGGAACAAGGTTCCACAAAAAATGGTTGACAACACAAGCAGTATCGCTCGTTTGGCTAATCGTGTTCTTTTGGTTGCTAAACAAGAAGCTGACAATTCAGAAGATCCTCAATTCATTTCTGAGTTGATTGGTGCTTCTGATAAACTTCAAAACTCTGTTCCATCAATGGTTCAAGATGCCAAAACTGTCGCAACAGATATTGGAAATCATGCAAATGCAGGCAACTGGAGAGATTCAAATAAACAAGTAAGTACTTTTATAAAATATTTTTGTAAGAACTTAATAAAATTTTTCTTGTCACAGCTTCTTCAAAATGTACGTAATGTTCGCAATGCCATCACCCAACAACCAGAGATTCCTGCTCCACCAGATCTATCAGCACTTAATCTTAATACACAACCACATATTGAACGTCCTGAACGTGCTCCACCACGTCCACCATTACCACGTGAAGAAATTCCTCCAGTTCGTCCCCCACTGCCAGAAACAGACGATGAAGATGAAGGAGTCTTTAAAGCTGTTCCTACATCAAATCAGCCAATCTTACTTGCTGCACATGGGCTTCATCAAGAAGTACGTCAATGGTCATCAAAGGACAATGAAATTATTGCAGCTGCCAAACGTATGGCTGTTTTGATGGCTCGCTTATCAGAACTTGTACATCAAGATTCAAAGGGAAGCAAACGTGAGCTTATTGCCACTGCCAAATTAATTGCTGAAGCTTCAGAAGATGTAACGAGAATTGCAAAGGCATTGGCTAGAGAATGTACAGATAAGAGAATCAGAACGAACTTGCTACAAGTTTGCGAGAGAATACCAACAATTGGTACACAATTGAAGATCTTGTCAACAGTTAAGGCAACCATGTTGGGTGCACAAGGATCTGATGAAGATCGTGAAGCTACTGAAATGCTTGTAGGAAATGCTCAAAATCTCATGCAAAGCGTAAGTTGATTTTAAGCCTTTATCCAGTCCATACCTAATTTACAAACGACTCCTGCTATAAAAATAATTGTTTGATTCACAGGTGAAAGAAACTGTTCGTGCCGCAGAAGGTGCTAGTATTAAGATAAGAAGCGACCAGACAAATCATCGTCTTAGATGGATTCGTCGACAGCCTTGGTACCAATACTATTAAATTTGTTTCCGCAAAATCGTTTTCATGGATTACAGCTGAGTGGTTTTATTTGCAAAAAAATCAGCTAAATTAACCCATCTTACGCTCAATTTACTTTTTTTTTCAATAAAAAGTGTAACTTAAGCAAATTTAAAAGGGACTCTGTGCTCAGCATAGAAGTTCCTTATGTTTGAACACAACACAAAACACACAAAAACACGTGTAAAAATATTTTTAACTAAGTTTTTTTGCTTTTTAAAAATTAACAAAATTATTTTACAAAAATTTTTTGTTAGATTCTAAGAATGTAAAACTTGAAAGTAATTGTTGATGAGTGGAATAAGTGATTGAAATGAAAGTGCCTACCTACCTTTTTAGCATTAAATGTTGAAACTATTTTAATAATTAGGGTAAAAAATATGATTTTTGCGGTAATATGTTTTTTGCGGTATTCAATTTTAGCTAAAAAAAGTACTTTTAAATGGTTGACACTTTTTGTTTCTTAAGCAAACATCCTTAAAACGTTAATAAAAGCATGTTTCCTTAATTTATAGTGTCTACCTACTTACAATCATTAAATATTTCCTATTTAAATTTTCTTACAAAAATGGCTAATTTTCGAACCTTATTTGAACTAAAATTACTGCAATTTTCACTTTATGATTTCATCATTTCAATTATTTTTATGATGAAACATTATAAACTTTATAATAATTTGCAACACTTATCACTTAAACTTCAACAGTTTAATCAAAATACCAAATTTAGTTTATCCCAAAACTGAATATATTTTTTGCGGTAAAAAAATATGATTTTTGCGGTATTTGTTTACAAAAATTTGCATAGAAACTTAGGTTGTTTTTACCCTGAATGTTAATGTTCCCCTGAACAATTTAAAAAATGAAAATTCGTTAAAAATGAATGAATTTTTTAAAAATAATTTTAATCACTTTTACTCAATTAAAAGTCTTAATTTAAATGAGTATACATTATAATTACATTAAAGAAGCTCTTAGTAATGTAATTATTAATATTTAGTAAAGAATTTCATTACTTTTCGATACCGCAAATATTATATTTTTTTACCGCAAAAATCATATTTCATACCGCAAAAAATATATTTTATAATTATCTTAGTTTTTCATGAAAACCTTAGCAATTCATTAGGAAATGAATATTAGACTTTAAACTATTTTGGTTCAGGGATATTTTAAGCTATAATTCATTAAAAAAAAGATTTGTCAGTGAAAAGTTATTTGCGTTCAAAGTTGTCAAGAAGCGAAATAGCGCAAAAATTATATTTTTTACCCTAATTAATTAATTAAAATTTCTTAATAGAAAAAAAAAATGTGAATTTTTTAAAAATTGCATTAAGAAAAATTTTTTAAGCTTAGCTTTCATAATTTGCAAAATACTGAGGATAGATCTTTAAATTTAAAACCTCAGCAATTAGTTTTTGAACTTAAAAAGCTTTTAGAATTTGTAGTTTCATTGTGAAGGAGTTCTGAAAATTTTTTTAATTTTTTCCATTTCCTGCTAATAATTTAGAAATAATTCTTGCCTAAACTTAATAAAATTCAGAACTCTTGATTCGTCGTAAAAAAAGTAGTAAATCCAATAAAGAAATTGAAAAGTATTATGGCACAATAAAAAAATATCCAAAATTTGCACTATAGAATGGGACTAGAGTGAGTGATGCAATCCTATCTGTAGCTATGGTTCTAAATTAATTTTTCTAGTGATAAAATGGTGCAGAATTTTTTTTTTGAAAAATCATTAACAATTTGTTCCTTTAAAAAAAAAATAAAATACTAACTTTAAATAATAAACTTGCAACAAAAAAAATATGAAACCTCGTTGTGCAATAAAAGCAATCAATAATCTTTCACCTTTTTTTCTCGTTTTTTTTGCTTCCACATTTTTCACAATTTCATCAAATCATAAGGAAATGTAGAGTTTGGATATTAATTTAGATTCCTTTGGGGGATCAATTTGATGACTCTTGTGTCTGATCAACAAGTCACCAAATATCTAACTCTAACAAAAAAAAAAGCAATCATTTCCAAAAACTTTTTGTGTTCATTTATTTTTTAAAATTTTATTTCTTTTATTTTTTCATTTTCTTATAAAAGGCATGAGAGAATCGATCTAGCTGACGGAACAAGAGATATAATTGAGTTAAAACAATCGTACTAATGTGCCAAAGTATATTTATTTATCGTCCAGAAGAATTGCAAATAAAATTTAAAATAAAATATTTTTGAAATTTTTAAAAAATTTAGAATGAAAAATGAAAATGAAGGAATTGTAATTAAATCTTATGGTGTCAGCCTTGATAATTAAGGAATTGTGGTGAGAATTAAGTTTGACTAACTTTTAAAAGGATTAAAATTGATTGAAAAATCACAAATTAAGATAGAATCAAAAGGAAACTTTTCAATCATTTCAATAATTTTAATCTTTATATTGTGGACTTTTTAAGATCAAATCGTCCAACAACAAAATAAATTTTGATTTTTATGCCTATACTTTAAAAAAAATTTACATGTTTTTTTACGTTTTTAAAAATTTTATCCTTTGTTTCAACGTCTCATTAAATAATAATTAAACTATATATCCTTAATTAGCTAACGTTACATGTGAAATTGTTGTTGAAAAATTAATGAAAAAATTATGAAATGAAAAACAATCGATGTTATGACATTTAAAAAAAATGGAACGAAAAAATATTAAAAAAAGAAATTAATTAATTTAGAATATTTTAATACCTACAAAAAAAATCTGTCTTAAAAATAATGAAATATTTATACTTTTAGAACTCTAATAATAATAGGAAGATTTTGAGGAACTAAAACGAAAAGAAAATGAAAAGTTTAAATAAAAAATTAAATGAAGAAAAAATATTAGTTTTGTTTATTAATTAATAAGGGTTGGGGGGTTGGAGGTTGTAATGGGGAAATTGTTAATAAATTATTTCCAAAATTTGAGGTTAAAATTTTTTTTCATGAAAATTTTAGGGCAGAGTATTCGGATGAAAAGACTAAGGATTTTTTTATCAATAAATAATCTACACAAACTTTTTTTTTCGTCAAACTTATATAACTTCATCAAAGTAGCGCCAGATGCTCACACATCATACAAACCAACTTATCACCTGTTAGTACATCATGTACAAAAATTTCAACAACATTGGAATCTACCCAAACTTTACCAGTTTCATATTCACACAAATACTTTGAGGATTAAAAATAAATCACCTTGAGCAAGTTCACTAAAAAAGTCATACACATGTTGAACACATTGTTTGCATTTGTCAGGAACAGATCTTATTAAATTTTTTAGTTCATTCTGTGAGGCGTTGGAAATTGGATTAAAAAAGTTTTTTTCTCAGTCACAAATTCAACCTTTTATTAAAATAAATTTGAGCAATTTTATTGCCTGCAATCACAATTTTTTAAGGAACTAGTATTTGCGTAGATACCTGGATTTAAGGAGATTATATTTTGTTGTGGTCGTTGAAACAACTTCATCATCATCAATTGGATCAATTTGTGGAGCATTTCCAATATCACGTCCAGTATCCGGACCATTTTGTATCTCAGTCCATGCATTCCTCCACGCATATTTTTTATGAGGAATAATTTTTCTCCGTCCTGATGGTGGCTCTATTGTCGATTGCTCAACATTTATGTCATCACAACAGTAAGCTGAAGCATTTGCAAGCTTATCCAAAACTCTTGTTACAGGCACTGAAAATACTTTCAATTTTAAGTGCAATGTGTCACAGTTACAGTCAGCATTTCTCGTGAAATCTTTTGAACATAATGGACAAACATCATTCTCATTATCACAGCATTTTCCTGTGAATCCTTTACAAAATAAAGGTTCATTACTTCTATAACAAACTACACGATTTGAGACAATTGAATCTGATTGTGAACAATTGCACTGAACGACATTTTTGAATCTTGAAATTTCTATGCTATTACATGATGCACAAATAAATCCACTGATTTGACACGGAATTGATTCCAATAATGTAAAAATTATGAATACTTTTATTAATACTCTCATGTTGTGTTCCAGTTGTTTTAAGGTGTCAGAGAGAACTGATGAGAAGTAAGTAAAACAGATCTTGTGTGAATTTCATAGGACTCGACACTTGGGCGTGTGAAAATAATTATGGACTGACTGTTTGGAGTTGTTGACTTTAAGTGACAATTGTTTTGAAAATTCCAATTTTTTTAAGTTTTTCAGCGTTAATTTTTTAGAAACTGGATGTTAAGAATACATTAACAAACATGACAAAATGGCATTATTTCGACACTAAGTGACACATCCTGAAATATTTTGATTAAAACAGAAATATTTGCTCAGTTATTACGTGTTTTATTTTGTTTAAATTTCGCATACAGATGATTGACGAATTCCATTAAGTTTGAACTTAAAAAATTTATCTTTATTTTCGACAGACAGTAAAGTGTCTTATTGTCTCTTATTGAATTGACTTCCTTTTCTTAAATAAAGATCTTCTCAAAGAAGACATGATGTTACTCAGTGATCTTGTCTTCACATCATCATATTGATGTTCAAAGACATCGACTGAATAAATACATTTGCTAGATATTTGATGAATCTCAGTTGACATGAATGTGTTAGCTCCCATGTTGTGGAAAATCATCCAATTACCAATTTCCATTTCAGGAATAATTTTGTTAGCTATTATTTTGTCCATGGGATTAGTCGTAGAACCCCAAATTGTTGACATGACTTCCTTTGGTTTATGTTTCGATTTTGATTTTCGGATGACTGAAAATTCCAATTGGATGCTGTACAAGAAGTTCATCAAAAATGACGAAAACATACTGTCGTTCAAATAATAATGAATTTGTCCATCTTCAGAATTCTTCTTTAGGACAACTTTAGTAGCCAAAGAAAAAGCAGATTCCACAAAATACCTTCCGGGTTCAGTAATAATTTGAACTTCATTTGATGGAAAATTCTTTTCAATTCCAGCATTTATAGACTTAGCATAGTTATCGAAAACTAAAGAATCTTTTCCAATAAATCCACCTCCAATGTCTAAAATCTTTAACTTCATATCCAAAGATTCAGCATAATCAAATAACAACCTAACTGCATCTAATGCACGTTCATAAACTCCATGATCAGTCAAAACTAATCCAACATGAAAAGCAATTCCAATTAGATTCATTTTTAATTCTTTGCAGCTTTTGATCAAATTTTGTGCTTCATCTTCAAGATTGCAACCAAATTTAGTGCCTACATTGACTATTGAATCAATGGCATCAAACTTAATTCTCAATAAAACTTTAGCCTTTGGATGATGTTTTTTAACCTTTTTGAGTTCAGCGATGGAATCAAAAGTCAGAATGTCGATTCCTTTTTCAGATAGGAACTTAATAAGTGATAATTCCTTAACAGGATGTGAACAAATTATTTTTTTAGGATCAATATTTAAATCTAGTACTTGAAGAATTTGAGCTTTTGATTCACAATTAAATCCAATTCCTAAATCTCTTAAAATTTTCAAGACTTCTTGATGATTGTTGCTTCTTACTGAATAGTAAGGATTTATTCTTGGAAGCTTTTCCATCCACTGGTTGTACTTTATTTTCACTTCCTCCAAATTTGATATACAAAACGCGTCATCATTTCCTTGCGAAACATTTTGATCAATAATTTTACACGCGATTTTATCCAGTTCCATTTTTGTTGTGGCTGAATTTTTCACTGCTTTTTGATTTTGATTAAGATGCAATTAGGTTGATAAATGACTAAAACTAGACTGAATGTGATGATTTAAGATTTTATAGTGTTATTAGCGGAAGTAACTTGATCTTCAGTAGCTACATGATCCTAGGAAGTTTATGAAGTCATTTATCCTCATTTCTCAAAATCAGACAACTTCTGTATCTTTTCCAGCTGAAAACAGATTTAAAATTCAAAAATCTACTTTAACGATCATTTCTGTCACCAACACAACAACTAGTCACCCAAAAATTCTCTCGCAAAACAAATTCTCTCATTTCTCAACTCTCTTATCAAGCATTTGCCGAATATCAACAGTGTAGTAAGCCACTTGAAAGGAAAAGGTAATAAAATAATCTTTTATCAACTAAATATTTGACTAGAACTACTCAGATTCTCATACATAAACTGATAATGTTCGTAGCAAACAGATTACTTTAATTGATAAACAAAAGCATTTAAATTTGGTTCCTCTCTCTATCTCCAATACAAATAATCTGTTTATTCACATTATCATTGTACTGTTTACTCATACTTCATTACTTTATCAATCAACTCCCAAATGAACTAAAAGTTTAAATGCAAAACTCAGAATCAGTTGCTTCTCATAATTCGTAATGATCAGCTCAATTATTCGCGGTAGTGTTCCAAAAGTGAATACATTCTTGTCAATTTCTTGCAGAACGATGTCGTCACGCTATCTTATTGATGATCCGAAATTTTCATTTCTCAAAGATTTGGGAATTGAAAGAGTCAACAAAGGAGTTTATAATGGACAATGGTGTGGAAATGGAGATGTTACAAAAACATATGATCCAGCGACCAAAGAGGTTATCGCTGAGGTTCAAAATGGAAATGTCGAGGACCTCAATAACTGTATAAAAATAGCAGATGACTCTTATAAGCATTGGAAAACACTTCCAGCGCCATTTCGTGGTGAAATTGTACGGCAAATTGGTGATGAGCTGAGGAAGTATCGTGAGCCATTGGGAAAGTTAGTTTCATTGGAAATGGGAAAAATTCAAGCTGAAGGTATTGGTGAGGTTCAAGAATTTATTGATATTTGTGACTATGCAACTGGACTATCACGTATGTTTGCTGGACAAATCCTCCCATCCGAAAGAAGTCAGCATGTGATTATTGAGAAGTGGAATCCACTTGGTGTTGTTGGTGTCATTTCAGCATTTAATTTCCCTAATGCTGTCTTTGGATGGAATGCAGCTATTGCATTAGTTGTTGGAAATTCAGTTTTATGGAAAGGCGCACCGTCAACTCCACTTGTGTCAATTGCCACAACAAAAATTGTCACTGAAGTTCTCAAACGCAATAATTTACCTCCAGTAGTGACTTTATGTCAAGGTGGTATTGATGTCGGTAAGAAAATGGTAGCTGATGATCGAGTCAAACTCCTCTCATTTACTGGAAGTACTCATGTTGGACGTGAAGTTGGCGTTGAAGTACAAAGAAGATTTGGTAAAGTTTTACTTGAACTTGGTGGAAATAATGCATTGATTATCAATGAAGATGCTGACTTTGATATGGCACTTGATGCTGCATTCTTTGGATGTATTGGAACTGCTGGACAAAGATGCACAACTACACGTCGTTTGATTATTCATGAGAAAATTTATGATGCATTTTTGGAGAAGTTGATCTTAAGATACAAAGGGGTAAGTTCAATCATTAATCTTTTAAGTTTCAATTACTGATTAAAATAAATTTTTCAGCTTCTGAAACGTGTCGGACATCCACTTGAAGAAGCAACAATTTTAGGTCCTCTTCACAATCAACAAGCTGTCGATGCATTCAAAAATACAGTAAAAGAAGCTATTGATCTCGGGGGTAAAATTGAAGTAGGAGGGAATACAATCGATCGTCCTGGATATTTTGTAGAGCCAACAATTGTCACTAATTTACCTCACGATGCACCTGTCATTAAGCGAGAAACTTTCGTTCCAATTGTTTATGTTTTGAAGGCAAAGAACTTGGACCAAGCAATTGAATGGAATAATGAAGTTGATCAAGGTCTTTCGTCAGCATTATTTACTAAAAATATTGGGTCTACATTCAACTGGATTTCTGAAAATGGTTCAGATTGTGGAATTGTAAATATCAATACATCCCCATCAGGTGCCGAAATTGGAGGAGCATTTGGAGGAGAGAAAGCAACAGGTGGTGGACGTGAAAGTGGATCAGATGCATGGAAGCAATACTGCAGACGATCAACCATCACTGTCAATTATTCTCAACAACTACCATTAGCACAAGGACTTGTTTTTGAATAAGCTTTTATATTGCAATAATGTGCTGCATGATAATTAATTACCAAAAATAAAATCTATAACTCATTGTTTTATTAAAATATTTTAATGTGGTCGTTTGAACAATGTCCAAATCTGAACAGAAGGATCTAAGGATGTGCGGAAATTTGAAATGTTTCATTAATTTTTAGAAAATTTAAGTATGCACGCCTTGATATTATGGATTATCACTTTTTGCTATTTTTTTTTTTTTTAAATTGAACTTTATTTATTAAATTTAGAATATAATTATGTACAAAGTTAAGATACATGTTGAGCTGTAATTTTTACTTTTTGCTATATTTTTTATGAAACTTCCTTTTTTCTTCTTGATCGATGCATGTGTAAATGTTAAGCAATTTGCTTCTCTTTGCACTTAAACTCATTGAGAGTTTTGAGAGAACTTTTCGAGAGTAAAATCGCCAATAATCCAACTAGATAAACAAATTGATTCATCAGGTTCAAAATAAATTATTATTTAACTGTTTTAAACATTAAAAAATGAATTATTTTGCTGATCTTGGTGTTCGGAGAGGAGCAACAGTAAAGGAAATAAAGGATGCATTCAAGATACTTGCTTTAAAATATCATCCTGATAAAGTATGTGAGATTAAATTTGAAAAATAAGCTACTCAATAAATTTTGTAAAACAAAATTTTTTAGAACAAAAAATGCAACTCAAACGAGATTACGAGACAAATTCTTGCAGCATATAGAACTCTCCTCAGCATAGCTCCAGATTCAAATATATACTATTCGAATCCTAAGTCTAATAATTCTAATGAAAATCAAAAGTCAAGTTTTACAGGCACAAATGGTCAGTCCTCGAAACCGAAGGAAGAAAGTTCGAATACTTCTAACCAGTCATCGAATACTAAGCAGAATAACTCAAGCAATAACAATCAATCATCGAAACCTAATCAAGAATATTCGAGTAAATACAGTCAATCATTTAATTCCAACAAAGAATATTTCAAGTCTTCAAAACCAAAAAAAGAAAATTCGAATACTTCCAGTCAATCGTCGAATACCAAGCAAGAAAATTCAAGCAATAACTACCAGTCATCGAAGCCTAATCAAGAGTATTCAAGTAAATACAGCCAATCATTCAAGTCCAATAAAGAAAATTTCAGATTCAGACAGAATAATTCAAACAATTATTCATATCAGCAGTCATCAAATTCAAAGCCGGACTTTTCAAATACAAATGGCCAGTCCTCGAAACCAAAGGAAGAAAGCTCGAATACTTTTAATCAGTCATCGAATACTAAGCAGGATAATTCAAATCAGCAATCATCAAATGCAAAAAAGAATCGGAATCGAAGGAGAAATAGAAATCGGAATCGAAATAGAAATCGAAACAATCAACAAAATACAAATCAGCAGCCATCGAACCAAAATTCACAACAACAGTCCTGGAGGACAAAAAATGAATCAAATGCTAATCAGCAATCATCAAATGCTAATCAACAATCATCAAATGCTAATCAACAATCATCAAATGCTAATCAACAATCATCAAATGCTAATCGGCAATCATCAAATGCTAATCAGCAATCATCAAATGCTAATCAGCAATCATCAAATGCTAATCGGCAATCATCAAATGCTAATCAGCAATCATCAAATGCTAATCGGCAATCATCAAATGCTAATCAGCAATCATCAAATGCTAATCAGCAATCATCAAATGCTAATCAGCAATCATCAAATGCTAATCGGCAATCATCAAATGCTAATCAGCAATCATCAAATGCTAATCAGCAATCATCAAATTCTAATCAGCAATCATATCATTCAAATCAAGAACCTAAAAATCAATCATTTCCAAAAACAGAACAGCAAAACTTTCAACAAAGTTCATCATCAGGTTACAAACAGCAATTTTTTAATGCAGACCAACAAAATTCAAACTTTCAAAAAGCTTCAGAAAAACCTCAAGCATTTGAAGACAAAGAAGAAACCGAGGATCATCCATTAAACTCTAATCAGCAAAATTTCAAGTTCAAGGGACAAAATAATAATCAAGCAACTTCATCTTCTAATGGTGAAGTTCGAATAACAATGCCTTTCAAAATAACTGTTCCGAAGTGTGGCCGTCGTTGGAAAATCTTTTGGAAAATCATTAAAAAAATATTGTTAGGTCTAATAGCCATAATTCTTTTATTTTTAATTGGTTATTACTTTTTGGATATATGTCAGTTCCTTCTTGACTTGATCGTTAAGATTGTATTGTGGATATTTGACTTATTGATTACATTAATTTGGAAAATTTTGGTAGCAATTTATGAAATCCTTAAAGGTATTTGTTTAAAAATTTATGACATGTTTTAAAAGAAATTCGCATTTAACAAAAAAAAAAATATATTATATTAAATTTGAAGAAATAAAGCTGAATTGTCATTAGTCATACTTCAAAACTTCTTCTTGATCGTTGCATGTGTTAAGCAATTTGCTTCTCTTTTTGGTTTAAATTATTGAGAGTTCGGAGAGAAATTCTACTCTACGAGAGTACCTAGTGTTAAAAATTACAACATTGAGAAAAAAACAAACCAAGTCATCAGATAAGAAAATATTCTTTATGCAGTTTTAAACAATAAAATGGATTATTTTGCTGATCTTGGAGTTCGGAGAGGAGCAAAAATAAAGGAAATTAAGAATGCATTTAAAATACTTGTTTTAAAATATCATCCAGACAGAGTAAGATTAATCTGAAAATTAAAAAATTCCATTTTTTAAAAATAAAAATAAAAAATAATATGCATACCCTGTTTTTTCTTTATAAGCTACCACTCGTTACTAAGCTACTAGCTTAGTAAAGTTTTTTTGAATCCAAAACTTTTTTGTAATCTTTACTAAGCTACTACCATAAAAAAATTTAGACAATAATTTTTGAGAATCTAATTGCATTTTATGCTTTAATCTGTCATTAAAAGTCAGATAAAATCAAGATTCCGAGATAAATTTATAAAATTTTTGAGAAAATTGAAAAATTCTGTTTTAGTACAGGATTTTTACTAAGCTACTACTCTTTACTAAGCTACTAGAGAGCCAAAAAATCAACTTTTTTACTCTACTAAGCTACTAGCTTATAAAGAAAAAACAGGGTAATACCTAATTATTGAAATTATAGAACAAATCAAAAAATGCAACAGAAATTACTAGAAAGATTCTTGCGGCATATTTATTTCTAAAGAACATAGCGCCAGATTCAAATTTATACTCTTCATCGCCACCTAAATATAATCGTTTTAATAATGATCATGAATCATCAGGCTCAAAATCGGAAAATACTAACACAAAAAGTCAGTCCTCAAAACCAAAGGAAGAAAACTCGAATACATTCAAAAAACAATCATCAGAACCCAAACAAGAATATTCAAGTAAATATAGTCAAACATTCACTTCCAATAAAGAATATTTCAAATTCAGACCGAATGGTTCAAACAATAATAATCAACAATCATCAAAGCCAAATAAAAAATCATCAAAATCTAAAGAAAATTGGGAACATCAAGGCTGTCATCAAACACATCAGCAGTCTTCGAATCGAAATTCACAACAACAATATTCAAAGCCACATCGTGAATCAAACACATACCAACGATCATCGAAAGCTAATCAACAATCATTTCATTCAAATCAAGGGCCAAAGAATCAATCGTATCCAAAGACTCATCATCAAGGTCCCAGAAATCAATCGTTTCCAAATACTCATCAGAAAAATTTTAATCGACAAAATTCACATCAGCATGGACCTAGAAATTATTCAAATTCAGGAACTTATCAGCAATATTCTCGTCCATACAATTCATCAAACAGACAGCAATACTCTAATACACATCAGCAAAATCCCAATTATCAAGGAAATTCAGATAAATATCAAGAATTTTTTAAGAAATATCAAAGATATACCGATGACGATCCTTCAGCCTCGAATCATCAATATTCCAACAGTCAACAGCAATCATATGATTATCAGGAATTCTTCCAAAAGTACCAGCAACAATCTAATAATCCATCATCAAATCAGCAATATGCTAATAATCAGTCAACTTCATCCTCGAATCAACCATATTTTACTCCAAGACAGTCTGCATCAGATTCATATTCCAGTACAACACGACTAGCAATGCCTGATATTGATATATCTTGTTGCAATTGTGAAGGTTGTTGGAATTTCTTCGTAAAATTAATAATTTTTTTAACAATCATAATCATTATATTTTCAATCATTTATCACTTTTTGGACATTTGTCAATTTCTCCTTGAAATAATCGTTAAGTGTGTTTTAAAATTATTTGACATTTTAACTTCATTAATTTGGAAAATCTTGGTAGCAATTTATGACATCATCAAAGGAATATTTTTAGGAATTTTTAATTTATTTTAAAAAGTTTATGGGTTTTTTTGAAAATGCGTCTTAAACTTAGTTCTTAATAAAATTTTTGAAACATTCAAAGACATTCTATATCCTCAATAGTAAAAACATTCAAATTTTGAAATCCGTTAAATTTTGTAGAAGTTGATGTTGTGTAGTCACCCATGTTGTAAAACACCAGCCAATCTCCCATTTCTACTTCTGGCATCATTCTACTTCCAATTATTTTATCCACGGCATCACATGTACATCCCCAAATTGTTGAAAGCAATTCTTTGGGTTCGTGTTCTGTTTTAGTCTTTCTGATGACAGAAAATTTCAGATTCTCTTTGTACAGGAACATTGTAAGAAATGACATGTAGATGCTCTCGTTGACATAGTAATAAATTTGACCATCTTCAGAAGGTTTCTTTAAAATAACTTGTGTAGCAACTGAAAATGCTGTATCGACAAAAAATCTTCCAGGTTCAGAAATAATTTCGACATTATTTAAAGGAAAATATTTCTCAATTCCTGCATTGATTGATGCTGCATAATTATCAAAAATTGATAAATCTTTTCCAGCAAATCCACCTCCAATGTCAATAAAATTTAATTTCATTCCAAAAGTCTCAGCAAAATCAAAAAGCTTTCGGGTAGTCTCAAAAGCTCTTTCGTAAACTGTATGGTCATTTGTGAAGGAACCGATGTGGAATGATAATCCAATTAAATTCATTTCCAAGTCCTTACAAAGTTTAATCAAACTTGGAGCTTCCGTTTCATGATCGCATCCAAATTTTTTACCCAAATTAAAGATTCTAAGAACAACTCTTGCATTTGGATAGTGCTGCTTAATTTTTTCCAATTCTGGTGCAGAATCAAATGTGATTTTGTCGACGCCTTTTTCAGCTGAATACTTGATATGTGACACTTGCTTAATTGTATTTGAATAAATGATTTTGTTTGGCTCTACATCTAGTTCCAATATTTGTAAAATTTCCTTCTTTGAAGCGCAATCATAGCCGGCACCTAAATCTCTTAAAAGCTTCATCACTCTGACATCATCATTACTTTTAACAGCATAGTAAGGCACAACTCTTGGAACTTTTTTAACCCAATATTCATATTTTCTTTTCACTTCCTCCAAATCGAGTACAAAGAATGCATCATCGTTGCCTTTTGATAAATTTCTATCGATAATTCTTTCTGCTACTTGAAGAACGTCCATTTCAATTAGGCCATGCAGTGAAACTGAGAAAGTGTGTAAAAGAACCTAAGTTTTGGACGAAGTTTATTAAAGATTACTGCTTATCAGATTAGATTAATTGAGTGTTTACACAATATTCATTTATGACGTCCAAGACAAAAGATTGTGAATATGAGATATTTAAGATGAAATAATTTTGTCTCTTAATTGCCCACGTACATCCCCATACTGTTGATAACTTTTCTTGTGGATCCTTGATAGGTTCTGATGGTCGAATAATTTTAAACTCTAAGTGTACTTTATTCATGTAAGTGATGAAGAATGACATGTAAATACTCTCATTTAAGTAATAATAAATTTGACCATATTTTTGGAGTTTCTTTAGAATTACTTGCGCAACAACTGAAAATGCGATGCCCAGTAATAGCATCGAAAAGGAATAACTTCACTTGAAGAGTAAATCGCAAGTTTGGAATAAAGTTGAAATTATTTTTATCATTAGACCGTAATAACTTCACTTATATAATCCAAGTGAATTTATTCCGACACAGCGATGGAATAAATTCACTTAGAAAATACAAGTGAAGTTATTCCTGGAATTTGTAAGAATTTCGAAAATTAATCTTACACGATGCAGGAATAACTTCACTTACATTTTGTAAGTGAATTTATTCCATCACTGTGTCGGAATAAATTATCATCATTTTATCTTTCGACGTTATTCCAATATTGTGCATATACAACTTTACAAGTGAATTTAATCCTATTTGGTGTAAAACAAGTTGTAAGCAATTTTATAATTTTATAAAAAATATTTTTGAAATTATTTAAATACCTAAATTTTTTTTCAACTTAATTTCTGGAAACTCAAACATATTTTTTGAAGACTTTTAAATTTTTAAAAATTGAATATAAAATTTTTTAGCGCATTTTTGAAAACTTGTTTTCAAAAAGGAAGCTCAATCATGCACTTTGATCGGTCGTTCGGTCGTTTGGGTCCCAATTATCTCTTGATCTAGACTTCGTAGCAAGCTCGGAATTGTTTTAATAGCTTCATTGAATGTTTTTATTCCCGCCGTTTATATTGAAAAGTCAAAAAACACTCATTAAATAGCTTAATTCATCGATTTTATATTTCAAAAAAATATGTAAACAATGCAGGGCAAAGCTATGCTGATGATAAGTTTGAATTTTTTCTAACCGTTAAAAAATTTGAAATTTTTTTGACCGTTATTTCGGATTAAATTTTTTTCTTTTATACACCTTAATTAATTAACATTTAATTTTTCATACAAATATAAGTGCGTTTAGAAATTTGAAAAATAATGGATGTGTTCAGAAATTTAAATTTTTCGCTAATGGAAAATTTTGAATTTCAAAAAACCGGTAAATCGTAAAGCTATTATTTGCATTGAACATTATAAAAATCAATTTTAAAGGAATTTTGATCTTTAGTTTTAAACTTATTATTGAAATGCATTATGATTAAAGAAACAGCAATAGAGTTTTAAAACTCGACATTCTTTTCTATTTAATCAATTGCTAATCGCTGCGTCAAAAATGCGCTGAAGTCCCTCGATATAAACGAGGACTTTTGTAATTTTTTTAAAAAACCCTTTAAATCATACTCTTTTTTTCTGAACTTGTGAACACCGTCCGTCGATATTTCCAAAATTGATCAAACTTGATGATTTGGAGGAAATAAAAGACGAAACAAGGTTTTCGTAGACGAATCTGCGGAAAGATCATTAATGTATTTATATTAAATATACTACATTATATGCTCTTTCACATCTTGTTGTGTGGAATGAAAATTAAAATAAATTCTAGGTACGAGATGTGCACATACATTTGAAAATTTTTGATAAGATAACAGCTTTATTATCATGATGATATTAAACAGTTTTTTGGACAATCCGTAAACAGCTAACATTTTTTAAAGAACACATGAAAGATTTTGAATATTTAACAATGCTGAACTTCATTACACTAGAGATTGAGTTGATGCTAAACTTCTCTCTTAACATGCTTTTACATGAAAGTAATTCTCAGTATTGCTCAAATTTTTGAGTTTTATGAGAGTAAGCTAGAAAAAAGAAAGTATCAAAGAGCATAAAAGAGTTATTTTAGAGAAGTAAACAAACTGATCAATTGTTAAAGATCAAGTGTTAAATTTAAAATTAATGGAATATTTTGCTGATTTGGGAATTCGAAAAGGTTCAAGTGTGATTGATATTAAAAATACATTTAAGAAGCTAGCTTTGAAATTTCATCCAGATAAGGTAAAATGGAGTTTAAATGGAAATTTCTTAAGTGAATTAAAGAAATTTTACTTCCCAGAATAAATCAAAAGATGCAGAGGAAATTTTTAAAAGAATTTATGCAGCCTACATAATACTTTTGAAAATAGCATCGAACAGCCAGTATCAATATTATTATGAACATGAATATTCCAATACGTATGAACAATATACAAGATCACAAAATGGATCAAAGCAAAATCAGCAAACAAATTCAAAGTCGAAACCAAAATTTCAGCAATCATCAAGAAATTTTTTAAATATTTCATTCGATATTTGGGATGCACTAGCTAGCATTGCAATCACATTTTCAATTGTTGTATTTAGAAATGAAATTATTGAACTAGCATTATTTGTGTATAAAACGCTAGGAATTGTAACAAGTGTGATCATGTTCCTCTACTGTATCGTTGAAAAGATCATATTTTTAGCTGAAGGAATCTTACCAGTAGTCACTTTGACTTCATATGATATTATTGTTGAGTTTGTAAAGGCTATAATTACGATTATGCCAACAATTTATATAGTTATTGAGACTATATTATATGCAGCTTACAAGATTATTTCAGCTTTCTTCAGTATCGTTTTAATAATTTACAAATCATTTAAAATTTAGCAAAAAATTGTTCAAAAGATAAGGATAAAAAACTGCTTTTTTGACCTCCTCCCCCAATTCTTGATCCGTATTTGTGTTATCTGTTATGAAATCTTAGACCACCCTTCCCCCCTTAAAAAACGAGCATACTGAGTGAATGACTCCTAAAAAATGTTAATATGGTGCTTTGTCAAATTTTGAAACTTGAATATAGACTGGTTTTTTAATATTGAATAATTTTTATAAAGTAATTTAAAAATGTCCTACCAGCACAAATACTACATATGGAAATCATATGATAGATTTATTTGCACTGACGTAGAAATTTTATAAATAATGTGATCAAAATTTCTATAATTTTTAATAAAATTTTTTATACTTGAAAAAATTAATTTTAGAATTATTTAGGTATTTTCAAAATTTTACCAATAAAATAGCTAAACTTCTCATTTTTTTTTGTTCTATTGGGATCGTTCATCAGATTTATAAGAAATTCTTAACTTTTTAACCCCCCACCCTTAGACCTCACTTATGAACAATCTCTTTTCAGGCGTCATTTGTAAATAATCGAATTTATGATAAGGTTACCTAAACAAGTGTAAACACAGAGTTAATTTGTGACGTCAAGAAGGAGGTGAAGCAAAAGATTAGTTAAGAATCATGATATTGAGAATTAAAAGTGTGATACAAAATTTATTGAAAAATATTTTGATAAGCTAACAGATGTTGTATAGTCACTTCAAAAAATCTCAAGTGGATTATAGATTAAAGCAAAATTTCTTTGAATTCTTCTACATTTAAGCATTAGCATTCTATTCATTCACTAAATATGTTCAAATTCTGGAATCCATTGAATGATGTAGACACTGTCGTGGTGTAAGCACCCATATTGTGGAAAACTATCCAGTCACCCATTTCCAACTCAGGAATCAACCTATCAGCAATAATTTTGTCTCTTGAATTGCATGTACATCCCCAAACTGTTGATAACTTCTCTTGTGTGTCTTTAATAGTTTCTGATGATCGAATTATTGTGAATTCTAAATGTTCAATGTACAGGTGAGCAATTAGGAATGACATGTAGATGCTCTCGTTCAAGTAATAATAAATTTGACCATCTTCACTAGATTTTTTTAGAATGACTTGTGCAACAACTGAAAATGCTGAATCTACAAAATATCTTCCAGGTTCGGATATGATTTCAATGTCAGTTGATGGAAAATTTCTTTCAATTCCTACATTTATAGATTTAGCATAATTGTCAAAAATTGACAAATCCTTGCCGATAAAACCACCTCCAATATCCACAAACTTCAATTTCATATCCAATGTCTCAGCAAAATCAAAAAGCTTTCGCACAGCATCTAATGCTCGTTCATAGACACCAAAATCTGTTGTACCTGATCCAACATGAAATGCAATTCCAAAAAGATCCATTTCAAGTTCCTTACATAATTTTATCAGACTTATTGCTTCTGTTTCGGGATTGCATCCAAATTTAGTTCCCAGATTGATTATTGAGTTTGAAGCATCAAATCTGATCCTCAAAACAACTTTTGCATTCGGATGAAATTCTTTGATTTTATAAAGTTCAGCTTCAGAGTCGAATGTGAGTTTTTCAATGCCTTTTTCAGCTGACAATTTCAAGTGCGATATCTGCTTCACAGTATGAGCGTAAATAATTTTATTAGGATCGACGTTTAAATCCAACATCTGAAGAATTTCTTTCTTTGACGCACAATCAAATCCAGTCCCCAAATCTCTTAATAATTTCAGAACTTTTTCATCATCATTGCACTTTACAGCATAATAAGGAGTCACTCTTGGAATTTTTTCAACCCAATATTCGTACTTTTTCTTTACATCTGCAAGATCCATGAAATAAAATGGATCATCATTGCCTTCCAATGATTTTTGGTTGATTATTTTCTTCACAGCTTGAATCACGTCCATTTTTGCCTAATATTGAGAAAGAACTAAATTTTTTGAGAGTTTGCTTTTATTTGTAGCTTTTTGATAAGATAATAGAACAGCTTATTATTGCGATTAGATTAATTTTCAAAAAGTTCAAATAAAAGGTCTAATGCTGAAACATTTGATAGGTTTTGAATCTCTTACAATGTCAGAGTAAGTGTAATAAGAGTAATGTGTAATGTATGCATTACACACATCTAGAATAATTCCATATTTTGTTCCTTCTTTTAAATTATATGCTCCACAACCACTTGCTTAAAATTTTAGGCAATTTGAGAATTATGTCAAAATATGTGTCCAGTAGTGTAGTTAGGTTTTTTTAGGGAATATTTATTTTTTGTAAGAAAATTCTGGGAGGAGGGGGTTCTTCTTTTCCACTATAATCTTAACAAATTAAAGAAACATTTTACGGAGGGGGAGATGGGTGGTTATTTACACATTTTTGTTACGCTACTGTATCTTAACAGAAGTTTAGGAACGTGGAAAAAAATAAATATTAATACCTACCTACACATTTTGTTGTTGCAAAAATATCATCTTGATGTAAACAAAACTGAGTCATCGATATAACGCGTCGAGTTTAATAATATTTTTCAAATATAAAATCTTTAAAATGGAGTATTTTGCTGCTCTTGGCATTCAAAAAGGAGATTCTAAAAGTAAAATTAAGAAAGCATTTTACAAATTGATGCAAAAATATCATCCAGATAAGGTTAAATACAGTTTGACTTAAAAATTGGCATAATTTTTTTTTTTTTTTAAAAAAAAAACTCTATTACAGAATAAACAAAAGAATGCAAGAGAAATATATAACAAAATTCTATCGGCTTTTGCTTATCTTAAAGCAAATGCTCCAGATTTAAGTCAGCAACCATCAAAATTAAATGACAAAACATCCAACTCATTACAACAACAAAAATCAGATCAAAATTGTTATACATCATCCAGTTGGGATTATTCAAGCAAGAATAAACAATTTTCAAAGTCCAATAATTATCAATTACCAAAAGACAATGAAAAATTACCAAAAAACAAGCAAATACAGAAGCAGGAATATGCAGTCTCAAAACATCAATCATCATCCTCAAAGCAAATTAATGTGCCATCAAACGTTAGTGAATTATCTTCAGGCTTGAATCATCAATACTCAAGCTCTTATAAGCCAAAATCGAGCACATACCAACAATATTCTGATGCTTATGAACGAAGTTTTTTTAATTCTGATTCATATTGGTATTATGTTGGATTATATGATGATAACGATAATGCTGGACAAAATGAGGATTATTTGTATACAGATCCATACTCATACGAAATAACAAATGAGTACTTACCAAATTTGCATGACTGGAGCCTACCATCAGATAACAATGAACCGAAATCTATTTTTGGATCTATTATAAAAGCTATTCTATTTCCTTTTAAAATTGTGATGTTTGTTCCAAAATTAGTCATCAAAACATTATTTTATGCTGTTAAAATCTCGCCGACAGTCATAAAATATTCATCATATTTCGTTGTTGGATTATTGGCATTTAAAGCATTTACAGAAGGTCCAACAGCAGCTGTTGAATTAGCATCATCAATGAAAGATTTTGCATTTGAAGGAGTTAAAAATATTGCTCATAAATTTTGGCCATTTACAGGACATTATGAAGATGAATTTACATTTAAAAATCTATTTGATCAATTATGAATGCTTTTTGAAGGTAATTTAACTCATTGTTAGCATGTGAGCTAGTGAGATAATAAGTGATATTTTTCAATACTTTTATGATACACTTACTATGTACTAATCATAATTTTGAGAAATTTATTAATAAAATACCTACTTAAAAATTTTTTGTGTGCGTAAAATGGCTATTAATTAACATTTTAAATAAAATTGACCGCTAACGTATTTTTTTTTTAAAATTCAAATTTTATGTTTTAAAAAAATTTAACGGTTAAATTTCAAAAATTATGTCTGTCCCTTTCTCGATGATTTTTCCAAAATTTTGTAAACATAAAAATTTACTTAATTAAGAAATAATGTGTAAGGACTATTATGCAGTTCTTGGGATCAAGAAAGGAGCAAATAAAGATGAAATAAAGAAGGCATACAAGCAGTTGGCATTAAAATATCATCCAGATAAGGTAAAAATCATAAAAATTAAAATTTTGACGCTTTTTTCAAAAATTCTTTGTCTAAATTCTCAGAATAAATCGCCTGAATCTGAAGCAAAATTTAAGGAAATCTCTGCAGCTTATACAGCACTGCTTGAAATGAAAGAAAATCAAGGGAATAAACCAACAAACAGTCAAAAGACAAACAGCAATCAAAGCTCATCAAATAAGTTCAAAAAACCAAAGAATTCAAATTCACATTCATCAAATGACGGTTACAATAACAGCAATCCGCAATATAATCAACAACAATCATATTCATATTATCAACAGTCATATCCGTATCAATTTCAATTTACAGGATTCCAACAGCATCAGCATTTTTATTTTTCGATGCCACACTCATCAACATCTTATGGATTTTATCGATATAATCCATATCCATCAAATCAACAGCAAAATGGATTTAAACAGCATTTTCATCCAAATCAGCAACACGCTTATGGATATGATCCACGTTCTCAATCAAATCAGCAACAATGTAGACATGGGTGTCAAGGACATCAAAATTATGATCAACAATATAATCGATCGAAGAACAATTCTAGTAATGGATCAAATGGAAATTATCAGCAAAATAAGAAGAGTTTCAATCATTCAAATGCTGATTCTAGCAAGTCACAAGATCCTCCTTCATACATACCAAAAGTACGTACCTAAATTTGATTTTTTCCGTCAATTAATTTTATAACGGCTTGAAGATTTTTAAATTTTTCCGTTAATCAAAAAAATTTGAAATTTTTTCGTTAAAGTTAAAATTTTTTGAAATTCTAATCAAAAATCTCGAAATTTCTGAACAAAAATTCAATAATTAACATTTTTCATCATTTAACATGGCAAAGGATTACTATAAGATCCTAGAAATCAATAAAGGTGCATCAGACGAAGAGATTAAGAAGGCATATCGTAAATTGGCACTAAAATATCATCCAGATAAGGTAAAATTCACGCATTAATGTTAATCCACAAAAGCTCATCGAAATCTTTTACAGAACAAGGAAAAGTCAGCTGAAGAAAAGTTCAAGGAAGTCGCAGAAGCATACGAAGTTCTATCCAACAAAGAAAAACGTGAAGCTTACGATAAATATGGAAATGCAAACTTTACTGAACATTCATCATCCAGACCAAATAGTCAACAGCATTTCTTTACATTCCAAGGAGACGGTCGTCAAACATTCCGTGAATTTTTTGGAACCGATGACATCTTTTCAGCATTTAGTCAATTTCAGTCATTTGATTTTCCACAAATGAATCCTCAATTTGACTCATTTCCATCGAAAAAGTTCTGCAATGATTCGTACATGAAGCAAGACCCTCCAATTCAATATGACTTGTTAGTGTCATTGGAAGAGATTTATAAAGGTGGCATTAAAAAGTACAAGATTAATAAGAATAATTATCTTGGAAATGGACAAGTTGTGAAAGAAGAAAAGATCCTGAACATTGAGATTAAACCAGGATGGAAAGCAGGCACGAAAATAACATTCCCAAAAGAAGGTGACAAACGTCCAAATATAATTCCAGCAGATATCATTTTTGTCTTACGTGATCAGCCACACAAGCTTTTTACACGCGTCGACAACGACATTGAATATTCAGCATCAATTTCCTTGAAGGAAGCACTTTGTGGCAATTTAATTATCGACGTTCCAACACTCAGCGGTGAAATCAAGAAGCTTGATTTCCGGAATGAAATAATTTCGCCATACATGACAAAAGTCATTCCGAATCTCGGCTTGCCAAATCATAAAGATCCAAAGACATTTGGTTCCATGAAAATTAGCTTTAAAATTCGATTTCCATCAACATTAACGCAGGATGTTCGTAATCACTTAATGGCTCTTTTGCCTTAATTTTTTAGCACATTTAATGCATTTTTCTATGATTTAATCTAAAATATGGAAGATAAACTTTTTTTTTGTACGAAAAAATACTTTTTTGAAGACTTATTTTAAAGGAAAATAAAATAATCTAGTTAGTCATATTCAGTACGATTTTTGGTACTTTTAGCATGATTTAAGATCTATTCATCAAATGTAACGAAAATTCAAAATTAAGCAATCGACCAAGAATTAAAAATTTTTCTATCAATTTTAAGACAATTCCACAAAAATTTCGTTTTTAAAATTGATTTTTTAGCGAAATTAAGCTATTTAGATGTTTTAATCACAGCAAATTCACATTTAAAATAGTAAAATCTATTAATCCTCTTGTAATCTTTTCCTTAACATACAATGATTAACAAATTATCATCAATTTTGAATCATATTCAAAAATTTTAAATTTTTTTACAGTGTCAATTCCTTTTGTGTCTTTTGACCTATTATACTCAGTTTTTTGTCGTGTCCTTGACATAATTTGTGTTAAATTCTTTGTTTTTTGTCTTATTCAATAACTTCTAAGTCATAATTAAAATGTATATTCGCGTTGATAACGATATTCAATTCATAAAGTCAATTTCCTTGAAGGAAGCACTTTGTGGCAATTTGATAATTGATGTCGAAACAATTAATGGATATAAATCAATTGATTTTCGTAAAGAGATAATAACGCCTTATATGACAAGAGTCATTCCTAATCTTGGATATAAATATCCAAAAGATTCGAGAAAGTTTGGTTCCTTAAAGATCAGTTTTGTCATCCAATTTCCATCAATTTTACCAAAAGATGTTAGGAATCGATTAAAGTACATTTTGATGGCAAAGGATTACTATAAAATCCTTGGAATCAGTAAAGGAGCTTCAGATGATGAAATTAAGAAGGCATATCGTAAATTGGCACTAAAATATCATCCAGATAAGGTAAAATTCACGTATTAATGTTAATCCACAAAAATTCATCAAAATTTCTTACAGAACAAGGATGAGGGAGCAGAGGAGATATTCAAGGAAATTGGAGAAGCTTATGAACATTTGATAAATAAACAAAAACGTGATTATTATGATAAATATGAAAATCCAGACTTGTCTAATCATCATCCATTTCGAACGAATCATCAACAAGATCCAAAACAGCAACAGCATTTTCATACATTTGAAGGAGATGCTCATCAAACATTTCGTAATTTTTTTGGAACAAATAATGTCTTTTCAGCATCTAAGCAGTTCCAGTCATTCGATTTTCTACAAAAAAATATTCCAACATATAAAAATATCAATTTTAATTCTTCAATGGAAATGAATGATATTTATATTATTTATTCGTGT
Organism: Chironomus striatipennis; assembly: GCA_026123125.1. Classification (NCBI taxonomy): domain Eukaryota; kingdom Metazoa; phylum Arthropoda; class Insecta; order Diptera; family Chironomidae; genus Chironomus; species Chironomus striatipennis. Next base: position 32,130,218 of record CM047394.1, read on the forward strand.
ATGAAGCAAGATCCTCCAATACAGCACGAGTTGTTTGTGTCATTGGAAGAAATTTACAAAGGAACTATTAAACAATATAAGATTTATAGGAACAATTTTCTTGGATATGGTCAATTTATAAAGGAATCGAAGATTTTGAACATTGAGATTAAACCAGGATGGAAAGCAGGCACAAAAATCAAATTTCCAAAGGAAGGAGATAAGCATCCAAATAAGATTCCAGCTGATGTCATTTTTGTCCTACGTGATCAGCCACACAAGTTGTTTACTCGTGCTGGAAGTGATATTGAATATGAATCTTCGATTTCCTTGAAGGATGCACTTTGTGGTGATTTAATTATCGAAGTTCCAACGCTTAATGGTGAAATCAAGAAGATTTCCTTTTGTGATGAAACAATTACGCCATACATGACTAAAGTCATTCCGAATCTCGGCTTGCCAAATCATAAAGATCCAAAGACATTTGGTTCCATGAAAATTAGCTTTAAAATTCGATTTCCATCAACATTAACACAGGATGTTCGTAATCACTTAATGGCTCTTTTGCCTTAATTATTTTTGCACATTTAATGCATTTTTCTATGATTTAATCTAAAATTTGAAAGATAAACTTTTCCTGTACGAAAAAATACCTGTTTGAAGACTTATTTTAAAGGAAAATAAAAGCATTTAGTTAGTCGAATTTAGTGTGATTTTTGATACTTTTAGCATGATTTAAGATCCATGAAAATTAGCTTTAAGATTCAATTCCCATCAACATTATCGCAGAGTATTTGTAATCGCTTGATGGATCTTTTACCTTAATTTTTTTCCATTCATAATTCTAAAAAGTTTAACGGAAAATAAAAATTCAAATTTATTTCTACAAAAATTTTGCTGTCGATTTGTTTCTGTAGAGTTTTGCAATTCTTAATTCAATTTTCTTCATTTATTAAAAAAAAATCTATAATTAACATTATAATGGACTTTTCGGATGATCCAGCAGCTGACTTTTTGTCACGTGAACGCGAACAGCTTGGAGATTTGATTAACGATGATGAAAGTAAGTCAAAAAATTTTAAAATATTCTTATCTCAATAAATTTCACTTTTTGTACTAAAAAAAAAAAATCAGTTCCAGCAACAAATGACTTCAATATGTCAAATGATGATTTTGAGCTTATTAATAATGAAATCAATCAAGCAGATTCACAAGCTAATGACTTAGCTGATGATTTGTCAGGAATGAGTTTCATATCAAGTCAACCGATTAAAACAGAAGAAAAAGTTGTTCCTGAAAAGATTAGAATTTGGAAGGAGAATACGGAGAAGATGCTTCAAGAAAAGGATCGTATGGAGCAAGAAGCACGAGAGGCATTGCGTGAAAACGCCCAAAAAGAGATGGATGACTGGAAAAATAAATATTTTGAACAGCTTGAGAAGACAAAGGCAT